>JAJEKV010000112.1:1513286-1908483 GCA_021234155.1 Isoetes taiwanensis
TGCTACGTATTGCTATTTAATGTTTTTACGCCAAGGATCATACTGTGCTAATCCTCTTTTAAACAAGGATGGCTTTGACCTTCAATGTTCATAAATTCTTATGAATGTTTACATATAAGAATGTCACATATCATATTTCTTAAAAATAGTCATCAAATGGATAACAGTCAAAGAGTTCTTCTACTACTTTAAAGAGTTTCAAGACTATTTTGCTATAATTTAAATAGCAATAGATTTTTTAAAGGAATTGTCAGGAAAAGTAGTCAAAGACTTCTTTCTATTGGGAGAGGTATCTAAAACACAAACACCATAACCTTTGTGACTTCAAGAAATGTATAAACCCTTGTATAAACCAATCATAAAATTGCATATTTCCCATACAATTCACATCCATTCATAAAATTCTATACAATTGCCTACATTCATCCAATTCCATTCACACAATTACCACACTAGTCAGCCTCCTTGTCATATGCCACAATCCTATATAAGCACCAAAACATGTACGTAAGAAAACAACAAGTTAGGTATTCAAATGGAATTGTGGAAGAAACTTTTACATTCAAAATTTTTACGGCCGTATGGCTTTACATCGAATATCATTTTGTAAATTTAAATGTGTCCGGAGGGTTTCAACTATTCACAACAACAAAAACCCCAGTTTGTAAATATATGGTAAGAAGCCGGGCGTTAAGCCGAGGTTAAGCCGGAGGCAAGTCGGAAAAGCAGCCGAGGCTAAGAACAAGGAAAAAAAAAGAGGTGTCACTTTAACAACAAATTTCATTCATTCTGGGCGCACTATCCGGCGAAACAAAAAATAAGAAATAACCTAGTTGAATGCTTAAGAAAAGAAAGAAAACATGCATGTACCATTTAGCAACGCCATGAGCTCCTCGGTCAGCCGATTCGCTTTTCATCTTCTTCATCATCTTCGGGCTTTTCCTCTCGTAGACCACTATCTTCTCTCTAAGAATCTCCTTCCCGTGCCTCTTCAAGAACACCTATGATGAACTCCCCGCCCTAGTTCTCTCGACTCCTCATTCTCTCAATCGAGTAATTCCAAAGGCTCCAAAGCAAGAACCTGCGGGCGTCGAGAGACCTCTTCCGTACCGCATAGGTGCTCTTGAGGACACCTCCGCTCTTCCGTGAGTCGACTTTCATGGCGATGGACTAGCTTTAAATTGGGCTTAAGGATCTTAGCTGAAGATCATGGTAGGGGAGAATGGGTACCAATCTAGGTCGAATATAGGGCCGGATTAGACGGAAAATCGGGAGGGAATGATTCACAATTTCCAAATTCTATCAACCATCATTACATGCCATTATGTGCATAAGTTCCTCAAATTTGACATATCCACATCTTCCTTTAACCTTATTCATCCACATCTTCCTTTTTTTAACCTTATTCCTAAACCTATGACTTTGAAGCTTAACCTCGAAAATGAACAATCGAAGTTATAATTCAATTTTAACATACTATTTAATACTCAAGATACGCCACACTATGTCGATAATTGGGATTTAAAAAACACTCAAACTCTCCTCGAGAAAACCACGTAAGTGCCGACCTCACTTGTGTTTAAGTTTAATTTGACAACAAGCAACTTCTATACCGGCGGATCGCATCTACATGTTTTGAAGGTGTACACTTGTATGCCCCAACACTGGCCAGGCGAGCCGAACTGCAGACTAACCTCCTCCTCAAGTTTTGAAATTTGCAACGCAAGTATATGGAAATCGAAGTCCAGATTCTCCTACAATCCATGCTTTTATACATTAAGCCAATTCAAATTTTGGACCAGGTAATACGAAGCCCGTATTAGGATGAAAGAAAGATCCCTACATTAACAAGCAGTACCGAAAATGAAAGTCCGACCGACACAAAGCTCAACCTACACATTCAAATTTTGAAATGTGAAGGCGACGCCAAGAGACGCCGGGTATCCCATTGAACCAAGAGACACCGTCATGAGTTGCCTAAGATGCTATAATGCAAGTAAGATTTTAGAAGCCGCCATCGTTGTAATCACCGTCTGGACAACCAACGTAATTAAATACATATGGCTACTACGAATAAAGGATCCCCCTTATTCCGGGAATATTCCAAGCAACTGTAATACAGAGTTTGCATCCTAGGTGGCATGTGAAAAATAATGAAATATGACGTGAATGGCTGATAGAGGCTGTTTTGAGACCCCAACCGCCCCTAATGAAAAATCAAATTAAGTCAATTCAACTATATTCCATGACACCCAACCTTACGTAACAAAAAGAAGTATTTTATACGATCTGTATGTTTGCAGTATCTACGGTTCGATATAATCTAGGGTTTCGATATATTTACCTAGGGTTTCGATAGGGCTAGTCTGGCGGCCCGTTGAGCTTGGTTGCCGCTGGTTCTGGGAATTGCGTCTACGATGGAGCCCGAACGGAGGTTCCTGAGCGCCCAAGAAGAGAACGAAGTTTACGCTTTCTAGGGTGTCGATCTAGATGCCTCGTTTGACATGCGCTCATGGATGACCTTGTCAAGCTCTTCCATGCGCGTGCTCGAAGGAGGCTCGCTCATTTTCCCTTCTTTCTGCTTCTGTTTGCACCGTGTTATTTCTTAAGAATTGCTGTTTGCAGGTTTCAGCGCGGCCTAAAAAAGAAAAGCCAATGGCTCTCTTATTAAGAAGCTTCGTAAAGCGGTATGATTTTCTTAAATGCAGTGTATTTCCCCCCCCCCCTCAGTGTCTCTACCAAGCATGTGACTCCCTTTCTCCTAATTTAAGATAGACATAGCTCTATTGTCCGCGTACGTCATCTTCAACAACTAACCCAAGAAAACTCCTTTCCCCGGATTGATAAGGAGAGTATTTTCTTTTAATTATAGTATATGTTGTCATCATCATTTTCTTAAGATGGTTCCATGCTTGAAATGACGACTTAACCTTCCTGGCCTTGTCACGTGATCTTAAATAATAAAACCCAAGAAACCTTCTTTTTAAAAGGAGTATTTTGTTTGCTCTAATTAGTATGTTGTCATCCTAAGTTTGATAAAGATCGTTCCATGTTTTAATTCTGGAAATGGAGACTAATTTATTGATCTTGGAAAAGAAGCCCACGTCAAAAAAGCTTTTGTGCGGTGACAAATGAAACATCTGTTCTGGAAATATATTTCTTGAACTTTTATCTTGTTTTTACCCAGAAACGTGAAGCTCCTCCTGGCGAAAAGCCTGAACCAGTGAGAACACATCTTGAAACATGATCATTGTTCCAGAGATGATTGGAAGCGTCATTGAGTCTATTATTTTCAATCAAGTTGAAATCAGCTTATACTTGTCTTTTCTTTGGTTTTGCTATATGTTCTGTATTTAAATACTTCTAACATGGAATTTCTTTCCATACAGCCTGAAATGATTGGTCATTATTTGGCCGAGTTTTCAATTAGCTTCTAAAACCTGTCAAGCATGGACGCCCCTGGAATTGGTGCTACACATTCATCAAGGTTTATTCCACTCAGGTAGAGCTTGAAGTGGTTTTGCAGATTTTCTTGCTGTTGATAAATGAGGCACCTTGTCAAACAGTAGAGCTTATTTACTTCCCTTAGGCTACAAAAAGGTTTTTGGGCATATTTATTTTGGTTCTTAAATACACCTCCTGGAAAATCTCTTTGCATCATAAAAACAATCGTATATTTTCTGATTGTCATCTTGCTGTAAGTTTATTTCTAAAGCTTGTTGATAGTGAAATTACTGTGAGTGATACTATTCGCCTCCATCACTTTAAGAATGGCACACGTTCATTTGTAGACTACTGGTAATTGTTTTGAAGCTAAGGAGGCATGCTTGAAGTGCATCCATTCCTGCTTCACCTGGTAGTGCATAGCCTTTTGATTTTAATCCTCACGCTTAAAACACATTTTCCACTTCCTGTCATACGGAGACGTTCGGCAGTAGCATGCTTCAAATTGTTCTGTTCTTGCAAAAGACATTGACAGCTAGCCCTTCTAAATAGTTCAAAGGTTAAAGAAGATACAGGAGAGATAAGGGTATTTAACGTATCTAAGTATCTTTTTAAGATACGTTAGCTAGATACTTAGATACGGCACATGAGTTTTAAAACTATAATTCAGCAGAGGATAACAGGAGGAAAGCTTTAGCATTGGGTGAGGGTAAACTCGTGAGATATCAAAAATCTTTGCAAAAACAATGGAAGCTACAGAATGCAATTTAGAAATTTAATGCTTATGAAAATACAGATATGAGAAAATATGCTGCTCTTTATTGAATTATATATTACTAAGGTGAAGTGTTACACTTTGTTACATTTTGATCCGAAACTTGACCTCTTCGAATCTGCCAATAAAAAGCATACGAACATGTGCGCCAAATTAACAATATAAATCATGTAAGTGTTTGACTTAGTGACCGTCCTAGTGGGGGCAAGGGCCTCTAGTTGGTGACATTGGTCACGAGTTGGATCATCTTGCCCCAAGTTGGTACGCATAAAAAGCTGAGATTATAAAAAAGCTGAGATTGGAGACTTAAGCTTACTTCAAACAAATAAGTTGGTACACATAAAAGCTTAGATTGGAATACGAGGACAATACTTAAACTTACCTCAAACATTGTTTTGGCGAATACTTAAGCTTACCTCAAACATTTGTTTGGCCTTGGTTACAGGCCATTGCCGAGAATAAAACACAATAAATGCACTCATCAGCTGCAAACTTGCAAGGATTGAACCTTCATGACATTTTTCATGTCATTCCCATCGTCGCCTTGCAGCAAACCATGCACACTATTAGTATGTGAGAGCAAGGATTCATAGGTAAAACCATGCACACTACTAGTATGTGAGAAAGTTCTTAGACACTTGTTACAAGTTGTCTACAAAGTCTTGCTTTCTCAAATAAAACAAGGTTGCAAAAATCAAATAAGGTCAAAAGGTATCCAAATAAACAAGGTTGCAAATTTAAATAAGGTCAAGGAACTTACCCTGGGAAATGCCGAAAATGTTCACCAAGTTTCTAATAAGTCTTGGTCCAAACACGTGGACAAAATGAATGTTATGGTGCAAGGCTTCTTACATCTCAAGAGCGGTGCTGGCAAATGGCCAATTTCAAGCGGAGACTCTTTTTACAGATCGGTACCACACCCAAGGTATGTTGCAACAACAAAAAGCTTCATTATACCATGTAAATATATACAAAAAGCGGTGCACATCCATACATGGTAGTTAGTAGCATTGGTATACAAAATTTCATACATCCATGCATTGTAGTTAGTGGCAACATAAATCTACCTATTTAAAATTCAATGCAACAATATGCATTGTGGCTCGTGTTCATGCTCATGCCCGTGCCATTGTAGAACACATTGAAAGGCCTGCTTCTTCTTATCCCAAGTTCCTCCTTCTATCAACCACTTGCCTTAGCAACATTCTCCACATTCATGTCATGTTTTTGACTATTTGTAAAGCCTTCACTTGAATGCTGAATAGAGCATCTTTGATCATCCCAAACGAGCTCAACATTGTCCTCTTCACATTAAGCACAAGCATAGTTTCAATATATATGGACTTCTTGTAAGTCCATATATATCTCAAATACTCGTAAAATATGTAGAATAGGGGTGTATAGTACCACATAATTTAAAATAATAACATAAGATGCGAGACAAACATCTAAAATCAACTCATTAGATATCATTTACAAATGTATATAGCATTATATATAACATACCATATAACATTATGACTCATTAGCATATAACATTATGACTAAATGTAGGTAATGAAGCTTGAAATTGAGTAGGCGCCCAATTTCGAGGTTTACTTCTATAGGAACTAATCGAATAGATAACAAATAATTCTCAAGAGAGTCAGGTTGTTTTCATCACCGCGGACCTTTTTTCGGGGTTCTTCAATTTGTGCTTGAGCTTGCTCACATCATTCTTTCGTACTTTCTATCCTCCGCATGAATCTCCGGGAGCTCAATGACTTTTTCTCTATTCTTTTACTTCATGTGGAGCCGACTTCACCGATCTGTCAAGACTCTCAAGACTCTAAACAGCCATTGATTACACTGTAGTAAAAGTTTGGTTAGAACAAAGGTTATGCCAAATAAAAAGAAACACGGCCAATTAAATACCTACATACTAAGACAAAAGAAAAATTCTTCCAAGGGCCAAAGTGGCCAGGCACTCAATTTGCCTTTTTTTTATTTATTTATTTTTTTTTTTTTTTTTGGGGGGGATGTTGCCTTGCATGGCAAAAGTTCTCCCCAAGGGCCAAATTGGGCCCCTTTAATTTGCCATGGGGGTGTTGCCTTGCATGGCAAAAAATGTTTTCCCCAAGGGCCAAACTAAATTGGGCCTGGTGCCCAGGAGGTATTGGCTTGCAGAAAGCAAAAGTTTTTCCCCAGGGCGGTGGCGGGCGCCCAATTTTCCCCAAAGGGGTCTTGCCTTGCATGGTAAAAGTTTTTCCCCAAAGGGGCCAACCGGGCGGCTCCCAATTTAACTTTGGGGCGCGTTGCCTTGCATGGCAAAACGTTTTTCCCAAAAGCCAAACCGGGCTGGTAATTTGTTTGGGGGTGTTGCTTTGCATGGCAAAAGTTCCCCCCAAGGGGCCAAACTAAGCCCGGGCACCCAATTTGCCTTGGGCGGTCTTGCCTGCATGGCAAAAAAAAGTTTTTTCCCAAGGGCCCAAACCGGGCGGGCGCCCAATTTGCTTTTGGGCCATGTTGCCTTGCATGGCAAAAGTTTTCCCCAAGGGCCAAACTAGGTGGGCACCAAATTTGCCTTAGGCGGTCTTGCATGGCAAAAGTTTTTTCCCCAATGGCCAAAGCTGGGCCGACCCAATTTACTCGGGGTTTGTTGCCTTGCATGGCAAAATGTTTTTCCTCAAAAGCCAAACTAGGGGCCATCAATTTGCCCCGGGGTGTTGCTTTGCATGGCAAAATGTTTTTCCCCCAAAAAGCCAAATTAGGCGGGCACAATTTGCCACAGGGGTGTTGCTTTGCATGGCAAAAATTTCAGCCAAGGGTCAAACTAGTGGCCCAATTTGCCTTGGGGTTGTTACCTTGCCCTTGCCATGGGCAGGCCGTCTAATTTGAGCCAAATTTGGAGTCCATTAGTATGAATATTATGATTGATTGTCTTTATCAAAACCCCCTGAAACAACTTTCTAGTGAGCTAAAGAACGCCAAAAAATACAAATGAATGCAAAAGTTACGTTACGCCATCCCCTCAAACCCCTCAAATTGGGCGTACCGCCAAATTGGACTGATCAGCCCAATTTGCGCTCCGGTGCCGTAGAATAAACTTTTCAATTATAACTTTTAACTCTGCACTCCTTTTGACGTTCTTTAGCTTGTTGGAAAGCTTGCTCGGAGAACTGTGAAAAAGACACCAAAACAGGCATTATATTTACACAAATGTCTCCAAATTTGGCACAAAGTGGGCGGCACTCAATTAAGAGGTTTTGGGGTGGCGAGAATAGACTTTTGGCATAATTTTTGCATCCCGACTCCATTTTTAGGTGTTCTTTAGCTCATTGAAAAAGATTGTTTAGAGAACGTTGATAAAAAGACAATAATCAAGCATAATATTTATATAAATGGATGCAAAATTGGTTCAAATTGGCGGCCCCAATTTTAGAGGCTACTTTGGTGAGAATACATTTTTTAGATATAAGTTTTGCATCCAGGGCTCTTTTGGCCTTTTTTCCTCGTTAAAAAGCTTGTTCGAGAGCTTTAATAAATGTACTAATAAAGCATACTATTTATAGAAATGGGCCCCTAATTTGAGGGGGCTCAAGGGTGGCGTGATATAGGTTTCTTGGCCTAACTTTTGTTTTAATTCCGTTTTCGGACGTTCTTTAGCTTCGTTGGAATGTTTCTTCAGAGTGCTTGGAGGGGGTTCTATGTTCTCAAGTTTTCTCTACTAGTGAACAACATGGATGTCCAAAAGAAAGATAAGAGAAAGCAAGGACATGCATGCCCACCAAAAGTAAGTAAAGGAAGGGTCATCCATCTTAAAAAGTAAAGGAACAACATTTATTGTGCATATACTGAGCATGTAGGGATAACACACTATATAAAAGGAACAAAAAGCAATAAAAATGAGATCGCTAACCTTTCACGGTCTTGGACATGCAAAAATGCTCCAAGCAGTCTTCTAAAGGATAGACGTTCTTGGACGAAAGCACACCCAATGGAGGAGGAAGAAAACAACCACCTTGTAGCTCTAAAATGATGTCCTAATATTTGAAAAAGCACATGACAAAGGTTGCATACGGGATGGCACATGGCATCATGAGGAAAGAGATCCTGAGCATATTTGGCCCATAATCGTCACAAAATAAACCTCCCTTTTCATGACTTTCCAACAAACCTCAAAAGCGAATTTATCTCGCTTATCTTGAAGCGAGATAAATCTACTTCTAGAGCCTAGTTACACTCAATAGAAAACCGGTACAACCAACAACCAACAACCAAAAAAAAAAAAGAAATAGAAAAAAAGAAAGAACCTAGTGACCTCAACTCTAAACTCTAAGATTAGACAAATTCTAAAGACCAAGACAAAGAGAAGTAACAACAAGAGGTTATCTTGAATCTCAATACCCATTGAAGACCAAGATCGAACATAGACTACTGATAGAAGATAAGGATTCAATGATACAACTTAATGCAAGAGAAGCAAGGAAAAAAAAGAGCAAGAGATTACGAGTGAAAAAAAGGTAGATCCAAACTACTAACACTAAAAGGGAGAAGAACAAAACATATAATAAGATCAATTCCTACAAACTCTTTTCTAAAATAGAAATTGCAAGAACATCAAAACACATAAGGAATAAGAGTCAAATAGTAAGAGGTCGGTCCCAAAAGCGAAGCCCTATTATCTTGAAAATGGCGGTTTTTCAGTTTAAACCCCTTTTTGGAAAAAAATTGCTTTCGAGATCAAGCCTAATTGCCTCGATTGATCGAATTCTTGTGCCAATTGCTTGCTACCCATCTAGAGGGTTAGTATTAGAATGAAATAACTTCCCATGGACAAATAAATCTTCACAATTGTCTGGCAGGAATAAAACATTATCTGTGGTTTCCTTAAAGGAAAAGATTCTGATCTTTGAAACAGTTTAATTCATAAGCAGATCTTTCGAGAAGATCTATTTCAAATCGAATACTCCTCCCCCGAAGTTGCATTGAATTTGAATCTAAAAATAATCAGTCCCCTGTTAGAAGAATTTCCGCCATAAAACATTCACCGCTACAAGTATCTTGGGGTGTTCGGAGAAAACATTGATCACGAATCACACTTAAAGTATATAATGAGAAGCTATTGGATGAATTGAAAAGCAAGAATTGAATATCTCATATACGCAATTGCAATTGATGGGTAAAATCCTTAATTCTTTATCTTTCTTTCTTGAATTTTAATTTCTTTGCCTTAGGATCTTTTTCTCCATTTTCTCCATTGCCTTCCCCTCTTTTTTTTTCTCTCTGCTTTTGTCGTTCTTTTATTTCATCCGTAGCTTTTTCTATTATGTCTCAAATTTCCCTAAACCCAAATTCCAAAAAAATCCGAATACTTCAAAACCCTAAATGCAAATTCCCTTATTTTTCTTCATAAGTTTATGCTCCTTCCCTACGAAATGATCGATCCCATCTTCTTTTCCGATTAAGTAATTATCACCAAAATCCTTCCGATGGTCCTTAAATTTGCTGATTTAAATTTTCTTTCCAAAGATATGCATCATTTCTCTTGGATATTCCATCTTGGGATAATCTCTCCAAAGTGGTCGAATGGTATTGCACCAACCCTCAATGCTAACGGGGTCCCTATTTCTTATGGGATTCAAAGGCTAGCACAACAACCTCTTTCACCGATCCGCTAGATTATCCGAGGAGCTAAACAACACCGCAAATTCGAACTCAACCAAGTGTTCAACTGTTTTAGAGGTATTAAACTTAATTCTCCTCTAATTGCTTCCAGAATTAGCTCCTTTCTTCCACTGCTGTAATTATATATGTTGACAAAGTTGGTCAAAATTAATAATCTATGGGACCATATTCTTAAACTCCATAAAGGTGTCACTATCAACTCAATTTACTGGCTCAATTACCCCTATCTTTTGGTTGAACTGCCAATTTCCTTCTGAAGACAGCCAGATCAACTTTTGATATTTATCAGTTGGTTTTTCTGAAATAGAGCCCTCAGCTTTCTTTGAATGACTTTGGGAAATTCTACATTGCTTCTGTTAGCATGAGTGAGTTTAACCCCATATATTGGAATGAAGATTGCTTCTCAGCCATTTTTAATTCCATTGGAACCTATATTTCCACCTAATATTCACTCTATAAACCTCCTAAATGTTACATTCAATTTGGACATCTCTAAATCGTGCCTACCTCCATTCCTCTCCTAGATTTCTTTGGTAACCAAATTAATCTTTAGCGTAGATGGGTTGGTTTACCTACATTTTGCCAAGATTGCAATTCCAGACACTTTCCTTCAAAAGTCTATCAATACACTGTGGATGACAAGGTCAAAAAAATTTACATCAAGCTGGAAAAGGCTCAAAATATATCTAATAAAGAAGTCAATGATAAAATGAATGGAAAGTTTGGCACCTATGATCAGGAACACAGGTTGGATTTGGTGGACTCAAGATCAGCACAACATCATTTGTCGGTATGGGTTAAATCAAATGGCAGCAAAAGAAGGATTAAAAAAAAAAGGGAGTAGAGGCAGATTTCTGCTCAACAAGGAATTCCAACATATATAGAGAATTCTCAAGTTTTCAATGATTTCACTCAGTCACTTGATGGAATTAAGGTCTTAAACAAAGGGGCCTTCAACAGAAAGCTAAAGCAATTGATAACTCTACTCAGTCAAATAATCTTGTCAATTTATTGGAAAACAGTGAGATCATAAATCACAACAGAAAGATGTTAAAAGGGAAGTCTCCTATCATATTTGATCTGCATAAGACCTTGAACAATATCCTCAAGGACTCTAAGGAAAATGCTTCTTTTAATCATGAAAAGGCTGCACCTAAAGCCTCCAAGGGTTCTCAAAAGAATATTCAGCTTGGAATTAAAATTAATCCTCCTGGGATTAACTCCCAAACAAGAAAGAATGAAGAGTCATTACTTATGGAAAATAAGAAGAATGGGAAAATTTCTATGGAAGATTTAGCCTCCAAAAACACAGTCTCTCAAGAAAAGTATACAGATCTTGAAAATAATGGCAAGCTTGTCTCCAGCAATGTCAACTCTACAACTAAAATTACCTGCAACAATATGTTTCAAATTTTAACTGACTCAAATTGGTTTTATCTGAAGGCCCGAAGAGCCAATAACTTCACCTATAATCTCTGACCCCTCTATAATTCCCCCTATAAGCCTGACCCTCTGCCCAGTCCTCATCTTCCAAATGCCAACATGTTGCCTCAATCCCTTCCTCTTATTGATTTCTCTGCTTCTCCAAAAACTCACCACATTATCAATTCAATTTGAAGTTGTTGCTTTACAACTTTCTCGAAAGTTACAAGTGGACATTGAGTTGAGTCGGATGGACAAGTGAGCAAGGAAGGTTTTCACAAAGAGATGAATACGTAAGGTATATAGTTGGGGAAAAAAATTCGACCGCGGTAAATGGATATTATAGGGTAGAGAAGGAAAGAAAATCATCTGTGGTCCTAATACTAATGCATTTTCTCCAAATTTGTTGAACATTCAATTCCTAATGCAAGCAACTCAATAGACAATGAGAGTCAAAATTTTGGGCTTGTCATCACTCTAATGACTCTGATGTTATAGAAAAGTAAAATAATAAAGAAAAAGATCCTTCTCCTTTTATTAACTCCTGGGATGATGACCATTTCTTATCTCTTGTCTAATCCTGAGATATCTAAGCATAAAGGTGCAAAGCCTAATAGAAAAGGAATTAAGATGAGGAAGTCTGTGTTACCGGTTGATACCCCAGCCCTTAACACTAGGCATCAATCCAAAAGATTTACTAGAAGCCAATCCAGAAGTCTTATTTAGTGCTCTCTTTACCCCTTTTTTACCTTTCTTACCTGCTTTTTCTGTCATGAAGATCATGACATGGAATCCTAGGCGTATTAAAGGCCTTGTTAAAAGGTTGAGAGCTATCTCTCAAATTAGGGAATATCAGGCTGACATTACTTTATTGCAAGAGCTTAGGCTTCCAAACTTTGAGTGTTCTAATCTTGCAAACTGGATTGGCCCCCGGATTTTCTTCTATATGGATAGATGCTACAATAACCTCGGGTGGCCTCATTATTATGTGGAAAAATCTTAATCACAACTTGGTTTATAATAGTCCTTGCAAATGCTGGCACGCTGTTATATTTGATCATGATGGCTCCCAATTTGGCATTATAAACATTTATGCATCTACTATCTCCAAAGAAAGATAAAAATTATGGCTAGACATCAGATCTTGGTTACAAGACTATAGCTCCTTATCTTGGATTTTGGCTCGAGATTTTAACAACACCCCAACTTGGGATCTTAAGATAGGGAAAAGCCTTAACATGTCGAACGTATAGAAAATGAATTGGGATAATCTCCTTGATTCCTTTTTCTTCACTCATATTCCTTCCTCTATTGCCAAGTTTACCTGGTCTAATAAGCAAAAAGGGAAATTCTAGGGTCTTTTGTGCTTTAGATAGATTTTACATTAACAACTCAAGCCATGTCTTCTGGGATAATAGCATTGTTTTCAGTGATGAGAGTACCTCCTCCTCGGATCACCAGCCTCAATTTATGGAAACCAAGCACCTTCTCTCAGATCAAGAGGTCTGGAAATGTTCTCTTCAAGTTTAATTGTTCTCCGCTTAGAAATGAAGAATTTTGCAGAGAATTCAAAAAAAAAAAAAAAAAAAAAAAAAAAGCTTTATGCTAGCCTCCTCAAAGTTAAGGTTGCCAATTCTATGAAAGATTTTTATTCTAATATTAAATCCTCCAAATCCTGGATAAAGCAATGGTCTAGAAATCATTGTGAGTTGCAAAAGGCTGAGAAGAAAAATTATTTGTTACAAGTGCAATCATGGGAGTCAAGCTTCAATCCCGAACCTTTAAATCTTGATCTTCACCTGCAAGAAGGTAACCTGGAGAGGCTAAAGGGGATGCAATTAGGTCCAAATTCAAAATTTTCACCTCTATGGATAATAGCAATTCCAAATTCTTTTTTAGAATTGCTAAAAACAGGTTGCTTAAGAATCAGCTTTCTTCCCATAAGCTCCGGCTTCCCGTGGACGTTAAAACCCATTATTATTATTAATTAAAAATGATCAAGATATTCATCTTGACTCTCCAAAAGACGTTGCAGACTTCTTTTATTCTAAATATTCCAATATCTTTTCTTCTCAATCTAATGATCTATGGATTGGTACCATTGCTTCAGAGTTCATCAATTTGTTAAATTCTCTTCCTGACAATATTATTGATCCTTTGTCAGTCAATGTGGAAAGGCCTCCATCTGAAGATGAGATTAAATTTAAGCTACTAGTCTTGCTAAAGGGAAGAGTCTAGGTCCTAATGGCCTCCCCCCTGAGTTCTATCTCCATTTTTGGGAGGAATTAAAAAATGATCTTACTTTGATGATTCATGGTTTCTGGCACAACAACCATCTCCATCCTGCCGCTTCTGATCTTATTTCTCTTATTCCAGAAGTGGACAATCCAACTACATTTAATGAATGGAGGCCGATCTCTCTAACCAATTCAACTTATAAAATTTGTGCCAAGATCCTAGCTAATCGTATCAAAGATTTCCTGCAGAAGAATATTAGCTTGCAACAGTCTGCTTTTCTTCCTAACAGGTTCATCTTGGATAACTATATTGCTGCTATGGAGGGTTTGCACTGGGCCAGAATCACAAATCAAAACTGTGTTCTTTTAAAGCTAGATTTCTCTAAAGCTTTTGACACTATCAGATGAGACTTCCTGATGCTCTCCCTTAACACTAGACCCGTCCCATGATGGACCATTAAAAGGCATTTTGAAGGTTCACAAAAAAAATCATATAAAATCAAGAACACAAAAACTCGCCAAACCCTTCCTAAGAGTTCATATATGGCAGTTATGCTTCACATGAAAAATACACAAAAATGTATCAGCTTCCATTCTTGTGAGTTATGCTCTAGCACATGTTCACACAAAGTAAAATTGTCCTAATGAAAAGATTTTTTTGTTTTTTTTTGTTATAATGCTATTTTTCTATACGAGATATAGAGCAAGGTACAAAAAACCACATCTCAATTCGAAGTCTGTAAAGGAAGATAGAGCAATTCAAACATGATAGCCAGGTCAAATCGTTCCCTCACCTTCCGAGAACCAAAGATTGGTTCCCGTAAAAGCACTTGCGGTATAAAAACAACAACTTTCAAAAGGAGATCAATTTTGAGTTCAAATTTTGCGTATAAGTAGTTCACGAGGTCCTCCATCATAGAAAAATGTTTGTTGAGTTTGAATTTGATGTTTTGACTTTTACTTCTATTTTCAATTTTAGGGCACTTATACAAATGGATAGCATTGCTATATATGAGTCTAGGTTATCCTCCAAAAAAATAACATTATGAAAGTTTATAAGGATATGAAACCAATGCAAAAACAAGCTCGTGGAAAGAGCAAAAGACATGGTAAAAAAAAAAATCAAAAAGCGATATCCGCATTACCTTCCCATTCTTGGTTTTATATTTCATTAAAAAATTGATAATATTCAAGTTGAGTTTTGGGACATGAGTAGCTCTTAGACCACTTTGTTCACAAAAAATAGATAGCATCAAATATGTAGCATAATAACAGGGGGTTTTCTTTGTGTTTTTGTACGCTTTTCACTAAGGTTTTCTTATGATTTCGTGATGTATTCAAATGGATGTACTAATCACATTACATCTAGAGTGCACCTTTTCTCGAGCCATTGATTTTAGCCTTTTTTTTTTTTCCAATAGTCAACAACCAATGACTCACAACAAAAGCCCCTTTTTGTGCGCGTGGTGCATAATGGTCAACAACCAATGGCTCACAACAAAAGCCCTCTTTTTGTGTATGTGGTGCATAATGGGCACATGAAGGGTGCATGTAAGTGCGCCTTCCCGGAAACACATTTCTTATCATAACTTTTGATCCGTGAGCTCGCTTGAGATGATTTTTTATTGCGTTGGAAAGCTCTCTCTGAGATCTTTTTTATTTGGTTAAGTTATTTATGCTAAAACAGCAATTTTTTCGGCCGGGTTTGGTAGGCTTTCATATCCTACCGGTGATTAATTAATGAGGATGCTTATTCGACTAATATAGGATTGCGTTATTGGATATTGTTTTATGGCTCATTCGAATGAAGCTTGCAAAAATTACCATGCATTTTTAGATTTTGAGGCGCTTATTAAGCAAATTCCAAGGCTTCTAGATCCTTGTGCTAATAAGCGCGTTTTTGTGGTGCATAATGGGCATATGAAGGGCTTGAAGGGCGCATGTAGTGCAGTTTCCCCGCCGACAACACATTTCTTATTATATCTTTTGATCCAGAGCTCTGTTTGAGATGATTTTTATTGCGTTTAAAAGCTCTCTCCGAGATCTTTTTGATAGCGTATGATATGGATATGTTTGGTTAAGTTATCTATGCTAAAACAGCTATTTTTTGGCCGGGTTTGGTAGGCTTTCACATCCTATCAGCTGATTAATACAGGATTGCGCTATTGGATATTGTTTTATGGCTCATTCCGAATGAAGCTTGCAAAAAATTACCATGCATTTTTAGATTTTGAGGTAGTTATTAAGCAAATTCCGAGGGTTCTAGATCCTTGTGCTAACAAGCAGAAAAGTTTTCCACTTTGGTTTCTCACCACAAGAATCTATTTGTTTTATTCTGGGAAGGGACTCGCGAGAGACACAAAACCGGCCATAGATAGATAGGCTTGTCATTCATCACAGCAGCAGTATACAATGTGTGGAAAACTAGGGAGAGAGAGAGGGGATAGCCGACCATAGGAACAATATCGGACTACCCCTTAAAAAGAAATGTGCCAAGGCAAAATAAAAGGGTAATGGTGACAACTTCTCATCGGGATAAAAAACCCGCCCTTCGGGTTTTCGAGGAAAACCCTAATGAAAAATGGTCGCCAACAACCTTGAATGTGTTGCCTGGAGAACGGAGAGAAACGAGTTGACGGCGAATGCAAAATAGAGCACGACCCTAGCAAACGGCAAAAGCCTCCCCCAAATGTGTCCATGGAGAACCGGCGAGAGTGATGGCGAGCGAGAAATAGAGCAAGACCCCGCCAGACGGCGAAAAACGGCGGAATCCCGCAAGCAATACCAACAAAACTCCCAAAAGAACACCACAATGGTCGAGAAAAATAAACAAAGACAAGCTGCACCAAGAAGGTCCGAAAATGAAAACAGAGGAAAAAAGAACATAACCGAAAAAGATAGCATCACCCGGTGTGGAGGAAACTATTATGTAAAATATGCATCACCCTCGAGGTGGAAATAAACAAGATAAAGCATCACCCAAATGTGGAGAACCATTATGTAAAATATGCATCACCCTCGAGGTGGAAATAAACAAAGATCATCGGCCGTGGAGAACAACACAAAGGAGGGCTTATAGAATAGAAATATAAGAATAGCAACACTCACGGGTGGAGAACAACAAAGAGGCATGAACAACAAAAATACAAATGAAAAGACGATGCGCCACCAAGCGACAAAGCGGGAAGGGAGGGAAGCTACGAGGAGAAGAAAAAAGTCTGCCAGGTGAAGACGCCGATAACCGAGCCAAAACGAAAATGGCCTAATATAGCCTCGTCCCTTCCTCAATAAGCGATCCGGATGGCTCGGATCGATGGGATTCTGGGAAGGGACTCGCGAGAGACACAAAACCGGCCGACTACCAAAGGGTCTAAGTTAGATATTGGGGTACAAAAAAGCGCGACAAGCGGAAGCGGAGAAAGCACGGCGGCAGGCGACGCACCTTTTCGATTCAGCAGCGCCTTTGCGAACAATGATTTTTCGGGGTAGCCATGTCATCGATCTGAAAGCAATTTGTTAAAAACAGATCATCGCGTCCCCGCTCTCCAAGCACCTCCAAGCAAAACAGACCAAGCACGAAAAGCAGCGCGTCCGGACGGGTGCTTTTGTACCCCAATATCTAACTTAGACCCCAAAGGACTTCCTCAACTATAAGCCTAGTCGCCGCGAAACCTCCAGCTTAAGCCGATAGCAAGAAGACATTCCCGCCACCATCCTCGAAAGCCCGGACAGATAAAGGACGCAGAGAAAAGAGAGGAACGAAAAAGAGGGCCGCCGGACGGAGTATCGAGGAGATGATAGGAACTGGTAGAAATTAGGCGTTGAAGGATAGGGACAGGACATGCGAATAAAGGCAAGCGGGCAGGGGAAGAAAGGAAACCAGGATCTGAAGAGTCCGCTCAGCGAAGGAAACTACACATTGATCGACGAAAACCGCCATTAGCCGAGCAGCCGTGGGGAGAAAAACGGTTGAAGAAGAAGAGCCGGAAGCACCGGCTACGGACGATATCAGCTCAATGACCTGAAAAAGGAAAGGATATTAGAGAAAAAACAATGAAAAGAAAAGCACGCCGCCCCGATGACGAATCTAAGGAAGCGCCCCGGCTGGACGGCATCAGCACAATGACCTGAAAAAAGAAGGCACATTAGAGAACAAAAACAATGAAAAGGAAGGGACACCGCCACGATGACGAATCGAAGGAAGCGCCCCGGCATACCAACGAGAACGGCAACAAGGCGATGACAAAAACAAACCACGTTAATACGTACAATGCACATATGATATGAATGCAAATCACGGACTGATGTCCGTGGATGGTTGTCTTATTTGAATACAGATTACGGACCAAAGTTTGTGAATGTGGCTACGGACTGAAGTCCGTGAATGTGGCTATGAGTCCTTCGAACACGTGGCCAACAACTAATAACAAGTAACTGAGATAATAAGGCAAAGAAAAAAAATCTTATGTATAGGAATGTAAAAATGCATAGACATAAAGAAGACAAAGTGCAACCCGACATATGTTGTCAAAAACAAAGTGCAATCGAAACATCTGCGGGCGAAGTGGGTTTCGTTTAGAAGGGCGAATAAGAACATCAACGTGAGACAAAGAAAAAGAAAGACAACGAAGAAAAAAAAAAATGAGTTGACAACAAGAAGTCTAAAGCGAAGAAGGTTCATAAGGATGTGAAAAGGAGGGAACAAGATGAGGAGAATGAAAATGCTAAGGTCTGGTGCAAGGTAGCATAGGAGAAATGTGTGGTGAGGTCAGAAGACAAATACTGCCCCAATATGAAAAACATACTGCGGCAAACGAGGGGCGAGATTGATAAAGAGAATGTAGACATACTATGCGTAACTGCATAAACTAGAAGCCCAGCCGCCGCGAAAATGCCAGGTGTCGAGTCGGGCACGAAGCACGAAGCGAGGGTGAGACGAAGAGGAGCACCAACGACCGAGCGCGAGAAGAATTGGAACATGTGGAAGGCCCCCATGAGCGGTTAAAAAGAACAAAAACGTGCATAATGGTGAAGCGGCAAACTGCGAAACGACAAGCACTCAAAATGACGTGAGCGATTAGAAATGAGAAAAAATCAACAATTCATGAAAAAAGAGAGGATAGCATCACCCAGGGATTGGAAAAAAGCATCACCCAGCGGGCGGAAGAAAAAACATGATAAACAGAAATTTGCGTGCAAATATAGCTAAATAGCAAATATGTAGCATTATAACAGGGGGTTTCTTTTGTATTTTTGTACGTTTTTTCCTAAGGTTTTTATATGATTTCATGGATGTATTTGATGAGGCATACTGATTAGTATATCTAGAGTGCGCATACGCTTAAACTAATTTTGATGCCTAATTCCAATGGTTTAGACCCATATGTCATATATTTCTTAATATATTATATATTTTCTTGTAGTATCATATTCTGCTCGACATGCAAGCCTCGAGACAACCCATTTTAGGGTTATGTGTTGGGAAATTATTGGATTCTTTCGAAGATCCGGCGGTGTCTCAGGAAGAACCGCTTCCGAACCGCAGGTGCCCGAACACCCTATTTTTCCTTTAGGCGGGCATGCAGCCTTCTTGCAATAATGTTTTAGGGTTACTGCTTCTTATGAACAGAATACAACCAAGCCCCGATTTTCAGCTTCTTGTAAGCGGGTTTACACAAGCAATACTTAGGATTTGACTGTTTGGAAGATGGAAGAGAAAAAGTGCAGCCTTGGTTAACCCATTCAAACGATGGTCCTTAGATCCTTGTATTACAAGACCAAATCTGCCGTTTGTTGCTGTGCTTTGAGAGGGTGCAGAATGGAGCCGCTTGGAGTTCCAACAGCAAAAGGTAATTAATGCATGGCCTTCGATTTCCCTCTTGGAATGTTTCTTGAGCTTTTTTTTTATCCCGAAATTGGTGCATCCCTCTTCCAATCAGGCATGTTATAGGCTGAAAGGCCAACACCCCTTAAATCCATGGGATCCTCCAAATGGCCTGTTCAAATCTTTAGGTATCCAATCCAAAGATTGTTCTCTGTTGTGTTGCTCCCTTAGTTCCCTCCGTCCTTTGCAAATGCGGGTGTCATGGCTGCCCGTCGTAATGACCCATCTGGATTGTTAACTATCTTCGGAGGTTACATGTCAATGGAATACACGGTTTGGCGACTAAGGAATAGTACATCTTATTGTGTGAATCCAAAGTGCCCAAGTGAATTTATTGTGTGAATGACATTCTTTGACCATAGGTGAATCAACATGGCCCATTCTAAAGTAGGCTTCATTGGACTTGGCGCAATGGTGCCTAATCCACCTTTGTTATTGCAAACATTTGTCTTCAATTCTTGGGAGCTTATCTTCAATTCTTGGGAGCCTTGAGAAAAGTTTGTTTGTTTAAGTAATTGGGACTTGACTTGGCTCTTACGCTATCATCATCATCGTGTTTGTAGCCTGGGGCGCCTATGCTTCTCCCTGATCAAATGCACACCATGATTCTCCTAATCAAATGCACAACGCCGATTCAAGCTCTTCAAGTGGCAAATCGTCTTACGCAAATGGCGGTCGGCAACAAACCCGGGTTAGGAAGCGGAAGCTTTTGCGGGTTGTGCAACACAAGAGCAAGCTCTCAGAAACATATTTGAGGAAATTTAGGTGGTCAAAATGCGATGGCGGCAAAGCAAAGCAAAAGTTGTTTTCATATGGCAAGCTATTGCACACAATTACTTTGCAAGTGCTTTGGTAAAACCTTAAGTTCTGATTCTTACATTTGCCACCGCTTTAGCAGATGGTGGTATGAAATTGTAGAACATTAAGGCACCTATGGTGGACCTATGGTGGAGACCTAGATCGATGCTATTGTCATCTTTGAAGGTAAGATTTGTGTGTTTCACCATTTTTTGAGATCTCTTAACATTGTTATTCATTTCTTTTATTTCATTGTTCACACATTGTTTTGGCGGGAATTCAACCAATATTTAATGTGGCTTTTAATTTTTTAACTCTATTAGAATGTGAAAGCTACTGTTGTGTTGACAATCAGATAAAACATTGACACATTTATTGCTTTGAAACAAGCTACAAAAGTTTCTCATGAGCAAACAAGTTGGAGAGGTTATTATACGAGGCGGTTGGTTTATTATTAGACACAATGAAATGGTGTATTCTCAAATTTAATATAATTGTTCAAGTGCATAATTTACAAATATGTTTAGTTTGGAGACTCCACTATTATAATAAATTAACATTATTAACATAAACACATAACACATATTGCTACATGTTTTAAATGTCTTTTATATTCTCACGTCTGCTTTTTTTTTATGGCCCGAAGGGCCAAAAAATTTTTTTAGTATAATAACCAACACATAACTACCATTGACATTAATAAATATAACCATTGGATCCAACACATTTAAATTAAAATCCCCCTTAAACCCCCTTTGGTTTGGGTGCATATTCACACGGGGGGTGACGTAGGGCAGCGAGAGCCCTCATAATTGTATTTTGGACCTTACGAAATCAACACCATATAGTATTAGAGCTGAAATCTTATAGTATTTTTGCTAATCTTATTATACAAGATAGCAAATCTTGTACTTGCATACCCCACAAGCGAGGAATTTTAATGCGGTGTAGATTATGGAATAAAGGGGCGAATATGCCAATCCGACACGACTCGATGCGTGAGTCAACCCCCCGTGTGAATATGCACCCAAACCAAAGGGGGTTTAAGGGGGATTTTAATTTAAATGTGTTAGATCCAATGGTTATATTTATTAATGTCAATGGTAGTTATGTGTTGGTAGCACAATGCATAATGTATATTTTAAGCCCAAGCATAAATACGAGAAAAGAGGAATGCAAGCCAACGAACCAATCCACGAGAAAACAACCCCAGACAAGGGACCAACGGCCAGAGAAAGTGTAAAACACGATCGCCTTAATAACAACATGAACAATGCTATAAGCCCCCAAAACCACATCAGATTATATCTTACGTAAAAAAGCGAGAATCTGAAAAAATGATCGAAATGAAAGCAGAGCAAAACAATGGACGAAGCTCCCCATAACGGAAAAATCAAAGAAAGAATATACAATAGGAAAATACGACAGGAAGACGAAAACAACGAGGTGAATAGGCTTCAAAGGAGAAATATAGTGCAAAAGAGCTCGCAAATGCAAAAACATGACAAAGTGCAAAAACCATGGCAAAAAGAAGAATTGGAATGAGTATAAGGAAGTGCCAAATGCAATATGCGGCATATCCAAAAAAAGCTAAATAGCACATATACAAATGACGTGTAATACTAAGGTCTGGTTCAGGGTAGCATAGGAGAAATATGTGGTGAAGCAGAAGACAAATACCATATGCATAAAGCCATGAATAAAGGCCTCAATAGGAAAAACATACTTGGGCAAACGAGGGACGAGATTGAGGAAGAGAATGTAGACATACCAGCAACGCACAAAAGAAAGGTCGAGAAGGAACCGGAAACTAAAGTTAATTCGGAGCACAAGGAAACGAAAAAATGAGGCGTAACTTCAAAAACGATAAGCCCAGCCGCCGCGAAACCTCGAGGTGTCGAGTCGGGCACGAAGCACGTAGCGAGGGTGAGACGAAGAGAAGCGCCAACGACCGTGAGCGCGAGAAGAATTGGAACACGTAGAAGGCACCCATGAGCGGTTAAGGAGAACAAGAATGTGCATAATGGTGAAGCTGAAAAAGCGCAAAACAACAAGCACTCAAAGGGATGTGGCGATTAGAAATGAGAAAAAATCAACAATTCATGAAAAAGAGGGATAGCATCACCCGGAGGTGGAGAAAGGCACTACCCAGCAGGTAGAAGGAAAAAACATAAGAAACAGAAATGTGTGTCCGAATATAGCCAAATAGCAAATATGATGTATAATGGTAGCACAACCGGAATAACCCAGACAACTGTTAAAGAGTGCGGGGCATAAAAAACAAGATAAACCACAAGTGCAAAAAATAAAACCCAACAACTATGGGAAACCTAGAATGTAGAAGATAATACCACCCGAATAACGTATACCACCTGATAATAAGCATAACATGGAAACTAGGTTGAGACAATCGTATATAGGAAAAAAGCAAATTCAAATGATGCGAAACATAAAAAGTCAAACAACCATGTAAACGATATAAATGCAAAAAACATGCCAACATAAAGCGAAACCATATTGTCAACCATAACGCAAAAAAGATAACAACCATGAAACATCTGGAAACATGATAGAGGCAAGAACGTGAAAAAGCAAATGCAACCATTGTAATGCTCCGTCTGCCCAAAAGAGGAAAACAACGTTCAAGAATATGAAAAAGAAAATCAACCCTCATAGTGCATAATAAGCATAACGTGGAAACCAAGTGGAGACATCGTATATAGGAAAAAAGGCAAATTCGAATGATGCCGAACATAAAAAGTCAAAATAGATCACGTGAATGCAACATAGGGATAATATCAAGGTAAACAACAAGAATGACGAAAACATAAGGTGCCAGAGATGAAAAGGACAATACATGTAGAATAATACGCCACACGGACCAGATTCGCCCCCTATGCTAAAAGCAATATACACGTGTAAAAACACACCTTATGGAAAAAACACTTTAATGACCAAGTTAAACCCATACAAATGCACCCATAAGGTCAAAAGGCCAATGCTCTCCCATCATCCTAAAGAAATTCCAAACCAACAGGAATGACACATGTCCAGACAAAATTGAATATGTAACAAGATGAATCGTAACAAATAACCCCAAAATATTATGCTAAGGATTACGAAATGAAATGGACATGGGAGCAATGTTGTTAAGTACGTCAAAATCCGTACGTTTAAAAAACGTTTTTTAAGATTTTTTGAAGATTTTTAAAATTTCTGAAAAAAATCTTTAAAAATGTATTTCATATAAAATACGTTAAAAATCTTTAAAATCCTTAGAAATCCTTAAAAATCTTTAAAAATCCTTAAAAATCCTTAGACTGTGATTTTTTTTAATCCAAATATATGATATTCTTGAACTTATTTATCGGTGTATATAAAATTCTTATACTTCTTAACCTCTATAATAATGTTTTTCTGAACATTCTTAAGAGTTGTACGGCAAAACATCTATGATATCTTTGTACTTGAACTTAATAGTTTCTAATAGTAGCATAAGCTTGTGATTTACTTGTTGGCATGTTATATCTTATAACTTGTAGCAGAAATGTGCATTTTAACAGTAGCAAATATGTCCAATAAAGTAGTGCAAAGAATGTGCAATTTTTTTATTTTTTATTTTTGGCCATACCAAATCATAAAAATCCTTTAAAAAACGTGAGGATTTTTATAGAGGTACTTGAAAAATAAAAAACGGGTTTTTTAACAACATTGCATGGGAGCAAATGCAGCAAATAGGAAACATGCTAAAACCACATTTGCACAATGAAAATCCGCAAGGTCTATTCGTATATGCCAAGGTAGAAAACCCGCCAAGAGTAGTTACCAGGAGTGTTGCGTAGTAATGTGTTCAACCTCAAAAGCACAAATGAGAAGGAACCGAAGAAAATAAAAGAGCACCACAAGATTAGAAATTGAACATTGGCAAAATATGAGCACGTATAAGTTTGTTTTCAGACCCAAATTGTACATATGACGAATTGAAAGTTTCCATATGAAAGCAAGTCATGAACCATATTCACCTCTTTATGTTTCAAAAATGAAATACACATGCAAGAATGCACCTCATGAAAAAACAATCCAATGCTTAATCCGTAACCATACTCAAACGAATTAATGCAAAGCAATATGGATAGAAAAACAATAGCCTAAAACGAATACCCCACCTGGGACTCAACTTATATAAAAACACGACAAATGATGTGTAGCCCCAAGTCCTAATCAAACAAGGCAAAAATTAATCCCTATGGCAATAATATCGTAATATATAGCCGATGGAATGATGTGATGGAAACAAGAAGAGGACACCCCCCTATTGACCCAATAAAAATGAGACTTGAAACGGCCACAAAGAAAATGCCGCTAGAAAAAAGGTCGCAACACAAACATAAGAAGATGTCATAAAGAATGAGAAAGCAAAGGCAGTGAAGGCAATAATGAGACAATTGAACAAAAAACAATATACTAAAGTGATTGTCAAGGGTAGACGTATAAGGATAACTTGATCCAAAATGAGACATCAACTGAACAACCAAAATATCAACCAAAATAACGGACTCAAGCTAAGGATTTAGGGGAAACAAATATAAGCGAATATCAAACGCCCTGGACCAATGCCTTGTTGGTGGATAGAAAAGCAAGCCTACGGAAAAAACCTCAAGTTGCCTCAAACTCAAAGAATCTAGTGGAGCAACGGGTTAGGAAAATAGAAAAGGACATGAAGGAGAAAAGAAAGAGCCAAACCGGAAGGCGTGAAGGAAAATGCATATCTTGGGATAGTGAGGACGTGCATGGCAAGATTGGTCGGGCCGATTAAAGCCCATCGAAAAGGCATTGCAGGCAGATCAGAGAAAAGAAGAGGAAAAAATCGAATGGCGGCCCATCTTGGCCCAAAGAACCCGTCCCGCATGCCGATGATTGGCACAGACTGCGATTCCCCTGAAAAACCTCGAATGGATACTGTTTTATGGCAAAGGGGCCAACCACGACAGGATAATGGGCGAGAAAACAAATCATGCATGATGACTACTTGATCTGATGCTAAGTGATGAAGCACTGAACCCAGGCAACAACTAACGCATCAGAGTACCGACCTGTAAACGAAGCCTAGAACCAAGAAACATCGACGCCACATGGAGAGGAAGGAAAAATGGCATGATCTGGCAGGGCAAGGGGGGAAAATCTAGAGAAATTTGAATGGGAAAGAGCCGCCTGAACCTGAACCTGGGATGACCACGATGCAGAATCCAACCTTCGCAAGAACATAAACCTGTCCATAGAACAGAAACTTAAAAAGCAACTCAAGAACAAGGGGAGCAAGGGGAAACTGGCCGAAATTGGTGGAGCATCGCAACTACAACTCTGACTGCCGCAGCTAAGCTGGAAACAAAAACCATTACTAATAAACAACTGAAAAGTAAGATATGGCAAAAGCTAAACATAAAACCCCACTCGTTACAAGCACATAAGGAGCTCCTCTGAGGAGTCCACATTAAATCGGTCATAAGCAACAAAAGTAGAGGATCATGGAAATCTTCCCTGCATAAAATTTAGCTTTGCACATACCAGAGATCATGCCACAAATCCCCAAACCACTGTTCATAATTGAACTTGCATGCATAAGTGCCACCCAGCTAAATGAAAACAATTAATCCCAGAAACCAAATCCATCATAAGCCCGTCAGCAACCAACAATTCCACAAGAGCATAAACCAAAATCGAAAATAAGAGCATGCATAAACCAATTGATAATGCCACATGAAAAAATCTTGCCGCCAAACCAAGTAAGGAATATCATGCATGAGAGAAAACAGAAGCGTACCTGGGAAAGGATGGTGCTAAGGATGAAGAAGAGGCCAAAAATACCGAGAATGAAGAAGATCATGATGGCAAAGGAGAGAAACTCAAGAGCAATGGACAAGATATAGACAAAAGTATGCTCCTCCTAACCATGCCTGCTGCCAAAGGATGCCCAAGAAAAACCTCGCCCATGAAGATTGCTGAAACGACAGAAGGAAGGAAGGAAGGAAGGAAGGAAGGAAGGAAGGAAGGAAGGAGAAGCGATCCAGTAAAGAAGCCGAATCAGAAATCTGTCACGAGAAGGGATCTTGGACAGGGGAAGGTATTGTGGACAAGGAAAAGTAGGGAGGGAAGCTACGAGAGGAGAAGAAAAGCTGCTGTGAGAAGACGCCGATAACCGAGCCAAAACGGAAATGGCCTAATATAGGCGCTCGTCCCTTCCCAGAATGGCGATCCGATGCTCGGATCGATGGGATTGTGATGAAATTCAAAAGCTACAGGTGATGAAAGCCTCAAATGAATTCTAGTTTTTTTTTGATTTGAATTCTAAATTTTTTGTCACACTGGGGGGAGGGCGGGGGGACGTCCCTAAGGCCGGAAAGGGCCAAAAAAAAATTTTGCAACACAAACCATTAACATCCAACATATAAAAATTAAATCCCCCAACATATAACAACCAACACATAACAACCATTGACATTAACAACCAACACATAACTACCATTGACATTAATTAACACAACCATTGGGTCCAACACATTTAAATTAAAATCCCCCTTAAACCCCCTTTGGTTTGGGTGCATATTCACACGGGGGGTGACGTAGGGCAGCGAGAGCACTCATAATTGTATTTTGCACGTACAAAATCAACACCATATAGTATTCCGCTTGAAATCTTATAGTATTTTGCGAATCTTGTTATACAGTATAGCAAATTTTGTACTTGCATACCCCACAAACGAGGAACTTTACATACGGTGTAGATTAAGGAATAAGGGGTGAATATGCCTATCCAACAGCTCTCGTTGCCCGGAGTCACCCTCCGTGTGAATATGCACCCAAACCAAAGGGGGTTTAAGGGGGATTTTAATTTAAATGTGTTAGACCCAATAGTTGTGTTAATTAATGTCAATGGTAGTTATGTGTTGGTTGTTAATGTCAATGGTTGTTATGTGTTGGTTGTTATGTGTTGGGGGATTTAATTTTTATATGTTGGATGTTAATGGTTTGTGTTGCAAATTTTTTGGGTTGCCCCTAGGGGGGCAAACCCTTGTTTATGTGGGTTTGTGGCATATCCTAAGTATATGCTAGGATATACCTAGAATATGCTAGTGACTGCTAAAAACCTATCATTGGCTGTAAATTAGCGGTCATGTGCATTCTGGATCCCCGATGTTCGAACCGGTAATGGCTGGCGTGAGGCGTGCCCCCTTGACCGCTTCTCTCGCCGGGGCATACACTAATTTGTGCTTTCCCTTCCTCGTGTCTTTTACGATCCTTGCCTATTCTATGGATCTTTTCCTTCTGCAGCCATAGATTCGCCATCTCAAGAGCATTAGGAGGAGCCATCTTTTGGGCGGGTAGCGGAGTAATCCAGCCCGGGGGTTTGTTGGGCTGCCATAGTTGAAGCTTTTACCAAGGATTCGGGGAGGTGCAGCAAGGTTTCCATTCGTGGATGGAGTTGAGTTGTAGTTACGGACTCTTTGGGACAGCCCGTAGCATTTGATGGAGGGATTCAAGAGCTTCAAGATGATTTTTCCAAAAGAAAAGGGGATTTAATCAGTTTTGGGCCTGGTTAGAAGGAGTTATGAGCTAAAACAGATATGGATAAAAGAGCTCTGAATGTTTCTCTAAATGGAGAGCGAGGCATATCCATTGGCAATCCTAGTTTTGGCAGCAGCTTTAAACCTGAAAAAAGGGACATAAGGACACCACTCCCGGATATGTATATGCAGTACAGTTTCCACGGGCGCCCTCAAAGAAGAAGAAATTCTCCTTCCATCCGGGAGGTATTAAACAAAATCATCTTTGCTTTTTGCAGCTTGAACTGTAGTCCCACTATCAAATCTTTACGAAGGCCTTGAGGGAAAGAGGACATCAAAACTACATAATCGACATAAAGATAAATTGGGATGCATTCTTGTGCAAGCATGGATCCTTCTCCATCCAAGGTCTGCATGAGATGCGATCCATATAACTTTGCTATTACATGGCCACTCATGATTAGCGGCCAAAACAAAATTAGACCATATCTTGGGAGGCCAAGATATAGTTGAGAAACTCATTAGTGTTCCAAGTTTAGATGAAGCATATCTGGTGTTCGGCAATTTAAGCAATCGAGATGTAGTATCATAGGGAGCAATAATTGCGGGATATGTTGGCCATGGGCATGGTGAAATTGCTTTAGAACGTTCGAGAAGATGGAACAGGAAGCCATAGCTACCTATATGTGTCTCAAAGCTTGCACGATGGAGTCTGCCGCAGACAAAGGCGGGGTTTGCACATAACAAGATCATTGAATGTGGGTGACATGAAATTTTTATGCTTGGGAACAGTCTCGTTGACATGTACATCAAATGTGAATGCATAGATGAGGCACATGCTCCCGACCTTGATTGGTCTGCGGAATAATCCAGGTTTTAAAGGGATTCAACACAAGGAGCAAAAAGATAAATGTTTGAAGGTCGGATCTTGCGGATATGAGGGGGAGGCTTAACCGATTCAGGTTATATCTATGCATTTTTTGAGTTTAAATATTGAAAATATGATAAATATTATCTAGAAATTCCGGTTACATTATGATGCACTCTAAGTTATGAAGAGCAAGTATACATCGATTCTAAATCATAAAACTGGAATCGTTGGCTTTATGATGTATTGAAATGTGCAAAAAGCAGCCACAACAGCTCATAACTTTGGTCAATTCTACGAATAAAGAGCTCCCGCTTCCTTGGAACGTCTGAAGAAAAAGGAGGTGTCCTGGTAGCTAACATAAAAGCATCGAAAGGGCATATGCATAGCTAACATGCTCATTTGGATTTCGTGATTACATGTGCTATTTTTATTACGCTTCTGATCGGTTTTTCATGATTACGAGGCGATTTATCATGCATAAAGATGCCACTCCCAATGATTGTTTTATTCTATAGCATTACAAATGATATGTAGGAATGAGAACCAAGTTCCTTCGGTGAAACATTTTTCTAATGCATTGGTTTTTTGTGCTAATAAATAGTATGAAAAGCATCCATATTTCCATGTTTTGCGGCATTGTTCAAAGCACAACTTAAAAAATGAATCCAAAAACTAACACCTGCAAGCATTCAGTCTTGAGCATCTGTTATTATCGACCTTATATTCAATATTACGGTGAAATTTGAAATAATTTTCATGGCGTAATATAAGCCCAAATTATCAATTTGGGATCGAGAGAGGATTCATTGGAGGCGGACGAAGGTAGCGGAGGCTACACTTGAAGCAAAATCGAAATCAAAAGAGAAGGTAAGTTGACCTTAGGTATTGCTTTTGAACTTTCTAGGTTATGGAATTAGAAGCCATCATTTGAGTAGATTGGAAAACTTCTTTGCTGCGAAACAAACAAGATTAAGGGTGAGAGATACGTGATAGCATCCTCTTTACAACTTGTTTGTGCAATGGATATCTGTTTAAAACCATAGGCTCTTGGTTGATGTCGGTCTTTTGCATCATAGCCTTTGTTGATCACTTTTTTCTTTTTTGGTACAGGGCATAACATTGCAATTTCTTGAACCACACTGAAGCTTCATAACTCAACTATTAGGTGGCGTGCGTATGTTTTCAAAGATCGAGAACCTTTAGAACCTTTATCGGGTAAGTCGATTTCATTACATTCTTTCGCTTAGGTGGAATGACTAATGTCGGATCTTCGATATTATTACATGCATCCCCCCTATATATCCATCGTCAAAGTTGCTACTTATTTGGGCCGGGAGAGGAGGATTGCGAGACATTCCCTCTGGACCATCCTTCTTGCGACAAGCAACATATCTTTGTTTTAATTTCATCGAAATTATTTATACATATCTTTGTTTGGATTTCCAATGTACCTATATCTTTGTTTATATATCTTTGTTTGGATTTCCAATGTACCTATATCTTTGTTTTAATTTCACTGAAATTAGTTATATATATCTTTGTTTGTTTGTTCTCTTTTAGTATTGGTTGGATGGAAAGTATTAGATATTATAATTACCTCATGCATTGACAATAATATTTGGTATTTAGGCCTTCTATTGTGGCCATTCCAATTAAATTAATTTGGAGGGAGTTTACTTTATCCATCTATCTAAGTTGCACAACATGATCCTTCAAACATTGCTTAGAGACAAAATGAACAATTATTACATGCACTTAATTATTACATGGCTCCTCAAACTACCCACAGTTGAACAATCACATGTAACACTCGATTGATACGTTGTGTATGGTTTGGGTGCCATTGCTCTAGATTTGTTGGTGCATGCACAAAACGGGCATAAAGCCGGACAAAGTTAGATTTTTAAATCTTTTGAAGGGGTGCGCTTAGCTAGAACATAACAAATGCATAATTATATTATTGATAGTAGTTTTGAATGGGATCTTGAACTTGGAAATATGCTTGTTGACGTATACTAAGTGTGGTGGTTTAGGCGAGGGAACTTATGTTTTGCCAAGTAATAATATGCAAAACGAAGGTTTGAAGCCGAGAAAAAAACCTAGTGTTTGGGTGTTTTGAAAGCATGCATGTGTGACAAAATGTACATAAACAATTTATTAAAAATCATTAAGAATTTGGTGTGGTTATATGCAATGCCCTTGTGTACCGCGTATGCCAAGTATGGAATCCTTCGGGGCACAAAGTATTTGATAATATGCAAGAACGAGGCAATGAGAGAAACTATCTCAAATGATGCCACCACGTTAAGCACTACAACTGCATGATTGACCTCAAAGATTGAAGATAGAGAAATTGTAATAAATGATGCGTACCAGGTTCATCATTTCAAGGATGGAATGTGTGCTGTAGGGATTATTATTGACTAGCTCAAATATTATTGGAAAACCAGAGTTTACAGTCAGAATACCATGCCTGAATACCATGCCTGGAAGTTCAATTGTCATTGCTCTAGAAAGGGACAAATGGTATTCAAATCTGCAAAAGCAACGAATCTACATCGTAGAAGAAATGGAAGTTGCAGAGAAGTGAGTGCAAACAACTTTGGTACTGGAAAATACTTTATATACCAGCACCAGCACTGCTGGTGGTGAGTGAAAACAACTTTGGTGCTGGTGGATTTTTACTGTTTTTGGAGCAAAATCTTGCCTACCTCATCTTCACGCTGCATCAATGCACGGGTGGCCCTGATGCAGGATTGGTTCGGCTGAGGTGATAGCCCAGAATCAAGGGCTAGACTCACGCTCAGAGTCCTGTATAAAAAAGGCAACTAATATTCCAAATGACTTTCCACGAGGAACAGAACACTGTGAAGATTTTAGAACGATCATAGCATATCAAATATGCAGAGCCTCAATGGTACCAATTTCCTGTTCACAATATTTTCTTCAAATTCCATAAATTACTCAACAATTTAGAGCTATGAAATGGCAACAAGCTTCATTGCGTCAAATACCAAACGCCATTTAAACGGAATTAAGGCATAAGGCAAAGGATGCTTCCCATATATTATAAATCATTAATACACATATATGGGTAAATTCTACAAGAAAATGCCTCAAGAAAGCTTAATATCTACCTTCTGCGACCAATTGGCACAGATAAATCATGTAAAGGCGCTACAATTCGAGGTAATCAACGTCAAAGCAACCAACCAAAGCCCGGTCAATTCTATTCACACAGTTGCGGCTCATTGTACCCTTAGTATAATTGACGTATTGGTATTGATGCCATTGAATGCCTGCTTGAGGATTGGATCTATGAAGAGGATGCTAGTCTTTTCGACATATGTCAGACTCAAATCATATTCTAGAATATGTTCCCAAACAGAATATGACACTGGTCCATTCCGGTCCACAGAATCTTAACTTGCAAGTAATGGTTACAAGCTTTTTTATGGGATTCAATTCATGATCTTGGGATCTCTAATGAGTTTTGTTGCATTCATGGGGAAGACTACCGTGGCTATCACAAGTTTCAAAAATTTAGGGCCAGGTGTACTTGCTCATTCAAACCTCGAACATCATAGATGGCATGAATCCTGATGCGAAGAAGATAAAGAAGGCACTGAAGGCACTTTGTTATCATGACAAAATGCACGTTTAAGCTCAACCATGGACTCCAAATCATTGCCTTCGATAGGGTCTAGGCTCAGAACCCGACCTATAACTATTGAGCAACAAAAGACATGCCATTGCATTTTTAAGTAGCTCTACCTTGCTTGCAACTTCCATGTACTTCATGCTATTAAATTCTTAGCAATCTTCTTCAATTTATAAAATCGAGTTCTTCCTTCATACCCTGAACAAAATTGACATGCAAAACAATCCTAAGTTCCTAAGTTCTTTTGCACCCTCCCCGCCTCTTCTTCTTATTTCTCTATTTGCATTCTTCATACATTGTTTCGTATGTTTCTAAGGATCCGACGATTCCACTATCTAAAAATTCCCATAAAGACACGGTATCAAGTATTCTATATTTTGAAGTAGCAATTTGAATTGATTGTCAAAACATGACTTTGAACTATGATTTAAGCCACTTCACCCTCCGGCCATAGAGGGCAACCCTCCGTGCGCAGCACCTTGTTTTTCATGTTTATTCTAGATTTGTGCCCTAAGGTGTGACTTTACAAAATCACATCCTCAAAATATCGCATATCAAGAAACCAATGCAAAAAGAACCAAGGAAAAATATGAAAAACTTTTACTAAAAAAAATCAAGATAGACCGCTATCTGCAGTCCAGTTGCAGACCATCATTGGTCCAAATGACTGTAAGTTTAAACATTATTAATGGTGCCACCTTAATCAGTTTTGATCTCAACTTTCACATATAGTTTACTTGTATGATTCTCTATAGGACAAAATTAATTGATTAGGTTAGCTTGCATAATTTAAGGGTAAGGAATAATTTTAGGTTGAAGCACAAAAATTTGAGAATTTATGGGGTACTTATGACCAATTGAACCTACATGGACTTTCACTTACACCTTTCAAAAATCATGTGATCGAAGCTAAAAAGCCAAATTATCATTTTATGGAGCAAAATGGATAAAGTTGGTGCGAGATATATGCTCTATACAATTGGTCTCGTGGACCATAAATGGTGATGCGTGCTTATATAAATTAAAACCTTAGAAATAACATGTTACTTTGACATGCAACTAGAGATTTCTATTGCTAAGAAAGGTTTGCATCCATAAAAAATATAATATACATGAAAGATAACCTAGATGCAATATTATTCTACTTGGATGACAATGCTTTATAGCAGTAACACAGATATGAAGTTTATGCTAGTAAGAAATAAAAATTTTCATGGTTTTTTTTTTTTTAAGATCATATAACCTATATAAGAGATCTCTATATATGTCATTTCTCACATTTTGAACTATTTTAAAGGCATATTTGAGGAAGAGTAGTGTTTCCTTCTATGAACCAAAGAAGCATATATGAAATGTTATGTGGTCTATTTATATATTGTCATGGCTAAACTTCACAACATTCACTTGAATTCATCATTACACATCGCTAACTATAATTGTTATGCAGTTTTGAACCTATAATTGTGGAGTTGACCCAACTTTTTATGCTCTAATGTATTAATCCGGCTACTGTACATCATGTTTGAATTCCAAAAATTGCATGGTTACACCCTAGTTATATCTTCTTTTTTATTTTGGTAAGGTGTTGGGGAATGTGCCTGTGCAGCCGCATGGAACGCCGCATGGAACGCCGCATGCGGCGTTCCCTTTGCCCCTTGCGGCATATTTTGAATTTTCACGATATCTTCTTGCGGGGACGAAATTTGGAATTTTCACGATTGAAAGAGGAGCAAGATATGCTCTGCAACCCTGGACCTGGAGCACTCTTTATCAAAGAAAGCAAAATTTGTCCCTCTTCATTTGCATCTCTGTTGGTTCAGACGCATTCCTGGAGCGTTGAACCACTTTGCAAGATCAAGCTTGATTTCTAAACCATTTTTCATACGGTTAATGCTCGAGGAGGAGTAGAGGACTCCACTCCCTTGGATCATCTATGCTAGACCTAGGAACGGGTCTGCGAGAGGTGGTAACAATGGTCTATTTACATTGCTCTGTGATCTTGGAGTAACGGGGAAGGAAATACCTTCAGAGGATTTTTCATCGGTATATGGTTGAAGGTATGACCTTGAAGTATGAAGTCTTGGACTAGAGCGGACTTAATGAGAACACCATGAAGGCGACCTCCAAAACCGTTTGTTTTGCTTTTGAGCCTTGGCTTCTTCCATTTCATCACCACCACGGTCATCTTTTCTTACGCTCTGAATCCTTTGCATTTTCTTGGACCTATTTTCCTCGCCATCTCCTCGATCCAGTTTTCTACCAAAACTTCTTAAAAGCATTCTAATGCGGGATTTGCGACAATTATCGTTACATGCAAAAGGCCATTTGTTAGATCTCATTTTCTTTGCTAGGTTCTAGGTAGCTTGGCATGGCGAAAGTGAAGATATCTCCGCTTCTAAGCCAATCTCTGGTATTTTTTATGTTTACCTTTGGTTTTGTGTCGATTTGCAGCATTGGATTGGCATTTCATTGTGCCGCACACGTTACTTGCACCGGTGAAAACGCCGGGTGAAACGAGGTAATATCTACAATTACCTTTTGCGTGCAAATGCCCGTTGATCCGGTAGTGCCTTTTGTTGAATTACATCAATAGTGCTTGATATCATGATTAAGTCTTTATTAGGACAATTCAATTCGAAGATTTCTTATTTAATTCTCTGCATTAAACAACTCATAGTTATAAGCCTTGCTTTGTGATAAAGCTTTCATTTGTTCATCTATATATGCATGTGCATGGATCAAAAGTTCCCTCATTCGGACCATTTGAGTTTGCCCGATCTTGGTTTTTTTTTAAATGTGCGAGATGTTAGAAGTTTCTTGAGCACTAATTTGGAATCTATCATAAAGCACTTAGAATATCTCTTGCGGAATGATAGTATGTTAAATGGAGAATGGCTGAAATTTTACGGGATGGAGCTCCAAGAAAGGTGATTCAGGCGTGCAATTCAAACTTTGTGAGTACTTTGTAGTTGTGAACTAAATTAATATTCAACCAAATTCAACTTGCTGAATATTGTATATGCCATCATATTTAATTCTTCTATTGTAGGAAAAAAGCATCAACGGGTTTTGGTGTTGTAGAGTACATTAAAGAAAGATGAAAAGCAATGGCCATTACCATGGGCCATAAGCGATCTAAATCCACATAACTAACCCGAGAAGGTATATGAATTTGTAAATTTCTTCATTTGTTTTATAAGAGCTATAACTCATCTTTCAGGTTTTTTCGATTGAATCTTTAGGTTTCAAGGTCTCCAACTAATGGCATTTCTCCTTGACCAACACTCCATTTTGTCCAAAGAACTATGAAGCTTGAAGAGGTCTGGCCCACTGGGTGATTCAACCTTTGTTATATATTTTATGGTTTCAAACCTTTGTTGCATATGGCTTTGAATGTTGGCTTGTAGAGAGTTCCTTCAACAGGTTGAAGGAAATATAGATTTTGTTGCTGATTTATCAATATTGTTGTCTACAGATTTTGGCATTGATTCTCTCAAATCCATGTCCCATAGAGAATTCCACATTGCCGCCTTTTCCAAAGGAACCCTCATAAGACAACCCCTTTACTTGGAACAAATTTGAATATGCATGTAGAACATAGCTTTGACAACGACATTGATATCCATCTTTGTAGTTATATGCCATGTTTCCATGGTTGGACAATGGGCAAAGGAGGTGAAAAGCAAATTAGTCACCAAATCTCGGTATTTATATGTATCATGACTCGAAGAGGTGGGAATTTGACTTCACACTTCTAGCTTCTTATCTTCGTTGTACTTATCTGAATTTCATTCATCTTTCTCACAAACAGATTAGAGACCCAAAGAATCGGGGCAAAATATGATATTGTAATTACATCGCAACCGGTTTAGAAATTCATGTTTTTTCTGGAGAATTTCTCGTTTTGAAAATTATCCGAACTTTTGTTGGACCTTCGGGTTATTTATCACCTATTTATCACGTACATCTACTCTAGGAAGTGATTTTAGTAAAGCAACTCAAGCAACTAGACATGGAGCTGATTTTTGCGGTAGCTTTTTTGCCCTCCTTTAAGTGTAAATTGGTAGCTAGCTATGCTTGGCAAATCCTACACCTTGTAAGCAATGATTGTCAAACCTTCTTTTTCTCATTACATGGTAGCCATGATATGTGAGCAGATGGCATACACTAGATTTGCCTATACTTTTCCTAGCACCGAGTGTTTACGTGAGAAGAGCGTGAAAGAGCACGCGCTTATGATGTTGCATATTAGAAAGCTATTGCAAATTTTGAAATGGGTTCTGTTTTTAAGATTCAAATCTTTAGCATTACTCATTATTCGAGAGGGTAAATGTCCTAAAGCTGTGATAAGCGGGCGACATCAACATCCCATCAAGTAATGAAAATCCCATCAAGTAATGATACAGTCTCATTTTTTCATTACTTTGGAATTCCAACAACTTTTTCTCTAACCAAAATTAGGTTATGAGCAAAATTATATTTCTTCTCTTCTTGAAACTAAGCCTACCAAAGAATAACGGTTTTGAGTAGTATGATTTTGAGGCAAGCATCACCGATTCTGTTATGCTCCACCTTTGTGTAGATATGCATTATGCATTTTGAACCATGAAGCTCTTAGGTAGTTTTTTCATTTTATTTAGCTTTTCAAAATACAGGTCATTCTGGATACTCGGGATATATTTAGGACAATTATGAGACTTCAGGTCAAACAAAACAACAAGACATGAGAAAAGGATCCACAGTCTATATTCAATAGGGTCAGACATGGAAGCCTCTTCTGGAAAAATATTGGGATCATATTCTGCCAGCTATATGTACATTTGCACCATCACTATTCTTGAATAGTGCATTTTCAACAATAGCACATAGAAGAGCAAAGACACAAATTAGGCACCCATTTGATGCAGATTATGTGTTTGCTGACAAGCTCATGTATGAATCAAGCAGTTTATCTAGGTTCTGTCTTCTGTTTTATAAGAGAGTCTATGCCAAGCATGTCTTATTTGTGCAGCAGGGGAGTGGACATAAACCTGGGCATCTCTCCTGATCTACATCCATCAAGCTCAGGAATGGCACCAATGGCATTGAAAATCCATCAATTCATATATGTAGATGGAAGAAATATCCAGGGCATTGTAAGCCCCAATTCGTTCTAAATCATATTGCAGTTTCTGTACTATATTTTGGAGGTATCCATTTACTTCATGTGCTTAATTGGGTTGTCTCTTCACTCTTCAATGTGTCATCATCTTCTCTTCATTTTCATGTTTTATTGTGTCCCTATGACATTCGGATATAATGCATTATCTTATAAATTTACCAGTTGAAGTCCACCTACACTTTATTAACATGGAGCCGAAAAGAACAGTTCATTAAAGTTATGGAATTTCAAAGTAGGTGGAAGTGTAAATGGACTTCTATGGTGCATTTCACCATGATTTCTACCAATGGGTTTGCAAAAAAAATGTGCAACGTTCCAATTTCACATGCAATTTTCATTCTCGATTATGCAAAATTCTCTTATCCAATTTTGCATTGTCAACTGGCTTTTCAGCAAGGGCATAAAATAAGAGCCCAATACTGCAATCCCCTTTCCACTGCATTCATTATAGTTCCTAATGCATTTCAATAATTGTTGAAACACGTATTAACGTGGTTCTTTAATAGTTAAGACTATTTTGGGAACAATCACGCTCTCTCTTTCTATTTTTCTTGATCTTTGTCAATGCTACACAATGAATGTATTACATCTCCAATGAATGTACTACATCTCCAACATCCATGTTTGACAATAGGACATTCCTTTCTTCGTAACATTTGTACATTGTTGATATTCAAAACCAAATTTTAAAGTAAATATTGTATTAATGACTACCATTTCAAGTCCCAGGCAATTTCCAAGTATGCAATATCCAATTTTTCAATGTACTCCAGTTGAATACATATTATTTTTGTTCTTCCATAAAATCATAGACCATCTTACACATCAATTAATTCCCTAAAGTCTACCGTCTAACCCATCCTACTTATTCCATTATTCTATTCTATTATTTCATGTGCCCATGATTAATGCCTCACCTCAGACAAAACCTATTACATCTATTACCCCATTATATCTATGAACATTATTTGACATAAATTGCATTTACAGACATGATTACATTTTCAACTCTTTAATTACCTACAAACTCCACACGTATACCTATTTCACACATCTGTGAGTAATGCCCGGCATCGCCGGGCATACGTATACGTTGATAAGAGTTATGTTCTATGTAGATATAAATAGAACACATCATTTATTACCCACATGGCATTATGGATGGTTATTTGGAGCATTTTAACATATACTATTGTCCAGAATTCTATATAGTAGATTCTCTTAGTAAATATTGAGGCTAACATGACTTATAAGCACTCCAAAAAATCATGAAACTATATCTCATATAGTTAGCAACTCATGGCTACAAGAATTAAGTCAAAACAGGTTATAGTGAGAGAGAAATAATTCTTGAACCTCAAGCAGCGTTTTTGATCAAAATATGGTTTGGCGGCTTCCACCGATATCAAATGATAGCAAGAAAACATGGGAACATAAAACTCAATGTGCTCTATGATAAACAGGCAAATACCTCCAACTTTAGCAAGGTTTAGGTCACTTTATGCTACAAATATCGAAGAAGACAATTACGGACTGGTGCAGAAATTGCCAAATTCTCCAATGTTTGAGCAATCACCACAAGGTATAGGTGACCCCATTGGTCTTGAAATTCTCAGAGGTCATTAAGAAACTCGTGAAGACGCAAATGATAGTGGTATATTATAAAATTGAAATCTCTTTCGTGAGTTATATGGGTTTAAGTGGCGAGGTCATGTGGGCCGATTCGGTCCATGGATCGAGAATGGTCCTGTGGGCAGTCTAGTGTTAAGAAAATTGGTATTCCCCCTAAAATTATTGATCTAATCATGGGGCTTAACTCTCGGGCACAATCTGCTATCTTAATCAATGGCTTCCCTGGCAAGTTCTTCAATTTGCAAAAAGGAGTGGGGCAAGGATGCCCTTTGGCTCCTTACCTCTTTATTATTGTGGCTGAGCAGCTCTCAAAAATCATTATGTATCATCAAAATAGAGGGAGTTTAAAGGGTCTTACTATGCCTGACAACTGTAGTCAGCTAACTCTGCTTCAGTATGCAGATGACTCCTTTAGTTTCTTCCATAATGATGTTAATAATATTGAATTCTTCCTCAAGATCATAAATGGTTTTATTGATGCTTTTGGTATTTATCTCAACACAAGCAAGTGTGTTATTATTGGAGATAAAGATCATTCTGACGTCTTGGGTATTAAGTGTATTCTAGTAAATCAAACCTCCTCTCTTTTAGGAATGCCTCTAGTCCTTGATATTACCATAAAAAATCTATGGTCCCTATTGTGTCCAAGATTAGAAAAAAGCTAAATAACTTTGGCAGTTGCCTTTCTATTGCAGGCAGAACAATTGTAGCTTCTTCTGTGCTTGCAAGTTCTCATACCTATTTTTCTTCTGCTTTACTTGCCCTTAAATGTATTTATCAGCAGATTGAAAAAATTATTAGGAGCTTTATTTGGGGAAAAAATCTATGGTTAGGGGAAAAAATCTATGGTTAGTTGGAAATATGTAACTCAAAATAAAAAGGGTGGGGGTCTTGGCTGTAAAAATCTTCTTTTGCAGGGATATGCATTGGCAGGAAAATATATCTAGAAGTCTCTCTGGAATCAAAATAACCCTGCTCCAAATTTTATTCACTATTGGTTGAATAAAAGTGCAATTGATGGCCATCCTTCCATTGAGCATTGCTTGCCTTCTTCTGCGTTCTGCCAACTCAAGCCAGCTGCCAATTCTTCTCCTCTTATGAGATATCTATTAAATTCCTGGAATAAAGTTTCTAAAGCCTATTCTCACAGTAGCATCAATCAGGCTCACCATGATATGAGCATTTTCTGGAATTCTGATCTAGCAAAAAGGGATATGACTCCTTTGGCAATTAACCATTCCAAAATCTACAAAAAGTGGCATTCAGCTGGCATTCAAAAGCTTGATGACATTTGGACAAATGGTATATGGATTTCCTAGACTAGATTTAAAACTATTGTCAATGGTACTTCTTCAGATAAGATGTTATTCAAGCATATTGTTAACATGGTCTCTAATTTCAACCTTGATGGTGCTACCCCTAGACAGATCGATTGGTATTTCAAAGATAAAAATATTTACAAAGTTTCCTATATTTATGGCTTTCTGGCTAATATTAATCAATCTTCCAAGGCTTGTCTATATTGGAATCTCCCTACCCTGTTGATACTGGTACAACTCTGTTCAAAAATGTCTGGAATTCTTACTGTGCTCCAAAGATAACTTATTTTATTTGGCTACTTGCAATCAAGTATTTCAAATATGGAGACCTTTTACAGACACCATTTACATGCCAATGTTCCAATAATTCTAGCATCAGTCCTTCCTGCCCTCTCCACTGCAATGGCATTGAAGATGTTGAACATATGTTTTCATGCCCCAAGCTTACATGCTTCTGGAGTTGGTTTGAGCAGCATTTTCAAATTAGTAAGCAAGGGAGTATTGTGAATTTTACTATGTCTGACAATAAATTTGGAAATTCTATTTGCTTCATTGCTTTATGGAATATTTGGAAGCATAGAAATAGATGTGTGCATGGGGGGCATATCCTTCTCCTTTGTGGATTAAGTTGCAGGTTATATATGATATTGAACTTACAGCTACTGCTCATAAGCATAAGAATTCGGATTCTCATATTGATAATAACTGGCATTCAATAGGAAATTATTCTGGTCATTATGGTTTTTTCAACCTTTTCTGTCATCAACCACTGACTAACACTCAAGTCTTTGATGCTATAAGATTATCTGATGAACTGTAAATTCAAGCTCAACCTTGACCTTGATGATGCTGAAGTTGCAAAATATAACCCAAAGATTCTCCCAGTTCACAGGATTTGGGACTATAACTTCTGGACATGGTCAGTCAGAGGCAGATTGATACAAAGCATACAGCAAGTTCCTGAGAAAGAGATACTGTGGGGCAGAGAGTTCTCAAAGGAAACGTATTTGATGTTTATACTATTCTGGTTTCTAGAAAACAATAGTAACAATATGACAGATCAGCAGTTTGAATTCTACAGAGAATGCTACTACTACCATAAAGGCAGGTCAGATTGCTATGAAACAATGATTCATCTCATGTCCACTTGTAACTCAGACAGGTTGATTGAGTTGGTCAACTGGAGAAACAGTGGAAGACCTATCTTGCAGCCACAATTCTGAGACTACTTCCACTTCCTGGATACCTATGATTTTTAACCCATTTCCTTGCTTTCATTTTTGTACAGATTGCTGGCTCTTCAGTATATACATAAAGCCTTTTGGATGGTTTTCAGTTCGATCAGAGGATTGATGCTTCAATCTGCTGAATGGAGAATTCTCAGAGGTATCGAGCCCTAATATTACAGGGCAATTTTCAACATCTCGAGCTCTCTAGTCTTCAGGCAAATGAAAACTTTATTTATGCTTAATGACTAAACACTTCTATTGAATTGTGGCTCTATGCCTCAATTCTAGTTCTCAAGTGATCATTCACTATGGTCATTTTTCTTTGTGTACCTATTTTCCATGATTAATGACTAAAAAGCTTCACTCTTAAAAAAAAAAAAAAAAAAAAAAAGAAAAGAAAGTAAGAGGTCCTGGAGAAGGACGACTATCCAAGTCAACCGAAAACTCCAGATGGAGTAAAAAAAACTAGAAGAAGCCCAACTAGCTTGAAAGGAGAAGAGAGAAAGCACGAGCGAAGAGTGACACTGGAAAGTCTACAATGCACATGAGAAGCGACTAGAATGGACAAGATGAATGCTTCACCAATTTAAAACAAGAAGGGCAACAAGGAAGAAATTGATTAAAGTTTAAACTGACCTGCACTGTGATGCTCAAGCAACATAGATCAATGATGAAACCTAACCTCAGTACCACACCACCAAATCAAACCTACATATGGAAGAAGCTAGCCATGATTAGAGCCACTCTCTACATCTCCCACTATTATTTCTAACCTATGACTTGGCAATATTAAAACCTCCCTTATGTGGTGTGCTCAAATAGGTACACTCAACAGAAGCAAATAGTGATAAGAACCTCTTGTACCAAATGTGGAACTAAACTCAAAAAAGGATCTTCTGTGCCGAGTACAAACTTTCCAGAGAAAAAATATTTCACGAAGGCCAAGCCCAAGCTACACAAAACCGAACCTCCAAGTCCGAGCAGGAGAAAAAGTACCAGATAAAAAATGGAGAGTTGAAAAGACTAAAACAATAAGTCGACATCAAGGCCAACAATTAAGAAATTTTGAAATGGGACTATGAGAGTTAACTACAAGAGAAAGGACAAATTGCTAAACCTACAAGAGAGCATCCCCATAAGTAGCCAAAGGGCATCAAAAACTTCGAAATACTATAAGCAACAGAGGGCATACCCATAAGTAGCCAAAGCGCATAAAAAATACCAAAATACTATAAGCAATAGAGGGCACTAGAGCTCAAAGCGAGTCTCTTTAAGATACTCCTACCCTCAACCAAACGCAATGAAGCAAGGCCTATTCTCCACCTCGTATAGAATTCAACCCCACCTCTTCACAAATTAACATGGAAAGAAGTCTCTAACTCTAATGAAGCCAGATGGACACTAGTGCTGAATGTTGGCCTAGACTCAAAATGATGGCTATACACTTCATCATAAAGGCAACAACAATACATATGACTATTTACGTCAAATGCAAAAATGATACATAATTTCTTATTCAAACAACACGGTTTATTATTTCAATATACATCTTTCACAAGTGACCTCTTGGTCATCGTAGATGTTAAAAAATCTGTTCCATGCTTTGCCAAACGAGAAAATACAAAGGTGAGTCCTTGGCTGGCTCCTAGTCCCCTGAAGGCGCCCATGCTACTGGGATCTGCTGGGATGTATGAGATTCGAGAAGAGCCTTCGGAATGCGAGCCTCATTGCTATTGGGAGGCCGGAATGAGTTAGGCACTGCTACAATGCATGCTTCTGAGGCTGGAATCCGAACGGCCAATTTTAGGGTTCTTGCCTCTTTATGCCCACGTTTTTATAGTTAGGGTCTAATGGGCCATATGGCTCATATGGGGTATTGCCACGTAGCAATATAGATTATATTCACATGTTGCAAGATAATGGGTTCTAATGGTTGTGCCCCATGGTACAACACTTTACTAGCCTGCATTATGTCAACAGAAATGTACTAGAGCGTGTATATAGATATATATATATATATATATATATATATATATATATATATATATATATATATATATATATATATATATATATATATATATATATATATATATATATATATATATATATATATATATATATATATATATATATATACAAGTCTTTGTACTATGAGAGAGTGTACGAAGCCAAATGTACGTACATTGGTAAGTATAGGCTTCCAAAGTTCATATAAGATTTTTAAGATTACCAACATTCCATTAGGATTACCCAACATTCTAAGAGATTCTAAGTTTTCTAGGACTCTCTTAGTATTCCCTAAGATACTGTGAGTATTCCTTAAGATTATACAAAGTACGGCAAGCTCTGCCATCGTTCCATAATACTAAGTGCCTACACATGAGAAAGAGTCATAAAATGTCAAATGTATATATGACAGTCATTGCAATAATAGCCGTTGGTAATAACAAATTGATCACTTCCTGAACTAAGATATTTAGGAAACATCTTTTCACCTATTCTTGATGTAAATTTTGCAAACAGACGAGGTAAGGACTGTTTGATTGTAAACACATTAAATGTTCATGTGTTAAGATTGAAAGGCTCTAATGCAAAAGTTTGGGTCTCTTTGATTGATTGCTGGCAAATATTTCTCATTATTGCACAAAAAAACGCTAAAGCATATAGATGCTTAGTTTCTCAAATTAATATATGGTTATAGATATTGAAATTGAGATATATGAGCATATGTTGAGCCCCCTATAGTTGGGCAAAAGTATGCTGGTGAGGTACAAAAAAACGCGGCCCCAGCACTTAGATCAGCACCCTGCACCTACTATTCTATCATAGTATTCCACTTGTCGTTCATTGGAGCTGTTACATATTTCTACTGATTACCTAATTACCATGTGCTAGTACCAGTAACACCCTAAACAGGCTGCCATATGGGGTGCTATATGAGTCTTTGTCGGATGTGTCCGGACCTTTGCTTTTGTACCCCACCAGCATACTTTTGCCCAGTTACCATATATCGAAGAAACAGCCATATTATTTGAACTTGTTACTTCGAATTGATTAGAAATGCCAATTTGTGAAAGGAGGTAGCATATATATAAAAGTCGTTTGAATGGCTTTCATATTTCATGTCTTTGTACTATGATGGAGTGTATCAAGACAACCAGTTGTTTATGGTTTGACGTTATCGTTTGAATTGTTAGGCAATAAAATAAATATTATCTTCACTACTGGAGCCTAAGCACATTTTGTAAGACGATGAGGCAGTTTGAAGGTTTGCCTAGCTCTAAGCACATTGTGTAAGACAATGAGACAGTTTGAAGGTTTGCCTAGATGATCCATGTTTAAATTTTATGAACGTTAACAAACCTCGAAATGCATCCCTCCGTATGAGAAAACTAGACAAAGGTATATCAAATTACCAATTTTTAATGTACCTCCTGGGTTATACAGATCTAAGAGACAAAAGAAAACTCTCTTTGCTCTTCCCTAGATGATCTAGCATGGCTATATATTGCAAAAGCAATAGCTTGTTCTAGTTACCTTGAATTTGGAATCGTTACTTGAAAGATGACGACACACATACCAAAGTCATTTGAATGGCTTTCATATTTCAAGATATCTCATTGGTTAGCATTGTACCCCGTCGTCGGGGATGCTATTTGGGCAAATGCAAAAGCCTTATATAGACTTTCAAATGGCTCAAACCTAGCATTGCAATGTGAATTTTACATGTAGATGTGTCGATTAATGATTAAGCCATGACATAAAGAATAACATGTATTTAAATGGGCCAACAATCAAAGCCCCACTTTGTTTGGGGACAGGATTCCATCACCAAATGTGCCACAAATGTGCCAAAGCGTGCTTTCTGAAGGCAAACAAAAGTTGTAGAATTTTGATTCCATCACCAAATGTGCCAAGCGTGCTACAGAAAGCAAACAAAAGTTGTAGAATTTTGATTCCATCACCAAACGTGGCAAGTGTGCTACAGAAGGCAAACAAAAGTTATAAAATTTTGCGCATTGGACCAAGTTTCATTCCTCCTTCCAGTTTTCCATGCGTTCACAAGTGGTGTCATCAGCTTTTCATGTGTTCACAAGTGATGTTATCTGAACATATGATATCAAGCTCAAGCTCTATCTATTATACCCCTATCTTTAAAGTCCCAAAAAGGTTGCAGAACGCCAAATCGATGTGTAACATGCTTTATTTGTTATACCCCTATCTTTTATGTCCGAAGAAGGATGCTCTATTTGTTATACCCCTATCTTTTATGTCCGAAGAAGGATGCTCTATTTGTTATACCCCTATCTTTTATGTCCCAAGAAGGTTGCAGAATGCCAAATGTATGTGTAACATATGCCAAAGACAACGTTCAACAGCATACAACATTGTTGGTATTAAGATGCATTATTGTAAAGCAAAAAACTATGTTCAGATTTTGGTGCTTTATTTTTATCAACCATTAAAAATGCGAATGGTCTAAAGACCACCATTTACAGGACTCTCAGAACATCCATAGCCATGAAGGTTAACATATTGGCTAACAATTTTTTTTTTTTTGGCTAACATATTTAAAAACTTCAACATCTGATCTTGTTCACGAGGTAAATAGATAGAATATCAGGACATTGGAAGCTATATAAATTCGAATCCATTGGAAGCTATATAAATTCGAATCCATGGCACAAAACAAACCATCAACTTAATTGCCCTCATACTTAAATTCTCAAATTGCACTAGATAGGATTACATTATCAACACACAAGACCACAAATACATCACACATCATTATTTAAATATGCAGCATCTCTCTCTTGTCCTCTCCTCCTTTACCAAGATATATTGCTCTATTTAGCATGACAGATCAAGTGAACTCTCTAAAATACAAAGATGCAATAAGACACAACAAGAGCTCAGTTGTGAATAGAATCAACCCCAACTTTGGAAAAGAGTTTGGAATGCCTTCAATGCATGGCTAAATTCTTGGAAACCAAGTCTTGAAATGCTTCATGATAGACACCAAACACGAACCTAGTTAGGGATGCACACCAAACATGAATGTAGTTAGAGATGCACACAAAAGCGCCCCTCAGTTTAGGCCCCTAGAAGGGCTTTTATTCAAATACTTCTTTATGAGAGCCAACTCTAAACTACGGACTAATATCTGGGAACATGAACTCACAACATACCAAAAGTAAGCCGGTTATGAAGGCTTGAACGCATTTCCAAAAACCTTTGTGTCATTGACCTTACTTCAATGCTTTGATCATCATCTACAGGTGTAGATACTTTCCTTGGTAGCCCTCCAGCTCCATTCTGATATAACAATAGCATTTCATGAACTGAAGTATTGTTAACATCTTCTAGCCCTAGCTTCAAGTCAGATCCATGTCTTCTAAACCCATTTGTACAATATGGCATATTCTCAACAAATAAACGCTTTTCCCGAGCCGAACGAGCACAACCAAATGAATTAGATGCAAAATAACCCAAAGAAACTTCATCACTCTGCATATGAACTTGTTTAAAAGAATGCTGGTCTTTCTCTGTTGCTATAAGACGTTGCCCATGCTTCCGGCAATAGGAAATAAAACGCACAGGCTTCTCAGTCAAAGTGTTCTCATCATCTCCTTCTAAGGGCCTACCATCCATGTCCTCCCATATCTGAGCAAGAAATTGAGAAAATCGGGCTAATAAACATGGAGATGTGTTGTTTGCTACATAATATAAAGGAGGATAAATAACTCCATGGATACCCCATCTAGCACATAGAGTATGGTATGCGACATGGCAACCATGACCGAACATCTCAAAATCTGAGAACTCGCCTTAAAAGGGCATTTAGAACCTCCTATTCACAAGAGGTAATTATCATAGATATATTATAATCGACTGAATGCAAGCCACATGCGATACTTTATATGGAATGTAGAAGTTTCCATCTCTCTATGCAGAGAAAATTTATATAAGCAAGAATACATCTATCGGTTCCAAAGAGCCCATGCTCACTATATATAAACATTTAATCTCTTCCCTCTCACAGGATGCAAAGAGCACTTACAAAGGTCTCAAAAGAATGCTTGATAAGTAGGAAAAAAGGTTCACCGTAATGAAGGAGGAGCACATACACTATTTGGAATCAAAAAGCAGATGTACCTTGCTAATAGTGTGCAATCCATCAAGAGGCTCCATCCTTTTAACATCAACCAGGCATGTCTCTACGGAAAACATAACAAAGCCAGACTTCGTGTTGGCGAAGGAATTACCGGAAAAGTAAGGAAAGAATTGGCCAGCTTACCAGAACCCATATTGCACAAGTCAAATGAGCCCAATGACCGCCTCATGGTTCTTTTCATTGCCCCACCTTGCAAAAGATCAAGTCATGTAAAGACGAACTTCATCAAATATGCCAACAACATCAAAATTAAGGAACAAAAGCCTATGAACTTATGCTCGTTGGAACTCTTTAAAACATTCTACATATTCTCACAAACTCTCTAGTACACACACCCTTTAAGAGATATCTTTCCAATATAACCTTGGCACAGATAACTTGCCTTTAACAGGGCACAAACAACAACATGGAGTCCGGCAGGGGCACAGTTGACAAAGCTGGCATAGCCACAAACAACCATTTGGAGCTTTTAATTCACCATAACATGCCATGTGTACCTAAAAATATAATTGATCAAAGCAGATAAGCTATAAAGTGAGATATAACCAAACCATACAAAGAAGACTAGACTATAAATATCAGTAAATTAGCAAATTATCACTTCGAAATTTTTACCCAGCAATTTCTTACCACAAATGATTGGATTTTAAGTAATTAAACATGCGGAAATTTATAATTATACAATGTGCAGATGACGATAAATGGTTTAAAATGCTTCCTTTGACTAATTGAAAGCCTTAGAATCCTTGTGAGATCATAAAAATACATTTCCCTTCTATTTTGTATTAAATAAAGCATTTTATGGATCTACCTATGCCAATGTAATGATCAACAGACGAAGAAAAGACAAAGAATAACAAATCAAGATAAAAACACGACATAGGTCCAAATATTCAAACTTATATCTTCTCCATCATTACAGGAATACATAGCATACCATAATTCTACATTTGTCGCACTGCAGAAGAAAATTATCTGTATACTCCTGCAAGTAGAAAGATCAATTAGCGTAACCGCCTACGAAAAAACAATTAAAAATATGTTGCCATGCCTCATCCATGGAATGCATACACTACAAATACCAAGCTTCCACTCTACTTCAATTGGCTTATATCCTGCTGGCAGAATGTTTCCATCTTCTGTGTCTTTCTTTTCATGCCAAGATATGAACTTTGAACAACATAGTTAGCAGGACCTGTTATTTGGCTAGTCCTTAAAAAATGGAAAGCAGACACTATATTAGAATGTGGGAAGGATTCACACTATCAGCAGAGAAACAACATGAAAAGTTTCTGCTACTGCCTACATTGCTAAACAGCTCAAGGCCTTTAGCCACAACTTTCGGTCTATAAAGCAGTGCAATCTTCGTACCACAAGGACGTGCTTGTTCCTTACGTCAAGTTTGATATCAGTAGAGATGGTGGCCAGCCCACTTGAAAAAGTTCAATCTCCATAAGATTGAATTCTAATAAAGTCTAACAAAATTGGAATTGATATTTTCTCGCTAGATCATCCAAGAACATGAATGCACCCGCAACCCCGCCATAACCGAACATAAAGGAATAAGGATTATTTGCGTGACACAACAAAGAGAGAAAAACGAAAAAGAATCATCAGATTTCAGAATTGGTTTCTATGAAGCAAAACATGGAATGTAAAAGAAGGCACTTACCCGGCCGGGTTGGAGGTCGGCCATGGCGTGTGAAGGGTTGCTTTGCTGGTTGTTGCGGGAGAGAGAACCAAGTAAAGAACCAGACTGTGACTCGTACTGTGGCGAAATCGCAATGCCAAGGGATTGAAGGGCAATCATAACCCCATGCCAGAGTAACAAACCACCTGAGTCCGCTTTAAGCCTATCAATCTTCCTCTGCACATTCGGGAGCTTAAAGCGCCATAGTCGACACCATTGCCAAGGCATAATTGTGGCTGCTCCGATTTTGCCTAGGGATCAAGACATCAGATTTGAGATAATAATTCTGGAATTCATGCTTTTAAGTTGTTCGGTGCAAAAGCAATATAAAGGAGCGCCACAATTCAAAGCAAACAAATTGCCGAAGCCTCGCCATAGCCCGGAGGCAACATTTCTACGAATAAAGACAAACTCCGCCATGCATAGCCGAAAGAGCATGCATTTCAAAGATCTGGGCCAAATGTCAAGGAAATCCTTGCAAAACCTGAATGTTAAAAACCGCAGAGAATCATAACTCTCTCTATGCAGAGATGACGCGAACCCAAACCAGAGGAAGAAAGGGGATACCAATCTTAGAGCTTGCTTTCTATGAATAACCTGCAAACCGAGATTTGTAAGGAAGCAAAATAATGTGTTCACTCCATCGCCGTGCGTTTGTACCTCCCCCTATAGGTGCAATGGAATGGATCGGTAGGGGCAAGGTTCTACTAAAATCATTTCTTCTAGGATTGTTTGCGCACCACGGATGAACTGTGAAAGAAAATCGGCAAGATAGGCCCAAATTCGACCTTTTAAGGACACGTCATACAAAAATGCGAAAAAGATTTCGCATGCGTCGCCACCCCGAGAGATTAAATAAATGAAAAGAAATAATAAAAATTGATAAGAAATTTAAAGAGTGGCACGTCCCCGCTAAAGGTTAAAAAACATTTAGTGTGGTGCCACCTCTTTCATGGCATTTAATTTCGATCACTTTTTTATGAACGGCCAAGATGAAAACCCTAAATCCGACCGCCCATATCAAAAGCCCCAAATAACGGTGGCCCCATCTGAACCGTAGATCTTGCACCTTCGATGGCTGAAGTCGTGACACCTCAATCTTTATACCCAAGGGGGGTGCTTGGGGTGGTTTGGCATGTTTTCATCTCAACCGTTGATCTCAAAAAATGGACGGCTGCGGAGGCGACACCAAAATCTCTAGATATAAGGGGGGTGCTTATATAATTGTATATATATAAGGGATATATATATATATCTATACCGTATATTATGCTAGAACGTCACAGTTCTACAAAATGGAACCCATTATTTTTAGAGTTTTTTATTGGGATATATCTATCTCAACATAAGCTTTAATATAACCCAACATTTAAGAACGTTTGAGCAAAGTATCATGAGTCCAACTCTATTTTGCCTCGTATGATATGTTTCATACTATATATTGTATATCTTAGACCACGTCCAATATGTTCAAAATGTCCTCATATCCACCTATGGTTTGACTTCTCCCCATAATAACTTGTTTGGTTTAGCATGCAAACTAGACAACAATTAAAACGTTCCAAAATAACTATTTATCTTGGTGGTGCTAGTAGGGTGGCTTTAACAAAAGCTTTGTAACAACTACATCACCCATATCACTTGAATTGGATATGGCATATGTATATGCCCTTAGATAATTGTTTCCACATTGACAATGAAGAAAAATAAAAAGAACTTTGAAATTTTAGTTTTTCGTTACCTAAGGGTCTATAGATACAGCTGATTCATGAAATTTAGAAAACCGAAAAAAAAAAAAAAAAAAAAACTATTGAATTTGGAATACATATAACTCCATGTTAAGAACAACTGTCAAATATATTTCCAATTTCTTTTACACCATTATTCATCTCTTTCCATCCTATCCTTTGCCCCAAACCGGCCCTATTGCGAGTTATTTTTAATTTTGGTAGGATGAGATAGATCCAAACCAATATCAAATTACAAAACATCTATAAAATATAAGCATGACATTAACACAATGCTCAAGTAAAGATGGATGCATCTTTTCACTTCATCTGCATTGCTTAAAATACATGACCACGAAAAATAAGGACGGTCGTGACCCGTGAATATGTAAAGATTTAGATGTCACTACTTAGTCATTGGCAACATCTTTGAACCAAGTAAAAGCATGTATGTGGAATTCTAACATTCTTATGCATAGAGAGCTGAGAAATAATAGAGAGCACCTTGTACTGGGCATTTTCAATATAATATGATCCCACCTCAAGAAGAAAGAAATCCTTCCATTTATTAAACCATGAAAAAACTCATAAACCACACTCGTTGGTCTATGGCCATGGATGAACAAAGGACACAAGGAGGATGCCTGGTAGGTATCGTCCAAAAACATCCACAATTACTACTATACTATGTATAAGTTCTAGCATAGGGTGGACATAGAACATAATATGCACTATCATCCATGTTGTAAATAGGCCCTTGGGTAAAAGAGAACTCAAGTAAGAATTGAATTGAATGGGTTTTAATCATCCACGAGGATCAATATGTCAATGGATAAGGAGAGGAAACAAATGAAAAACACACTTGCAAGAATAAACAAGAGGTTATCAACATTAATCCAAATCCTCCAAATGAGCTAGGACTTTAGTCACTGACACTCTCAAAAAAAAAGAAAGATTATAACTTATCTTCGGTGGCAGATTTTGGTCTTTACATGAGCATCCTCCTTTCCACCACCCCAAATAAAGGAGATGATTGTCTTGAATAATGAACAGTGAACTGCATCATTAACTGAAGTGCTATATATACATGTGATGCGGACATGGCTATTGTATTCATCTGTCCAATAATTGGCAAAACACGGTGATCATCTAGAAGCTAATGGTATATTACATTCCCAAAAAAGAGAGAGCTGCAGCTTCATGAAAGTGCATTGTGGATGGCATCTTGGACTTGGGCACAACTTAAAACCTGCATTTGGGTTGGCTGAACATTTTGCAACAACATATTAGTGACCATGTAAGCCTAGAGATGAAGGGGGGCAAAATAGAGAGGCATAATGCTTACCAAAGGGGAAGCAGTTAATTTCACTGACAAACTCCTTATGCTGTTCAGCTAACATAGATCTCACTTCCAAATTCATGTTCTTAAGAGCTAGTAATAGGCCAACAAGCTCATCACTTTGAGCACTTAAAACACATGTAATCTGCACTTCACTGCTACCTTCAATGTTACTCACTTCAATATCTCTACTAAATCCTTCAATGTTTTCTCTCTTCCTTTGATACTTGGCCATCTCCATCATTTTGTTTTGCTGCTCCAAATACTTGACCTGCCCTTGCAACTTGGGTATGTAGTTAATGGCACTTTCTAGTATGGAAATCTTGTCCTTCTACATCACAATTCAGGATGTAAGTTCCCTTTTCTATGCTAAAACTCCATAACTGATTCTTTACCTTGGTGTTATGAGGGATGAGGGACTTCAATTTCTCCATGTAGTAGCTCTGTCGCTCTCTCCGTTTTCGTTCTGCGAGCTTATGGCTTCTTTGAGAATCAGTGGATGTTAGAGGTGCCATGTTACACCTAGAGGATGCTTCAAGAATGTATTTCAACATGTATTGGCTTCTTAAACCAGATTTAGCAGGCAAGGTTTGGGACCTCATCCAAGGCTGAAATGCGCCTTTATGTAATGCTTCTGCTGCTAGAACATCTGTTGTGTCCAGTTCAGCTACTTGAATATCTCCATCAAAATGATAGTCATGTGCCATGGCATAGGTACTGCCACTTTCTGTAACATATCCCTGTGAGAGCAGTTGAACTAGATTGTTTATCTTGTACAAATCATCCCCTTGAATGCTTTCTCCATACATCTGTTAATGTGGAGTTGAATTAGTCCAATTTCAATGCTGATCTTGCACTTGACAGTAGGAAATAATCAATACCTGCATTTGAGGTTTGTTATTCCCATAACTAAAATCCTGCATATTGCTTGTGTAAAAGAATTTCGTTATGTTATCTCCAGATGTTTCATCTTCTTCCAACTGCATATTTATATGCTGGATCAGATTTGCCATTTTACATATAAATTTACAAAGCTGGAGATCAAACCTACTCCAAGATGGTGATTGCCTAGCTCCACTACTCCATCTTCATAAGGAATGCAAATCATGGTCTGTTCATTTGAAACCAAATGAGAACCTACAGAAATTTGATAGCCACCTGAATCCCAAAATATGCTCACCTGAGTGTCTGCTTGCTGCAGAAATTGGGATTTGTTGATGAGGTTCAAGAAACCACGTTCTTCAAGTCAATTTAGAAATATTGATGCTACCTGTAGTAGTACGCTCTGTTGAGGTATGATATAATGCGAATTATCTGCTGGTAAATGGCACCGAGCTATCTGAAAAGGATATGCTCTGTTTATCAATCTGGAAGGAATAAAACTTAGCATTTATGAAGATTCTTACCTCTCAAATGCTAGCAGTACAGAATGGAACCCTTCTTGGACCAATTAATTCATCAGAAATCAAGATTTAGAAGAAACCCAAAAATGCTGCAATGCATTGACCGACCCTGTTGGGGGATAAATGCACGAAGCTATTGCATATGACCAATCAGAAATCTGCGGAAGCTTATTTTGAATTTCAGAGGAGTCTCAGAAGCTGTGGCCTAGCATTTCAGCAAGCAATCCATATTTGCAAACCAGGATTTTGGTTTATATACGTGACGACTGACCATCAAATCCGGTCAAAATCAGAGCCCGTCAACGCTCCAACGGCCGCGCGATCAGAAACGTGCAATTCGTGGCAAAAAGAATGCATTTGAGCTTCGAAATCCAACGGCCTGCACCTTAGGATCCTGGTCAACATCTGAAATACATATTATGGTCAAAAATCTGTTTCTTCTTCTTTTGAAGAAAAAGTATGAACTGGTCAACATACTATTTTCAAGAGAAAATAGCTACTAGGCTAGGTAACAGTGTGGGACAAACTCTAAAAACCCAACAATTATATTTCCTCTATAATTTATGCTAGGCCAAAGGGGCCTATGAAAAATTTAGATTTCATCCGGAAAAATATACTTCTTGGAATATTTTTTCCCTATCGAAAATTCTTGATTTCAATAGGTAAGATGCTAGTGGGCATACACTGGTAGGTAAGATCCATGGACATAATCCATTAATATTCCAAGTTCTTCTTTGAAGCAGCAATTCTAATTAAGTTGACAATGTCCTTTGACCCCATTGTTTGTCACATGCAACACGTTTCTATTTTATTTTCTAGTTTAGGCTATCACATCCTTTTCCACGAAAGAGCTTGGTTGAGGAAATGCAAAGAAGCATGGTTATATTGGTGCCATTCCATATTTTGACGCGCCATGTTAAACAAGTGCTTATAAAAAAGCACACCATATTTTATGGAGACACATCGTGGTTCAAACACGATAGTGGTTAATATTTACCTGGTTTGATACATGGTATGCTCCCAACTAACTATTTTTTTTTACCTGATGAAGGGGTTAACCACTCTTGCGAGGCTGTTACAGCCAGTAAATGGGCGACTTCATCCGACAGGCCGTCAATCAAGAACACCAAGCTAGGATTACCGAGGTCCATTCCTGCACCTAGCCTGATTTATCAGCTTCCTAGCCTGGTTTGTCATCCCCTAGCCTAGTTTATCACTATCTGAAGCTAAAACCAAGGCAGGGCAGCTTGTTTCTTAGATGAATCCATATCGCAGCTTGCTTCTCACCTCAATCCGGAGGACTTAGCCCATTCTGCTCACAGGGTTGAAACAGACGACCATGATCAACCGGATCAAATGGCCTGCCGGTTAAGAAGGGGGTAGCTAAGTCTTCGAGTTTATTCCAATCTCCTCATTATCAATACCCACTCCTTATTTAGTAACAATGGCAACTATGCTCGAGATTAATCACAATTAAATTGACCAAACTCATTGTGTCCTTTTAAAATTTTGCCTTGAACTCAAATTTCTTATAAACTCTAGACCTTTGGATAACTTATCCTACCAACCCAACAGTCCTAATTTGACACATTTATCAAATGTTACAAATTCACCTCAATGGATATCTCTCACATCCCTGTGCCTGTGACTGCCCCCCCACTCTTCCAGTTGCAGCTCCCCCACCTCAGTCTCTGGATCACCAAATGTTGAGACTGGCTGAAATCCAAAAATTGCAAGAGCAAATTGAAGAGGCTTGTATTGATCGGCGTGGCGTCCACCCACCACCAAAATATCCACCGGCTCTTCGTCAACCACGAAAATCAGCTAAGGGATATAATTCCTCTGCTTCCCAGCCCTCAGTTCCTGTTTCAGGTAGCACTGTCCCTCCCATTGCATCCCACTGTGCTCGCTTTGGTCCACTTCAGTGGGCTGATTTGGTTGATGAGGTTACTGTCATGCCAGATGCCCAGGAAACATCCTCAAATCCCCTCATGCCAAACAGTGGGGTCGAGAGTCTGCAGCAGCAGGTCGTGCTTTACTGGACACCTTGTATCAGGACCTGCTCCATTCTCGACAGGGACGTCTTCCAGGTGTTCATGATCGTGATATTTTGGCACAGATCCAAGCATTGGAGGAGGAGCAAATTCAGCAAGCAAAGATGAAGGTAGGTCTCCAGTGGTTTCGTGATGGAGACCGTTGTACGAGCTTCTTTTTTCGTGCAGCTAAGAGGCGTCGCATGACGTCAACCATGTCCTCATTGCTTTTGCCGAATGGTTCGGTGCTAACAGAGCCGACTGAACTCAAGCAACATCTGCATAACCACTTCCAGACGTTTTTTCTGAGAAACATCTTCCCTTTCAATCAAAAATGCGAGATGCTATTTTGTCTAGGATTTCCCCCATCATCTCTGGTGAGCAGCGCGAGTCAATAGAGGCGGCTATGACAGCTGATGATTTAGGTTCGGCAGTCTTTGAACTGAAAAGAGGCAAATGCCCAGGTTTGGATGGTTCACTAATTGAGTTCTTCCAGGAGTATTGGGAATCGCTGGAATCAGATGTGTATGATGCTTCTGTGACTTTTGGCGGTCTACTGCTTTGGATAGAATTCTAAACACAGGTGCCATCTCACTCATCTCCAAGGTCAAGGATCCTCAGACTATTTTAGATTGGCGGCCCATCACCTTATTGTCATCCATATATAAGATCTTCGCCAAGGCTTTTGCAGAGCGGGTAAAGGACATCTTGACAGAGTCCATCTCAACAACCCAGTCAGGTTTTCTTCCAAAACGGTGCATTTTGAACAATGTTGTTGCTGCTTACGAGGGAATTTATTAGGCACGTAAGCAAAACCTTCCAGTTGTATACCTTAAGCTTGATTTTGTAAAGGCTTATGACAGTGTCAGCTGGGAATTCATGCGCCGATGTATGCTAAGACTGGGATTTGGGGAACAATTCACATCAGATATTATCAAGCTGCATATCTCTGCTCGGGCGCTTGTTATATTCCATGGTGAGCCGTCAGATGCATTTTCACTCGGTCGTGGTATTCGCCAGGGATGCCCTTTAGCACCATTGCTTTTCACAATTGTTGCAGAGGCTTTGTCGCAGTTATTCACCGTTGCAACCACAGAGGGACTTTTCCATGGTCTTGCAATGGAGGACGGCACACAAGAGGTTTGCAATCAATATGCAGACGACATGTTCCTCTTCCTAGTCACTAATGATGAGAATCTTGTTGCTGCCAAAATGCTCTTAAATACTTTTTCACTGGCTTCCGGTATTCTTGTGGGGTGGCAGAAGTGTACAGCTTTGTGGACATTGGATAATCCAGCTCCGGCATGTGTTCACGATTATCCATGGAAATTACTTGCGCATGGACAAGCCGTCAAGTTGTTGGGGATTCCAGTTGGCATCCATGTTACTATGGGAGCTGCATGGGAGGAGATCATTAGGGGTTTGGAGAAGCACTTGTTCTGGTGGTCCACCGCTAAGTTGTCTCTTGTAGGTCGCATTACAGTGGCCAAGTCAGTCCTTAGTAGTACCCATGTTTATATGGCATCCTTACTGCTAGCCCGACAGATCAAAGTGCGTGAGCTCATTGCAATAGTTCGGAACTTTATTTGGGCGGGTACTGAGGAAGGTGCTGTGGTTAAGGTGGCTTGGTCAAAGTGCATCCTTCCAAAATGGGCAGGTGGTCTGGGTATGATGGACTTCTTACTGCAGAGCAAAGTGCTTATTTCAAAACTCATTTGGAGACTCCTGAATGGTGAGAATGACTCTCCTGGTTCACGCCTTCTTAGACCAGCTCTTGGTCACTGTATCCCTCTAGACAAGAAGGCTGTCAAACCAGTCCTACATTGGGCTTTATTTTAGACTCTGCAGCCTTTTCCAAGTGCTTCTCCATTTTTGCGTGGCTTGTTGACAGCATGGGAGGCGATCAGACATCTTTTCTGGCCATGTCCCTCTATCCACACCCTATTGGAGACTCCATGGTGGTGGGCACCACCGCCTCCAGACCCCTCAGCACCTCCATTGGCAGCATCAGTTCATCCCCTTACACAGAGACGATGGGTTCTTGCAGGCGTTGTCTCTATTCAAGCATGGTATGAGGCGGGTCGCCTATTGTCTTGGCCTGAATTTCAGGCAAAGTATTGTATCTCTATGGGAGAAGGTCGCAGAAAATTTGCCTCTTATAGTGCAAGTTGGTGTTGCTGAAAGGGTGCCATGGGACTGTCATGAAAATTTTCACAAAGGCAAGCACTTTGTCAGATCAGTATATCACCTTCTTTTAGCACCACAGCCCCTCCAGTTGCTAGATGGATGGCACCTACAGGTTCCACAGCCCATTTTGTGTCGTACATGGCGATGGATTTGGGATAGGTTGCTCCACCCTAAAGTCTCTGTACTGTGGTGGCAGGTTATCCACAGATGCCTGCGGGTTAATACCTTTCGACATCGCTATGATCCTCCATATCTGCAGTATGCCAGCTCTGTCTTTCGGACGTTGAGACTCTTGAGCATTGTCTCTTTGATTGTCCTGAGATTCAACCAGCGTGGTCCTGGCTACAAGGTTTGTTTAACAGTACATTGGACTGCCGATGCATCCTCTTGGCGTCCTATCCCAACGCATGGCCTCCAGCTAAACAAAGGGCATTCCATCTTGATTCTGATTGGCTCCTATGGTCGATATGGGAGCGTCGCAGACACCAAATCTTTCAGGGCATTAATTCATCTGCACGCGGTGTTATTACGGTGGCCTAGAAAAAGATATTAACAGCCTACGAGTGTTCCTCCCTTGAATCAGAAATGATGGAATGCATCTGGATTCAGTATCTTCGAATTGATTCTTATCGTGAGTCTCCTATTCTGGAGTAAGTACATTATGCTCCAGGGTCGTGCTCCTGTGGCATCTTTTTATGCTTACACAGTTAGATGAGACATGTAAATTTTGTACTTTTTCTCTGATTAAAAAACTTTTTGGCTTTCGTCCTTCAAAAAAAAAAAAAAAATGTGTTACAAATTCATTGAGTCCCAATTTTTTTTATAAACTCTAGACCTTTAGATAACTTATCCTACCAACCCAACTGTCCTAGTTTGACACATTTATCAAATGTTACAAACTCATTGAGTCCCAATTCTAGAATGGGACTCGCATGAAACCAACAAACCGCCCGACTTAGACTTGCTTCTCATTCATCTCAGCAGATTTTCTACAATGGTGGATAGTGGGTAGCCGCACACATGCGAACTACCCATAAAAAAATAAAGGGAAAATCCAATTATATCATTTGGACCCCAACAAAATACAATGCTAATAGAGACTGAGCTAGTGTACCTGCCGAAAGCTTATCACCGGGATTAAAAAACCCCGCCCTTTCGGGTTTTCGAGGAAAAACCCTAGTGATAAGCCTTCGGCAAGGGGCTTTGACAAACGTAAGGCATAAAAATCGCTCCCAAAACCCACGAATGGAAAAGTCGAAACAGATGCCGCCGCTAACCTAACACGTACGCACATCACCAACAAAACAACAAGACAAAACAAACCTCCCCAGTGGAGGGCTGATTCTGCCGCGTGCCACGCGATAAAAATACAATAACAAAGAAGGGGGAGGGTGGGTTCAAAGAGAATAAGGTAATCACGAGAGAGAAGAGGAAGCTACCGATGAGAAGTCGGGCGTAAACGCCGCTAAAATAGCGAACTCCCAACTGAACGGGCATGCCGCAAGCATGCATGCAAAACATGCATGCTTTCGTCCCATTCTAGAATGGCGATCCGATGTCTCCGGATCGATGGGATTCTAGAATGGGACTCGCATGAAACCAACAAACCGCCCCTGAATACCAAAGGACTTCCTTAACAAACTAGGATCGAGGACGAAGGTCACAGGATGAAGGCTAAAGGCCGATAAAGGACAAAGATGAAAGAAACGCCAAATTACCAAACCAGGCGGAAGAAGCCCCTCCCCGCCTCGAAACAATTCAAAGAGAATAAGGTATCACCTGAGAGAGAAGAGGAAGCGCCGATGAGAAGTCGAAGCAGAAACGCGCCTAAAATAGCGAACTCCCAACCAGAACGGGCATGCGCCGCCCGCATGCATGCAAAACATGCATGCTCGTCCCATTCTAGAATGGCGATCCGATGTCTCGGATCGATGGGATTTTTTTAAAAACTCCAGACCTACCAACCCAACGATCCTAATTTGACACTTTTAGATGTATCAAATGTTACAAAGGTTTCACCATGTGAACCTAATTTATGAAGCAACGCCGAGCTAGTACTCATAATAATCTCTGCCTTTTTCAAGGGTAAAAGCATGTTAGGGTGTACCACTTTTGGAACCTGCAAAAGTACATACACTAGGTACTTCTGAACTGGGTACTTTCTCATTTTTCTTTTCATTAAAACTAATACAAAAATCCAAAGTAAAAGTCAAGGACATGGTAATATTCAAAGTTAAGATAAAGATAATGCTATCGGAGATCAATATATATATAAAAAGTTCTAAAACATACCTTATATTGAGATATTATACAGGTACCCAGTACCCAGTCCTGGCTACCTTTTTAGGTACCTTTTTAGTCACTAAATAATACTTTTTAAGGGACACCCTAACATGCTTTTACCCTCAAGTAGATCCCATGTACTAGGCACGATAATGGGCCAATAAATTTAGATAATGGCATGTTGGATCATTTAGTTTAGGCTAAGATACTAGCTTTGTCTATGTTGTTATATTTTTTTTAGTGGACACTAGGTAAACTTGCACTTGTCCACTTCACCTACTCCCATAGTAGTTGGTGATCCACTAGAGACCAATTGATTTATGAGACATATGCACATACACCACGCCAACAATTGGAGAAAAACACCTTGTTCTGTAAGGAAAATCTAAAATTGCTAAAGTGCTTTGGTACATTTTGCTCAATGGTTCAGATAATGGCATGTTAGATCATTTAGTTTAGGCTAAGATAATAGCTTTGTCTATTGTTGTTGTTATTTTTTTTTTTAGTGGACACTAGCTAAACTTGCACTTGTCCACTTCACCTACTCCCATAGTAGTTGGTGATCCAAGTAGAGACCAATTGATTTATGAGACATATGCACATACACCACGCCAACAATTGGAGAAAAATACCTTGTTCTGTAAGGAAAATTTAAAATTGCTAAAGTGCTTTGGTTCAATGGGCTGCAAGTTTAAATGAAGTTTCTGACTATTAATAGGTTGCATCTTTACCGATGGTGCCAGCAGGACTGAACCCATGTAGTGTAATGCTGATCTACTATGTTGAGAGATGTTCAGTAGTGATAGTTGAAGGAAATGTGTAGAATGCATTAATCTTTCTCAAAGAAAAAAAAAGGAGGCCCATGCTTATGAAAGCACGATTTTGAGGGCATTCTGGACTTGGGCACAACTTAAAACTTGCATTTCGTAAAGTTGAATATTTAGCAAAACGATCGTGTGAACCTATAAAAGGAGGTGACAAATAAAAAGTGTAAAGGGAAAGCAATTAGATTTATAGACAAAAACTCTTCAGATTGTTCAATTAGAGAATTGTCTTTCAAACTCATCGTCAATTTCAACACCTAAAAGACATGTAATTTGCCCTTTACTCTACCTTTAATGTTGTTCACTTCAAATGTTTGCAAAATCAAACAACCTTTCTTCCTTTTTCAACCAATGGCAACCTAAGATAAGGGCACTATAGAAGAGAATCAATAGTATCAAGTATAACGTCAATAGTTTTTTACATAAGCAAAACTAGATTCCAAATCTTGTCACTATACTTGTGATCATTTCTACAAACATGACACAATAGCATCAAATGTCGTGTCAGATTGTACTTCTTAACAAGTTTGTGACTAGTTAAAGTCAAAGTTTTGAAACATTTTAACAAGGTTGTGACAAATGATATCCACACGCAAGAATAACTTTGTATCAAAGTCGTGAGACGTTAGTAACAATTTTTTCTCGTCCAGTACATTACATTTTTTTATCTAAATATGAACCTTGCAAGACTTTATGCAACAAGTCTTGTGTCAAAGTATGGCTTAGCAACAAAAGGCGTAGCAACATTTAAAAATAAAAATAAAAATAAAAACCCACCATCTAAGTCATTTCGCCAAGCAAGATATTTGGTAACTTGCAACCATATTCTCCAAATTGTGCAATGAAGGTTATAATGCTCTGTATTATTTTGATTTTGCAACACAAGAAAATAGATGAGAAATAAAATCCAAGTAGAAGATTTCATTGATTACTAATCAAATTCTGACATAATAACATGGCAAGAGTTTTAGACAATTATGTCAACAAAACAATGTCCAAACTTCTAGAATGTCTCGTAAACAATTCGAGAATTATTGAATGGTTCATATTTGTAACATTTGGTTCATAAATTAAATATTGACCATCATGAATGTTTAAGAAAAAATTGCTAGTTAGGCACTACAATGAATGCAAGATAATATTAAAGAAGAATAGAACTAACTTTGCTAGCAATCTACTACCTATGAGGGGTTGGCACAGCTTAAAGAGGTTTGCTAGGTGTGACAAGTTCCTGAGTAGCTATTTCAAGAAGAGGCAGAGCCTAGTTCATGCCTGTATACTATTAAATAAAGCGCCTCGACAAAACAATGATATGGAAAAAACTAACTAGAAATACTCCACGCGCTATAAAAGTACTACTGGCATACCCTCATAGAAATACAACAACACAATTACATGCAAACCATAGCAAAATGGCCGTATAACTATACGTCTTGCGCGACCCCAAAATAGTTGTGATAGAATTATAAGGACGTGGGACATCAATAACTTCAAAGAATGGGAGTTGAACCCACTATAATAACGTGAATAGTTATAGAGCCAACGCAACATAGCAACACCTACAATTGATGTTTACCTGGGATTGAACCATGATTACAAAACCATTGACCACCTGCAACAGCAAATTCAAGAACAAGTAAATATGCCAAGAACCTCAAAACAAAGAGAAGTTGATTACCTTGGAGAAACGGGAACATGAAATATTGCACACAGTTTTGCAAACCCTTGGTGCTTTATGATGCCAGAAGAAAGGTAAAGCTCTCATGTGAAAAGACTTATGTGCAAAATAAAGTAAGCATGTGCCTTGACTACATGATTGATCATAGAAATCCAAATTCCCTATGCAATTGACTCAAATTCATGCCGCCTTCATCTTCTATATCCTGCCTGTGGCAAAAAAAGCATGTGGTCACGAACAACCCAAAAGGGGAGGGAAAGGGGGAGGGGGGACAAAAAAATGAGTAATATAGTACGAAAGAATCACAAATGCATGTGAATGGAAGATTGAGATTGACTTGCTAGAAGGACCTTTGCATGCAAAAGCATGTCTATATAAACTTGAGCATGTCAATGTAAACTTGAGATTCAATAGATGGAAACCTAAGATTGGCAGGATGAGAAGAAGCATATGCATGCATTGAGGTTTGTGGGCCTGGTGAGAAGTGTCTGGCCAGCCAACACACATATGACTCAAGCAGCGAGCTTTGGAGGGCCGTGGTTTGCAACAAGAGCGAGGGTGAAGAATAGTATAAACATGACTGCGTGATGCAAAAATGTCAGAGCTATGGCATACAAAGTCTTCCTATATGTTCAAGAGAAAGAGAGGATCATGAATTCTTGCTTGAATGGAAAACGTTTGAAAAGGTAAAACTATCTTTAATGCATGCTACAACGAGCTGAGATGTGCTGGCATCCGCTGAATTTTGCTTTTTTTGCTTTCAACTTGCTCTAATCTTACATTTTATGCTGCAGACCTTGCTACAGATTCCAATGGAAACAGAAGATGCTGGTGGAGTTGCAGACTGTGTTACCAAGGAAGTATCAGATGGCAGCAGAAAGAAAAGATCCAATGCCACCAAGAAGAGAAACAAAAGTAAGAAAGCTAAGGTAGCTGATGGGACACAATCTGAAACTGCAGCACAAAACGAGACCTCAACTGGCAAGGGGAAAAAAAAAAGGGAACCAAAGCCAATTCTTAGATTGTCTTACAAAAGAATGGAAGTGAAGGATTTTATTTCCTACATGTGTTCCATATTGAAGATATTTGTGCCACATAATTACAGGGCTAGATGGCAGGCTCTGCCATTTAGGAGTTGCTTGGATAATATCCAAGATGGCACCATTGTTTCTATAATTGATTCTGTAGAGAACTACATTATAAAAATACAAAGAGAGATTCAGAGCCAGCACTGGCACAATGACCAGATAACAATTCTCATCCACATCACGTATAAGATAGATAAAAGCTTTGGGACCAGTCAGCTATTGAAGGAACCCATTTTTACTTAAGTGATGACAAGATCCATGACACTCTTTTTGTGCAGCACTGTCTTAGAAAGCACAATTCATGGCTGGTCTCAAATGGAGTAGAATTCTCCCGGCATATAGTTTGGTCAGATGGTTGTTATAGCCAATTCAAATCTTTTCGGCCATTCTATTTCCTGTCAAGTTATCACAATGAGCTAGGGAAGGAAATAATATGGAATTTCTTTGGGACAGCCCACGGTAAGGGAGAGCACAATGGATAAGGAGCAGTGGGGCATTCACTAGAGAGCAGCTGGGCATAAACACACTACAGTGTGCCACTTTTGGAACCCCTAAAAGTATACATCAGGTAGTTTTTTGCAAAGCACTTTCTCTAATAGATCGATGAAATTTTGAAATTAGATTGAGCCAATAAATGACGGAGGCAAAAGTAATGGCGACCGGCAACCTCGAAATCAAGAGATCTCTCTTTCGATTTTACCAAAACGTGCACTCTGTTCTAAATGCGCATCATCTCCAATGAGAGAAATTAGAATACCATAGATTGCTTCTGCTTTATTCTTGGGTCTCCAACAACAGTAGTCTCATTTGATTTCAATAGAGGTATCATCGTAAGCCTACTATTTTTGAAGCAATCTCTGCTCCTATCATGTATCTGAATTCGTTTTTCATATCCAGTGAGGCAATAACATACATTGGGATCTGTAGCCAATTACTTCACTTGAAAGCAAACCATGCAATATGCATGAGCTTAACTCATATTGGAGCAAAACCCTTGAACTTTAAAAGTGCATCAGTGAGTCTCTATGAACCTCTTTCATTAGCTGTTATATGCCTAAGAGGAGTACAATAGTGGAAAAGCAAATGACAATGGTAATTTCTTGATCTACTCCAAACATATAGCGTAAAAATCGCGAGCAGCACATATCATAGGTTTCATTCCACCACCATACTCTCTCAGTTCATCCATCATAAAGTAATAACTTAATAAGACACGTGGACTGATCTAGAAGCATTGTGTCAGGTCCTCCGTCGAGTTTTAACTACCTATCCTTATGTATCTCCTTTTTAAAATACTCTGCAATTTGATAGCTTGATGCATACCAAGCTGTAAATCCTTCCTTAATTGGTGAAAGGGCAGCATATACTTTCCAAAATTGATCTGTAGAATTTTTACCCTCTTCTCTTTGGGATTCCAATACTGTTGTTATCCCATATACCACATTAACTGCTGAGACCTTAGAACAGTAGCCATGATGCCTCTAGAAACTTTTATAGTACAGTTCTGGAAATCCATGATCTGCTGAAAATGTCTTCAACTCCTCCATTATCTTCTTTATATCTTCACTTATATACTGAAACCGGATTCCACTAATGCAATTAATATGAGCTAACAACAGTTTCAATCTTTTTGAACTACCGTATGTCCAGATCTTCAGCTTGGTAGCTTCCATAATAATTCCTCTTTCGGCGCACCCATTCCTTTCTAACCTCTTCTAAGCGCCTAGCATTCTCATGATCCTTCCCATCTCTTCTCCTTTTCTTGGTTCTTTCACATCAATTTTATTATCCGATTCATCCTCAGATTATCTGATTCTTTCGCCACTATCCATACGCAAGTGCTAATGAGGACTGGTTATTCAAGCAAGCAATAGTTTCAATACATAAGACGATAAGTACTTTCCTTTTGTATTTTCTATTTGTTTTAATTTCTGAATCCTAATTTTTGAAATTCTGTAGGCATGATATGATGTAAAGGATAGTGCGAGTGGCTGTAAGATGTTCCAATGGTTAAAATACATGATGAAGATTATAGGAGTTGATGGCGCTTTCGGTGGAAAGAGCGGACGAACGGCACTAGTTTCTAGGCTGTCTCAAGCTGGCGTACCCATTAATATTGGCATGAAAGTTACAAGGCATCGCGGTATAGAGGCATTTCAAAGATAATTTGTTTCTTTATGTAGGGCAAAAGTATGCTGGTGGGTATCAAACGCATATATTCGGACGTATGCTTATAGCAGTGTTTTAGCCCTCTTAAAGCACTCCAGTTTTTTCTTAATTTGGGTGCTGGTGGGTGTAACCACCCATTATTTTTTCCACGCCCTACATGTACTCACATGTCCACCTCAGCAACAAACCGTTAGGAAATGATTAAGGGATTTTGGCTGGATTTTTGCGCGAATGGTGATATGTTGTAAAATGGAGCCCCCAACTACGTCGAGCTCATCGCCCATGCAAATTCTCCCTCCAATTCACTTATTCTTCCTCTCTCAAGAAATTCATGACGCTCCCTGATACCGGTCTGGAGGCAATCACATGTTTAGCATTGGATTTTCGGCCAGATGACTTCCAATACACTGTTCCAAATTTGTTGGATCTCACTGAAATACAAGAGATATCACATAAAGATCTAGTTTTCTCTGTAATTTACAAGAAATTGAATGCACAGAGAAAGAGAGATCGCAGATTATGGAATAAGATGAAAAAAAAAACAGTGGTTGAACGGGAATATATGAGCATCAGACACAGGCATGAAACAGCTAAGCTTACAACTGATTACTTCAACAATCATACCAAGAAGCATTCCTCCCAAAATCAAGGCCGATGTGAAATGGAAATGGAAATGGAAATGGAAATGGAAATGGAAATGGAAATGGAAATGGAAATGGAAATGGAAATGGAAATGGAAATGGAAATGGAAATGGAAATGTTCATCACCACGAAATGGAAATCTCGGAACCTGGAACTTTGCCAAATCCAAAAGAGTGCAAGGCAGTAGGAGTGATGCTCAACAACTTGAAACAGACAATGGTAGCCACAAAGAGGCAAAGGAACCATGATATTTGGAGAGCCAGAATCTCGGCCTGGTGATGGCTTCTTCCACAAAATCGAGATGCAATTCTACTATGACAGGGTTCTTAGGTACATCTATTTCTTGATTTCCTGTCTGTGCTTCTTTATGCTTTTAAGCGTCTGTATCTGCTGAGCGCTGCTGGCTGGGAGAGGTTCATTGAATAATGTGCAATATTTCTTATGATAAGTTCCAAAAAGATAACAATTGCAACTGCTGCATTAAGAAAATTGAAAGTCATCCTTCTGTGGTGTAACTTCCAATGGAGATTGAGGTGTGATTCTCTCACTCCTGCTTGCAAGCAAAGCATTACAGAATTTTAGAAACAGAATAACAGAGTCTCTCCTTGCAAAAAGGATGTTTGGAACTCTGTTGGAGACTCAGGCTTCCGAATTTCTTATCCCTCAAGTGCACCTTATGGATGTCACACAGATATAAGCTTCCATAGAGAGACTCCTTGCAATTCTTGCATAAATATTTCTAACCAAAGGCCGTCATTCAGCCATAGCTTTCTCAACAATACAAAAAGGCAGACCCTGAATACCCTATTTTCTTAAAGGCTTTTGAGAAGTTGAAGCCTATGTAAAGAAAGTATCAGAAAGGGAAACCTACTATTGCATATACCATATGAAGTTGGAGTATGCCAGAGTAGACCTGAATATTTTAAGATCAGCAAAAATTATATTTCATGGTGAAAAGTGCAAGTGCTGTTGTGAGGTTTGTGGACCTGGTGAGAAGTGTCTGGCCAGCCAACACACATATGACTCAAGCAGCGAGCTTTGGAGGGCTGTGGTCTGCAACAAGAGCAAGGGTGAAGAATGGTATAAACATGACTGCGTGATGCAAAAATGTCAGAGCTATGGCATACAAAGTCTTCCTATATGTTCAAGAGAAAGAGAGGATCATGAGTTCTTGCTTGAATGGAAAACATTTGAAAAGGTAAAACTATCTTTAATGCATGCTACAACGAGCTGAGATGTGCTGGCATCTGCTGAATTCTGCTTTTTTGCTTTCAACTTGCTCTAATCTTACGTTTTATGCTGCAGACCTTGCTACAGATTCCAATTGAGATAGAAGATGCTGGTGGAGTTGCAGACTGTGTTACCAAGGAAGTATCAGATGGCAGCAGAAAGAAAAGATCCAATGCCACCAAGAAGGGAAACAAAAGTAAGAAAGCTAAGGCAGCTGGTGGGACACAATCTGAAATTGCAGCACAAGACGAGACCTCAACTGACAAGGGAAAAAAAAAAGGGGAACCAAAGCCAATTCTTAGATTGTCTTACAAAAGAATGGCAGTGAAGGATTTTATTTCCTACATGTGTTCCATATTGAAGATATTTGTGCCACATAATTACAGGGCTAGATGGCAGGCTCTGCCATTTAGGAGTTGCTTGGATAATATCCAAGATGGCACCATTGTTTCTATAATTGATTTTGTAGAGAATTACAGTATAAAAATACAAAGAGAGATTTAGAACTAGCACTGGCACAATGACTAGATAACAATTCTCATCCACATCACGTATAAGATAGATAAAAGCTTTGGGACTAGTCAGCTATTGAAGGAACCCATTTTTACTTAAGTGATGACAAGATTCATGACACTCTTTTTGTGCAGCACTGTCTTAGAAAGCACAATTCATGGCTGATCTCAAATGGAGTAGAATTCTCCTAGCATATAGTTTGGTCAGATGGTTGTTCTAGCCAATTCAAATCTTTTCGGCCATTCTATTTCCTGCCAAGTTATCACAATGCGCTATGGAAGGAAATAATATGGAATTTCTTTGGGACAGCACACGGTAAGGGAGAGCACAATGGATATGGAGCAGTGGGGCATTCACTAGAGAGCAGCTGGGCATAAGCACACTACAGTGTGCTACTTTTGGAACCCCCAAAAGTACACATCTTAGGTAGTTTTTTGCAAAGCACTTTCTCTAATAAATCTTTGAAATTTTGAAATTCGATTGAGCCAATAAATGATGGAGGCAAAAGTAATGGCGACCGACAACCTCGAAATCAAGAGATATCTCTTTCGATTTTACCAAAACGTGCACTCTGTTCTAAATGCACATCATCTCAAATGGGAGAAATTAGAATACCACAGATTGCTTCTGCTTTATTCTTGGGTCTCCAACAACGGTAGTCTCATTTGATTTCAATGCTTGATGCATACCAAGCTGTAAATCCTTCCTTAATTGGTAAAAGGGCAGTATATGCTTTCCAAAATTGATCTGTAGAATTTTTACCCTCTTCTCTTTGGGATTCCAATACTGTTGTTATCCCATATACCACATTAACTGCTGAGACCTTAGAACAGTAGCCATGATGCCTCTAGAAACTCCTATAGTACAGCTCTGGAAATCCATGATCTGCTGAAAATGTCTTCAACTCCTCCATTATCTTCTTTATATCTTCACTTATATACTGAAACCGGATTCCACTAATGCAATTAATATGAGCTAACAACAGTTTCAATCTTTTTGAACTACCTATGTCCAGATCTTCAGCTTGGTAGCAACATATGTAGAAGAACACATGGAATCATAAAGTATCCATTCTCCCAGAAGCATATGTCCAGGTTTATCTTCATATATTATCCTAGAAAACTCTAACACCTTCACATTGGTATCATCAAAGTAATTGTACTTATCATCTGAAGATTTTCAGAACTATTAATATACTAATCAAGCTTCATGACATGTTTGGTATCTTTCATCTGTGATCCTTCCATGAACAAATCGATCTGTCAATGTACTCATTCCATCCAAAGAAGTTCATTTGAGTTTTTGTGCATAGCATGTGCAATCTCAAATAGCAAACACCATGTGGTCTTCCATAAAAGTTGCCACTTCCATAATAATTCCTCTTTCGGCGCACCCATTCCTTTCTAGCCTCTTCTAAGCGCCTAGCATTCTCATGATCCTTCCCATCTCTTCTCCTTTTCTTGGTTCTTTCACATCAAATTTATTATCTAATTCATCCTCATCTTCGTCTTCAAGATTAGATTCTACTGTTACTAAATCTGATTAGATAGCAAGACTAGCCATATCAAAATTATACATCAGATCTGCTTCAGCCTCATCTTCTTTAATGCACAATACCACAACTTATGTGTTATTGTCACTCAAACTGTTAAGATGTTTAGATCTATGACTATCAATAACAAAAATTGAAACAGCTCTACGCTTTAGCAGACGTCTTAGGTCACGAGCTATGCCCCAGTTTAGAAGCAACAACACTAAAGCTTGATGCTGCTCTACTAATAGCCCTGAATCTTCAATGTCCTGAAAGCTTGTAACAAGATAAATATAATATCTGATTCCATCAGAGGCTAAAATTTGTGTTACAATCTTAATGACACATAGAGAATCTGCTGCAAATAGAAGAATAATGATTGGGAAAGTGGTGGTTGTTTTTGCTGAAGACCTAATACTTTCATAGAATTGAGTAGCATTTCATTCTCTAACCATTTCTCCTAGCTGAAGAATCCAAGCAAAATTTAAAGCAGCAGTTTCTGACCAACAGAAGAAAGAGATGGGCATGATTTTGCGGATGGGCTGAAACCAAGAAAAATCTAAACTAGAAGGGTCTGACCAGTAAAAGAAAGAGATGGACATGATTTTGGGATGGGCATAACACTAGTAGAACGTAACCGCAATCGCCAGTTTTCTTAATCATGTCCTTATATGTCACCAAGATTAATCTAACCATTAAAACATTTATTTATTAACCATTTAAAATACATTTATCTATATTAACCATTACATATATGATGCATTCAACAAGAAATAACACAATCAATCACACCTCTTCGGTGAGGCAATCCTTCCTTTTCTTCCTTCCTTAAAAAGCCCATTTACATTCTACTTTATCCACAGAAATTCTATGCTTTCTGGCTATTGATACATTCCTAGATAAACACCTAAGTGCCTTGGCATTAACCTTTTCTTCCCATGGGCTACATGTTCAATTGACATATAGAGATTTTTTTGCTGCAAGATTATCACTAATACATGAAGATTTTATATATAATTTCAGTACATACTTGTCTCTCTTTATCAATCTATGATGTTCTCAATAATTTGTTGCTTCTTACAAAATGTTATCAAAAATAGGAAAGAAGTAATAGTGATTAACAATCTTTTGTCTTATGTAGACCTTCTCGTCTTTTTTCAACTTTTACACCATTTTACGAAAAGTAAAAAACATTTACATAGCAGTGTTGTTTTTCTTATTTGGTTTAAAAAAAGATTTGCTTCGAAAGTGATTGCTTGTTTTTGTTTGTTCTTCATTTCTCTAGATCGAGCATGAAACAAGATATCTGGTGGAAATTTGAGCTTCAATTTTATTACATAAGGGAATCTATTTTCCTCAGGTTTTCCCTTTCGAAGATTCCTCAACGAAGCCGCCAGCCTTAGCAGTGCACATCGACTCGTGGATTCCCTCATATAATTCTTTTGGAATAAAGAAATTGGCGATAAACAACTGCACGAGACAAAAGTTGCTCTAATGTTTAGATAACTGAAGCACTTATCTCGACTGAACCACTTACCTTGCACCTAGCTCTTGTTGAGATCGATGGTAATGTTCATCTGTAGTGTATTCGGCAAGAAGTTAAAGAGATTCAAAGTTAAACAGGGTTGTTGACCATCCTTCTGCGTTTGTTATGTTAAAGAAAAAAGGTCTTATATGTTTTTTTATGGCAACAGGGATGCAATCTTTGGGAAACAAAGTGGTTCGATCTAGGAGTATAATTAATTATCCGAAAAATGTGCATAGAGGTGGGACACTATGTACCTTTTATGGCTCTCCACTACAGTAGCCTATGAAGACCATTTCTGCACTTAATCAAGTATAGGATGATTATGGGGTTGATATAGGAGGAGCGTTTGTAAACTTAGCTATTCCAATTATTAGGGGGATATGTCAACACCCTGCTCTCCTCCACAATTTGTTTCGTCTGTACGAAAGTGTACAATGATTATCACATTCCCTATATCCAAAGAAAATGATCGTTACTTGGTAGTTGGGAGATAAAAAATAAATTAAAAACGTGCCATGTCTCTTGTCTTCACAATGTTTGTTGAAGAACGGAAGAATGTAGTATTATTGACTGACTATGTCCTTGAAGAAGAAGATAAAATGAGCATTTTAACGGGTCATAGGAGTTTTCTTAGTTTCTAAAGTGAATAGAAACGACATGTACTGACGTAAAAAAGTACTATCTATTTAAAGTAATATAATTCGAAATCCAATTATTTGTTACATGTGCTGCACGAGATATCCATGTGTATGAACAAAACAAACACGGGGGACCTTGGCGGCCCTTTTCTTTGACCGGATTTATGTTGTGACACGTATAAATGTTTAACTGCAGCCCACGTTCTAACCAAAACCTAGTTTTGCAGATAGATCTCAGGCGAGACGCTCTTACTTTACACAGCTGGATTATATCGAGTAATTAATATACATGTCCGATGTTTTGTAATCAATCCAAGGGGCCACAAAACTGCGTCATTCGGTTGAATGCCTCTGAAATTCAGAACAAGATTTCTCAGATTGTACAAACATTTCCTTGGTCATATGCTATAGCTTGGCGCATTGATGCAGCAACAAGGTAGGTAAATGCATTGCAGCAGAGTAGAGAAATTGGAATTCTTCTAAACCTCCTTTGCTGATGGATTAACATTAGGACCATTATTGGGTCAAGAAAGGGATGCAATTCTTCACCTTATACGGCTGATGCACTGCCAGAATTTGAGAGGTAAGACTTTCTGCAAGGTTATATTTTTCTCTAGATTAACAAATAAAGCATATCCTTTTCCAGATTTCTTGGCGCAGTTTACCAGCAGCAGAATTATCTGTGGCTCAATACAGTTAAGGGAAATTTACCAAAATAACCTTAATTCTTGACTTAATTCCCAAAAAGCCCTTCGTATTTCTGAAATTCCCAAAATGCCCTTAATTCTTAAGTATTTTCCCAAATAGCCCCTTGTAATTTAAAAATCACCAAAAGCTAGAGATAAGCCTATCATTCTAATGCTTTTATAAAAATCATATTGAAGGGGAAGCTTTGTGGGCTTCTTGTGCAGAAGCTGCTTTATACCCATACATGTTACTTGTAGAGCTCATTTTGCTATTTATATGATGTCCGTATCTATCCTCCAAATATTGAATTTCTTGAAAATAATGAATAGCTACCTCCTGCAACATGTCATCCTCCTAGTAGTTCTAAAACAAAACGGGATAGGACAGAATGCAGAGATTGGAAAAAGCGTATGTACAAGTGCACACGTTGTGGTAATTAATGTCAAGCATAATGAAGGCAGTTGCAGAAATTCTATTTGACATTTCTGTTGCATATTTTTGTCATATTGATTTTTGAAATTTATTTTCCAAATCATTGTCATTTGTAAGAACCACTTCCTCTTAGAAAGTGATCCTCTATTGTAAATACGTGTTTTTTTTTGTGATTTTTAAATTACAAGGGGCTATTTGAGAAAACACTTAAGAATTAAGGGCATTTTGGGAATTTCAAAAATACAAAGGGCTTTTTGAGAATTAAGTCAACAATTAAGGTTATTTTGGTAAATTTCCCTACAGTTAATTATCATTATATCATGCCTCAACAGAGTATTCTACTACAGGTAGGCATCGAAAGTTTTAAAATATTCTTGAACAACATGGTTTCTTGAACCTCATCAGAAAATCCCTATTTGTCCAGCAAGCAGGCATTCAGGTGAGCACATTTTGGAAATAAAATAAGACCATTTGCTGCCCTTGAGATTCTGAAGATTCTCATATGGCTTCAAATGCGCAGACCATGTTCTGCATTCCTTCTGAAGATGGAGTAGTGGAGCTAGGGAGTTATCACCATGTAGGTTTGATCTCTACCTTTGTAAATTTATATGTCAAATGGAAAATCTGATCCAGCATATGCATAGCAGTTGGAAGAAGATGAAATAATTGTAGATTGCATACAGAATTTCTTCCATACAAGCGATATGCAGAATTTTAATTATGGAGATAGTAAATCTCAGATGCAGGTAGGCTAATTTACTACTGTCAATCATAAAACCAGCAGTAACATTTGACTAATTGAGCTTGCCATTTTCAGAGATATGTGAAGAAAGCATTCAAGGGGATGATTTATTGAAGGTAACCAACTTAGTTCAACTACTCTCACAGGGATATGCCACAGAAAGCAGCAGTGCTTATGCCATGGCACATGATTATCACTTTGATGGAGATATTCATGAAGCTGAAATGGACACTACAGATAGTTCAGCAGTAGAAACACATAGTTCAGCAGTAGAAACACCACAGAAAGGGGCGTTTCAACCTTGGATGAGGTCACAAATTTTGCCTTCTAAATCTGGTGTAAAAAGCCAATACATGCTGAAATACATTCTTGGAGCATGGTGCAACAACATAGCACCTCTAGTATATACTGAACCACAAAGGAGCCATAAGCTTGCAGAACGAAGACGAAGAGCGCGACAGAGCTACTACATGGAGAAATTGAAGTGCCTCATCCCTCGTAATACCAAGGTGAAAAATCAAATCAGTTAATTGAGTTCTATCTAACGTTTCAAAAAGATTTGAAGAGATCCTGAATTGTGTTGTAGAAAGACAAGATTTCAATACTCGAAAGCGCCATCGACTACATACCCAAGTTGCAAGGGAAGGTGAGGCATTTGGAGCAGGAGAACAAAAGGATGGAGATGGCCATGCATCAAGTGAAGGAAGAAAAGGGTGAGGCATTGAGCAGAGATATTGAAGTGAGCAACATTGAAGGTAGCACTGAACTGCAAGTTAGATGCCTTTTGAGTGCTAAAAGCAACGAGCTTGTTGGCATCTTACTGGCTCTTCAGAATATGAGTTTGGAAGTGAGAAATCTGTTCGCTCAACCGCACCAGGATTTTTTGTATGTGAAATTAACTGCTTTCCCTTTGGTAAGGATTATGTCTTTTTTTTGTGGATGCTAATGATCATTAATGATTAATTTAACATGGTGACTAATGATTTGGTTGCTAAATCCTCAGCCAAGCCAAATGCAGGTTTTAAGTTGCGCCCAAATTGGAGCTGCCCTCCATAATGTGCTTTCATGAAGCTGCGCTTCTCCTTTTTTCCTTTGGGAAGGACTGTAACATATTCTTATCTACTTGAACAGTAGAGTAACAATAACAGGAAGCAGTTGCATAATTAAGGATATTCCAGACTGGTATCAGACAACCACATGTCAAACAATTTAGGCCCCACATGTCAATACCAGACAAGAAGAATTGTTGCTAGAAACCAAACCATCTTTGCTTCTCATCTTAAATGAAACCATTCAGAGGCTTGGTGTTGGTGGGTCCAAATCCCCCAGAAGGAATAAATAATATTGTTTGTCAAATTTGTAAGAAATTGCATTGCATGCCAAACATGCATTATCTTATACATTGTAGAATAGCGAGGATTTCGTTTCTTCCACACCATCTCATATTAGTCAACATACATCTCTACATCTGTCTAAGAACAAATGTATATATAGGAACAAACCTAGAAAATTCCAGCAACTTTTGGAAGACAAAAAACCAGATGAGACTCAACCAAATCATTCTGTTGTTCAAAGGTAGCCGGCAAATGATAAATCCAAGGCAATTAAGTAAATTCTTGTAGCAGATGCTCCATTTCCTCTGTATCCTTTTTTGACATTATATGAAAGAGTGTTGGTTGTGTTGCTTTCCCACCCACTGCAAATCAGTAAAACATATCACATACTCTCTTTGGCATCTTTAGTAGGGTTGCCTAACCCGAGATGACCGATTTGCTGCGATTCTAGCTATGCCACGTGTTTTGCCGCGTCAGCTTTTTTCCATCCCAATCGTTAGATCTTCTAATTTCTGAATCGACGGCTAGGAAAAATAGAAAACCCAGGTAATTCCTTCGGCCGGTCGCGGCCCTAACCATTCCGACAAGCGATTGCTTCCACCGCTGGCTATAGATTTACAAAATTCAAGAGCTGCGAAGCTTGTAAAGTCATGGGAAAGCTCTTCAAGGCCAGGAACTTTAGGTCCGGTGTTAATTCTTTTCAAATGGGAAGAGGCTCCGGGGTTCCAAAACGAAGCATCCCTGCTCTAAAGCCTCTTAAATACTTGCCGCTCCTCCATGTTACTTCTTGGCCTTCTTTACCACTAGCTCGGAAAGATCATCAGCTCCAGGAAAAGCCTCAAAATCAATATATGTGGCATGGTTTATTGAGCACAAGAAAGGGCCAGAATAATTCTAAGGATTTCGGGGTAGCATCTTCTATGCAACGTGCTTATTTGGTCAAATTTTGCATGTCAATTTTTGGCATTTTTGGCTCTTAAGACCATTCTGTTCTAATAACAACTGGGTGTTTTTGTATGTTGAGGTTACAAGTTAATAGCTGGTCGTGATCTTAGATCTCCTAAACTTGCCAAAGCCGATGGTATGGTAAGTATATCTCTCCTTTTGTTTTATGTATTGCCAGCATTTTATGTCGCCCCAAATTCAGTATTGAGGCATATTTTTGAACATTTGGATATGCTAGACTAAAGAAAACATCAAGATATTGAGCATAGCCATCATTGATAGCAATAAATTCTCCGCATTGGCATTATTATATGTTCAGACCAAGAATCCTGGCTTTTCCTTGTCACATTGGCAAACTACCTCATGGGCTTCTAGAAGTGGAAATCGAACAATGATCTAAGCCAAAGTAAGTCATGTACTCAGGGATAGGTTCAATACGCTGTACGTTTTATATGGAATACGTATGAATTGAATGATAGGCACAAATTTGCCGTATAAAACGTAAAAAATACGGCAAAAAACAATTCCGGCGTCGGAAGATTTTCGCGTACGCGAAAATAACAGATTCGCGTACGTGAAAATTTGTTCGCGTACGCGAACCCTTCGGAATCGCGTACGCGAAACCTTTTTATTTTCACGTACGCGAAAACAATAGATTCGCATACGCGAAAGATTGTTCGCGTACGCGTTCAAGTTGTTTTTGCGACGCTGCGAAAAATTTAAATTCGGCGTCTGGCGGTTCTTAGTGTTCGGCGTCACGCGAAAAAGTTTCAGCGTCTGGCGAATCATTTGTTTTCACAGCGTGCGAAAATCTTTGAGCTATTTTTTCCCAATTTACTAAGCAAAAAAAATATTTGCGCCTCTGTTTGGCCTATTTTGTGGCACTATTAATAGTATATATAAGAAAAACGTGATTAGCCCTAGAATTCACCTCAAACGTTGACTGCCAGGTTGAGTCAAAATACTCCTTGGGAAATGGTTTGCCTTTGAGGTGTCGTTTTTAGTCGAGTCGAGCGGCGTTGGATCTTGGAATGTGAGTTTACTCCGTCCCAGTGGTTTCCAACCTTGGGTTCGCATCTGGTTCCGTCCAACCCCCCTTGATTCTCGTACGGAACGTCGACGTAACATATGCATTGTGAGCTTGCTCCTTTGCATATATACGTCTTCCTTTAGTTCGTGTAATCAAGGATTCAGATTAACAGACATTGTCGGTGAGGTCCAGAACAATGGCTACCGGTCACGCATCTACCTCACGGAGGTGCGGGCGTGTCATGCATCCACCTCTAGAGGTCGCGAGGATCTGCGTGCGATGGCGAGGCCCGCGGGGGCTACTGCACTCCCACCACGTCGGGTTCTTGGAGTTGCGGAGTCGGAGAAGAGGCCGGAATGGGATTTTGTGAAAGAGTTTGGCGTAAATGAGTGGGAATGTGTGTTTTGTGGATACTCATCCGGTAAATGGTTACGCAACAAGAATTGAGCTCACATCTTACGTGAGCGAGGCGTCGGTGTCGCGACTTGCATCGCATCATCTGGCCGACTTGGCGAAAGGATGCCATTGAAAGATTATCTCGACTAGATGTGATACGCAAAACGAAGAATAATAATGAGAAAAAACGAGTTCTGAATACTCAACAAAGCCGGTGCCCGGCGGGGAGAAAGGCGAAGATAACTATACCACCCTCCCCGTTGGAGTTGGGACGGTATATCAATCGAGAGGGTGGACTAGGGTCAATAGGTATAAGCACCCGAGAAGCGAGAGAGAATGATAGAGACAATTGAAATAGTGGAAAACAGACGCGAAGCAACAAAGGGTTGATCATTGCTTAACATCGAACAGCGAAGAAGACGCAATTGAAGGTTGTAGAGGCATTTTTATATGCCGGGTTGTCTCCATATATTTTGGAGCACAAAGCAATGAAAGAAGCCTTCCAAGAAGTTGCCAAAACAGGGCTGGCTTTTAGGTTGCCTTCATACAAGCATGCCAACAATAAAATGGTTGATGAAATACACGGAAAAATGGTCGAGAAGGTAGAGATGAAGTTGTGTCATGTGACTGAAGTCAGGCCAGCTTCACTAGTGACTGATGGTTGGAGCAATGTAAACAAGGACCATCTTATAAACTTCATGATCGTGTATCTAGGGGGTGAAGTATATATTTTTGAAAACCGTAGAAACTAAAACTGACCAAGTGACAGGGGATTGGATTTTCCAGAAAATAAAGGCCGTGATAGAGAGTTTTGGACCGAAGAGAATATTTCAGGTTGTAATGGATAACGCGCCTAATTGCAAGCTAGCAGGTGAATTATTGGAGTCTGAATTTCCAGGGTTGCACGCTACTAGCTGCCAATGCCATTGCCTGAACCTATTGCTCAAGGATTGGTTCTCACAGCACACGTGGTTCAAAGATCCCATTTAGAAAGCGCGTCAGCTTGTAAAATTCATCACAAAGAAGCCGGCAATTTATGCCATTTACAAGTCATTGCGTCAGAAGACCCTAGCACTCATGAATCCTGGGCAAACCCGATTTGGTTCCAAATACATCTGTCTTGAAAGAGTGCTTAAGTGTCGTGATTGGATTATCTCAACCTTCAATCATACGGAGTTTTTTGAATGGGAAAGGAGGCAGAAAGGGAAAAATGCCGCCAAACACCGACAACAAGCCGCTGCCCTTCGAGAAATGCTTGGGTGGGAGACATTTTGGAAAGGTGTAAAGAATGTTGTGAGGTGCATGCAACCTGTTTGTCATGCCATCAAAACCCTTGATTCTTCTAAGGCAAGCACTGGAAAGGTTTGGAGGTGTTGGCACTCTATTCAATCCTTTCTAGAACGTGATGGCCCCAATGCACCATTTGACAATACTAAGCGCGCAACACTGCTCAGATGCTTCAATGAACGATGGAAGAAGTCCTACAATGATCTTCATGGTGCCGCACATGCCTTAGACCCACACAACCACGATATGGACCAGCATACAGATAAAGAAGTGATGGGTTCGTTGAAGAAGGTTGCAAAAATGTATTATCCAAATAGCTCGGACTATAAGACCTTCATTGCCAGTTAACCGAATACCAGAACCTGAGTGGAAGGTGGGCAGATGAGGAGCTTCACGATGCACTGGAGAGTCATAAGAAGGAACCAAATATGGAATCTTATGCATGGTGGCAAGCCCATGGACAGGTTACTGATACGTTACAGGCCCTTGCAATGACTATCCTCTCCTTGGTATCCTCCAATAGTGCAAGTGAGAGGAATTGGAGTGCCTATAAGTATATGCACAGTGTCACCCGCAATCGCTTGCTACATCAGAAGGCAGACAAACTTGTATACAACTTCTCCAATTGGCGGCTATTGAATCGCAACAGTGGTACATCTGCAATCGATAAGCTACAGTTTCCTTTCATGGATGCAGATTCTGAAGTGGAAGAGGACAGCTTCGAAGACAGTGAGGACGAGTTGCTTGCAATAAATTCTGCAAACCATGTTGATGAAGACATTCAACGTACCCACTTCGTTGATGACGAAGATGATATAGGCCAAGCCATATTCTCAGACGAGTCAGCCGAGAGCGAGGCTACACATTTTTTACAATTTTGTTCAAAAATTTGTAGTGATTTCAAAAACTTTAAATGCAGTGGCTTTTTGTCGCTCTAATGCACTTGATGTTTTATTCAATGTCTATTTTTTTTTAATCTCTAAAATTGCTACTATTTTTCATGCTAAACTACGGGGCTAAAAAGGGGTACCAAACAATTTTGCATGGAAGCTAAGTTGAATTAGCCCCTCAAAAGTAGTACCTAAAATATTCAAATTGTCACACTTGTCACAAATTTACCTCGAAAAGGGACCTTTTTGAGGGAATTTTAGGGAATCTTTCAAAGATTCCTTTTAAAGTGCGTTTGGAGTAAATAAGTGCGTTTCATTTTAAACTTTGTTAATCTTGCTAGGCATTTTATCATTACACTTGTGATAATCATCTTCTTGCCTGTAAATTCTATCAAAATTATAACCAAAAACTTCTTTTTATTAATAGTGCCAGGGACGGTTACAATAGTATGAAAATCCTCAAGACCAATTACAACAGACCAGTCCTCATCACATCATTTTTCTAGGCAGCGCCTTCTTCGTCAGTTTCATCATTCGCAGTTCTATCCTCTTCTGCCTGGGGACCTAGATTCAACCTCCGATGACCCTTTCCCTTAGTGCAACGTCCTCGAGACGTGTTTCTTCTAGCCCGTTCTTTGTTTGTCAAGGTAAAGCGCAAAGGTGAGTCCGTTGGATCACGTAGGCCAGTCAAGTCATCAACTGTATTGCTCGAACCTGGCCTTTCTGTATTTTTCATTTTGAACAAAGTTACACTGCGGCTAATTCAGAATGCATGTTGTCGTCTGACATGTTGAGACCATGGTCACTAGAGCTATTCGTGTCCTCTGCCAATGAGTATACGTTCCTCAGCATTGTCTACCAATGAAACCGCAACCCGCATGCTAACCTCAGTATCGTTTGAGTCACAACATGCAACTTGTTAGCCGCTTTGAGTTGCTCAAAATGTAATCATACAACATGGCGGTAAATCATACAACATGGTTGTTTCATAAAAGGTGTTTTTAGTGTTAGTTCGAAAGCTTTAATGTTCCCCGTTATTGGGCGGTATAAATTTATACCGGGTGAGTTCAAACAATACAACGAATTTATCAAAGCGGTATAAATTTATACCATGTGAGCTCAAATTTCTACCACGTGAGCTCAAAGCGTTACACGGGGAAAGAACTTCGAGTGGTATAAATTTATACCGCCCGGATGAGCTCAAAGCGGTATAAGTTTATACCGTTTCCCCACATGAAAATCTTTGAGAGCGGTATAAATTTATCACCCGAAATTTTTAAAAGGAAGTCACGGTATAAATTTATACCATGAGATCTCTTGAAAAACATTTCCTTTTAAATTCAATACATTATCTTGAAAAACATTTCCTTATAAATTCAATAACACAAGAAATTTCTTGTAAACGGAATTTTATTTATGGTTATAACTTGACCTTTCATGGATATAACATGATTTTTGCCTGGCTAAAACATGGCAGATGCTTTTGACGGTATAAATTTATCACCGAGGCTAGGAAAACGTGTGTTGGGAAAGCTTTAGGGTTGTGATAATCGAATGATTTAGGTGTTTTTTATTGGTGCGGCATCGGTTTCTTAGTGATGCGAAAGGTTTGTTTCTTAGTCCGAAGAAGCTTTGAAGAAGATTTTTTGTTTTTTTAGGGTTTTAATCGGCCCGACATCTTAGTCCAAGTTTTCTCGGATGTGGAATAGGTTTTCACACAACGAATGGGTTCTCCGCGTTGTTGTTTGGTTTCCACGATTGGGTTTCACGATTGGGTTGGAAGCAACCCAAAGAGGCTACTAATTGCAGTGATTGCATAAGCAACAACGGAGTAGATTGTGGCTACAACAGCAGCAGCACCGCCAAAGGCTTTGTGTGCATCTGCAAATCCAGGAATATCACCACTGGAACTTGTCCAGGTGAGAACAATGTTTATTTGCGTTGCCCAAACTCTGTTTTGCTTGGATTGGTTTAGGCGTCTGACTGACTGACAAAAGTGCAAACAATAGGATGAAAAATGCAGACGTAGTTTCCATGATCATGAAAGATATGGATGGTTTTTCTGTACAGGATGGCAGTTAAGAACGTGTTGGAAAGCTGATATGATGTGAAGTGACGTAATTTTTAAGGTGGGTCCCCGGACTTCAATCAATCTCGGCATCTGATCGAGTACAAAATATGGCCGATTACGGGTAATCTAGGTAATCTCGGTTTGTAAGTCTTTAAATTATTTATGGTCAACGAAAAAACTTACGTGGACTTATTTAAGCATTCAATTTGTCTATGGCTCCACAAAGTCGGAGACTCCAAGATAGCATGTGCGGAACTCCAAGATAGCATGTGCGAGAACTCCAAGATGGCATTGGAATTTCCATCTTTGGAAGTAAGCAAGTTAACGGTTGGATTCCAAAGCAAATCATGTTTGATGCAATATTATTCACATAGTTATAGAGGAGGCCAATAGATTGACACAACAGGAAGGCAATCACCTTTTCAGCATGTTGGAAGCATGTGGCGAAGAGGAGATCATGGAGGATGGAGGATGGAAGATGTATTTGTTTAGATTCGTTATTCCTCATTGTGATTTGAAATTGTAACTTATGCAAATTATCGGTTGCAAAGCAAAAAGAACACCACCACTTGAATAGTTGTAAGCACCACGATGTCCTCGGGTTACTCATCGGTATAGAGTTCTACTTCGCTATGGAGAGTGATTCGGGCCCATATCTCCTTATGCAAGAAGAGTTGAATTTTTTATCTTTGGTGTTTGGAGCTTAAAGCAGTTATAAAAGGAAATCAATACATCAGCAAGCATACCTTGAACTCATCCAAAGGACATGAGTTATCATGAGTGCAAGACAACACGGGAGCAAATGGATTATTTCACTGGCTGCGTTTGCAAGGTCAAATATTTTCAACTTCTATTCAATGCTTGAGTTATTGCAACTTATGTAGTCAATGTGGATCCGAATTATTGCAAGCTCCACCTATATTTAGTACTATAGTTGGAGCATCAAAATCTGGAGTGATCTAACACTATATTTTTATTGACAACTTATCCTTCGTAACTTCTGCAAAGCCTTGCCACAATTATTATACTTAGGGTGTCATTATGCATTCTTCTTATATACCATCGGTTCACTTTGTCTCTGAGCGGAAGCTCATAAATAGTGGGAATGAAATCATGCTTCGAATTCAAGAAGTTTGATAGGACAACAAAGTTACCATGGGATATGCTTAACTTGCTTGGATGGAATATTCAACTACGGATGTTCTCAACTCCTCAAGAGAAATTTATAGCCCATTGCCTCAATGAGATAAAATTGCAATTGTTCTCAGAAAGATGGAGATTAAACATTGTGGGCCATGAATAGGTACAAAATTCTTGGTAGCCGCACATTACAAGCGAGCACATGAAAGAAATGAGGAACACTGCAAATGCAATGAAACTTAAATTATTCGATTAGAATCAATGGAAAAAATGTACATAGTGTCTATGATGGAACCATAGATCTTATTGCTAGCACAAAGTTGCGTAATTGCCTGATGGGTATCTACCACTTCCCCTGCAATTTGTACTTTTACCAAAACATGCTATGTCTAGTTTATTTATAAGACTTTGTTAGAATTTCTTCCTTCATATTCCAGAGTTCTTCACATATCTTCTCAAAGGTTGGACGTTTAGAAGCTTTTTTATGCCAACAGTGGTGAATCAAGCTATCAAGTCTTCTTGGAATAAAAACGACAGAAGATTTAATAGGATTCTTCCATTGTAGTTTCTTGGTAAGCTCTTTTTGTCGTCACAAGCTCCAAAAAGTGCTAAATACAATGTCGGCTAATTGTTAAGGTCAAGCTTGGACGAGGCAACTCTAGTTTTGACATCAAGACATTGTGACTTGGGCGTCTATTATTACAATTTATGGTCAATACAATTTATGGTCAATACAAGCGGTGAAGTACTTCAAATTATCAAACAAATGCATACGTAAGGAATGCATCTGAAGAACGAACGATCTTTGGAGAGATCAAGGAAAACAAAATCTCAAGGTGATGAGATTCTTGTGGGTAGGTGGACCCACCACACGTGGTATAAATTTATACCGACGGGTTTCATTTCAACCAATCGGTATAAATTTATACCGCTGCACCTGACTATTTCTTACTTGAAACATTCTCTGCAAATTGGCTGTGACATGCCCTGTTATTTAAAGACCTTATACGGATAGTGCTATGTAACAACTTTTGGTAACACTATTTAATATGGATACTTACTTCGAATGCTTTCTTCTCTGTTAAAAGTTTAAAGAATTTATTTCTGCTAAACGATGTGTTCTGCTACCGTGAGAGTATTCATGCACGCTTTGCAACACAACCTACTTCAATTGCATGTATTTTGGCAATGGAAATTCTAAGGCTCCCGTAAAATTCTGCTTGACCCCCCTAAATGGCTTCCTTTTTTTTTGGTCCTATGCTTTTAGAGTATTTTTCTTCAAAAGTGTTGTTTTCATGACGGCTTTGCAAAAATCATATCCAAAAAACTTGAATGCCTCTATTTTTTTGCTCTTTTTAAAAATTTCTAATTTTTTTGAGGGAATCTTTCAAACGCACTTCTTAAATAAGTGCGTTTCATTTTAAACCTTGTTGATTCTTCCAATTCAAAATCTACATGAACACATGTAGTACAAATGAAGATCTAGTGGAGAGCCACAATATGGTCTCTAATCTCCACTGGATTAAATAAGTACTCAATATTATAAGGTAATAGTTCTAATGGTCAATAAAACCCTTTAGCTTTAAACCTTTAAACCATATAACTCAGTTACTGTTCATTGGGCATTGACCCGTTTACTGTAGCTCAGTTGACTTGAGCATTCTTCACACTTCTGGGCCGGATCAACCTCGCAACTTCACCGTCTACCCATCTTCTCACTGGTTCCGCCTTCATAATCGTAAATCCGGCGGTTAAGGAAGAGATCTACTTTCCAATCCGGGCCTTTTTTCCTGCCTGTATATATCCCACAGGATAAACATAACGAACGAGCTGTGTTCACAATATCCCACAGGATCACTGCTAGAAATTGGCTTTTTAACCATTGAACCTTATTTTCGAATTTATATGCTTTCGTCTTGCAACCTTAACCATGGTGACAATATTAGGTTCTCAGCCTTCAATGAACATTTCTAATGAGCACTTAAACTGGCAACTTATCATCAATGTCTGTACCCTAGGTAATTACATAATTCTCATGATTGTCTGGCCTACTGCCACTGCTTCTCATAGGCAGACACATTGGATTGCTTAAGTCTTCATGCAGCATAGATTACAACATTCAGCAACTTGTGAATCCACTTAGATCATTATCTGCTCACTTGCATCCTAAATGCAATCACTGCCACTGCTTCTCATGATTGCATCACAGACTTATAAAGCTGAAATCTTATCACTCCTCCTTCAGCTTATAAGTCTGTATATTAGACACATTTAACTCACCTTTAAAGCACACATATTTATTTTCTGGCAATGCCTTAGTGAAAATGTCTGCAACCTGCTTATTTGTTTCAACATACTTCATACAGATTATCTTCTTGTCAGCTAGATCCCGTATGAAATGCATGCTCAATTCAATATGTTTGGTCCTGTGATTCTTCACAATTGCTATGCAGCTTTGACTATCTGTCCATATGTCAGTAGGCTCCATTTGTTCACAGTACAATTCATTTAATAATCTTCTTAGCCACACTACCTCTTTGGCAACTAATGCAGCTACTGCATATTCTGCTTCAGTTGAACTCATGGCCATTGCAGCTTGTCTTTTACATCTCCAAGAAATCACTCCTCCTCCAAGAAATATTGCATACCCTGATGTGGATCTTCTTGTATGCAAGTCTCCTCCCCAATCTGCATCACTATAGCATTTCATGATTAGATTTTCTGAATTGAAATAAATACCATGTCCTTGAGTGCCTTTGAGATATTTCAAGGCTCGTTTGGCAGCCTCCCAATGTTCTCTGGTTGCATTGTGATTTCTCCTGCTCAGTATATGGACTGCATAAGCTATGTCAGGTCGAGTATTATTTGCCAAGTATAGTAGACATCCAATTAATGCCCTGTAAGGAATGTTTTCCATTTCTGCAGTGTCTTCTTCAGTTGGATTTTGTACATAGGTTAACCTGTGTCCTGGGGTCATTGGAATTTTTGTTGGCTTTGCTTCTGACAGATTGAATCTATTGAGCATATTCTGTACATGTTTCTCTTGATGCAGCCTTAACCATTTTTGCTCTCTATTTCTCACCACCTCTATACCTAGGAATGTTTTAAGTTCACCTAGGTCTGCCATTTGAAACCGTGACTTTAGAATATTCTTGCATAAATTTAGGATTTTGATTGAGTTAGCTACCATAATGCAATCGTCCACATATAATGCAATTATGCAATATTCTTCTCCTTGCTTAAATCTATACAAGTTGCCATCATTCTGCAACTTCTCAAATCCCTGTTCTTGCAAGAATTGGTTCATACATAGGTACCATTCTCTTGGTGATTGCTTTAACCCATATACAGCCCTATTTAATTTCCATATCATGTTTTTCCCTTGCTCAAAACCAGGTGCTTGCCTCATAAATGCCTCCTCCTCAAGTGTTGCATTTAAAAAAGCTGTTTTGACATCCATATGATGCAATTCTAAATTCAGAGCATTTGCCATGGCCAATAAGATTCTGATGCTTGTGTGGGTGAGTAGGTTTCATCATAATCTCTGCCTTTTTTCTGAGTGAACCCTTGAGCTACTAATCTTGCCTTGAATTTCTTGCTGCCATCTGGATTACTCTTAATTTTGTAAAGCCATTTACTCCCTATGATATTCTGCTTTCCATCAGATTTTACTAATTCATATGTTTTGGTGTCTTCAAATGATTTAAGCTCACCTCTCATAGCTGCCATCCATTTTTCTTTGTCTGTACTCTCCAAGACCTCTTCAAAAGTTTGTGGTATAATTTCATCTTCTAGAATTGCCATTATTTGTTCATGCTCTACTGCTTCAATACGTCTGCTTTTCCCTTGCTCAGTTCTGCCATAAGGTTTATCTTCTAACTTTGCTTCTTCAATTAATTTTTCTGCTTGTGTTTTCCTTTTCCTTCTAATCTTGGTTGGTTCATGCATTTCTTGTCTTGGTTCCTGTACTACCTCAGGGACTTGGTGTTCAATTTCTGCTGCAGGTACTTGACTCTCTTCTTCTATTGCCTTTTCCAGTGTATTCTGCTCATTTTCTTCACTATGAACAACCTGTTCAATCTCATCTGAATCATCTGTCTCATCAGTTTCGAATTTAGCCATTTGCTCAGTAGTTTTAGGTACTAATTTTATCTCTTTTCTGTACCTGTGCTTATATAATACACTCTTATTGAATAGAACATCTCGACTGACTATAATGGCCTTTGTTTCTGGATTATATACTCTATATCCCTTAGCTTCATTATCATAACCCATCAAAAATCCAATCTCAGCTCTATTGTCTAATTTTTTCCTTAATTCTGAAGGAACATGAGTATATACCAAACAACCATAAACTTTATATTTCATGTAATCTATTTTTCCTTTAGGATTCCATACAATGTTTGGTATATTTCCATGAAGAGTGGAGGAAGGAAGAATGTTCTGAATTTCTATGGCAGTTTGCAAAGCTTCCACCCAGAGACTATTTGGTAAGCCACTTTCCTTTAACATAGACCTGATTGCATCCATAATTGTTCTGTTTTTCCTTTCTGACACCCCATTTTGTTGAGGAGTGTATCTGCATGTTAATTGTCTTTTAATGCCATGTGCAATGCAGTATGTTCTAAATTTCATTGACAAGTACTCTCCACCACGGTCTGATCTAATGCATTTTAGCTTGTGGCCTGTTTCCCTTTCCATTTCTGCCACATATTGCTTGAATGCATTTAAAGCTTGTGATTTCTTTTCCAAGCAATATGCTTTACATTTTCGGCTGTAGTCATCAGTGAAGGTTATGAAGTACCTTTTGTTACCTCTACCTCTCACATTTAATGGGCCACATAAGTCTGAATGCACTAATTCCAATGTTTGCTGTGTTTTAGATTGTCTTTTAGCAAATGGCAGCCTATGGAACTTTCCTAGAGCACATCCTTCACAAATATGGTTAACTTTGCTGTCACAATAATCAATGAGACCTTGTTTGTGCAGACTTTCTAATTTCTTGTAATCTGTGTGTGCTAATCTATTATGCCATAATTCTGCACCAACTTCAGATATTGCATTTACACCACAATGCACGAGATTGCTTAGCTCAAACAAGTTGCCAACTCTTTTAGCATAAAACTTCAATTCATCTTTGAGAAAAACATTACATTGTTCAGCCTCAAATGTCACCCTATATCCCAAATCACATAACTGGCTTACTGAAATTAAATTTTTGATTATTGCTGGAACACACAATACGTCTTCAATATTTACAATATTTCCATTTAAGTCTTTTAACTGCAAAAGCCCACTTCCTTGAATATCTTGCAAGGCCCCATTGCCAACTTGAATCTTTCTTGATTTTGCAGTGGAGAATTTCTTCAAGATTTCAGCATCCTTGACTACTGATCTTTCAGCTCGAGAATCAACTATCAAATGATCAGCATTATTAGCACATGCATTTTCATTGATAACTGCAAAATCACTTAATACCCCATCTTCATCTTTGTGTTTCAGTCTTAGCTTTAGCCTCTTGTTCTTCTTGAGCAATGTATGCTTTCTCATAGCCTCCACCCCTACCTCTGCCTGCTCTTCCTCTGCTGGACTCGCCCCTTCCTCTAGAAGATTTACCATAATTTTTTGGTGTGGGGCACTTGGAGGCTGCATGCCCTCTCCCCCCACAATTGTAGCAATTAAAATCTTTCTTTAATTTAGGGCATTCACTTTTATAATGTCCTGCTTCATGACGGTGATAGCAAATTATTTTGCCTTTCCTTTTCATTACTAATATTTCAGGAGTTTCTTCATTTTGGCTTTGCCTTAATACTTTCTTTTGCTCCCATTCAGTTCTAAGCATGACTTCTGCCTCCTCCCTACTTTTGCTTGAATTTCTAATGAATAATGCCAATGTTTCATTCTCCCCTATAGCTCTTGAAATTTGCAACACCTGACTTCTCTCAGATATCACAACCCCAGCCCCTTCTAGGTCAGCAATCAAGTTATCAAACTTATTGAAAAACTCGGATACATCTTCATCCTCTCTAAGCTTTAGATTCCTTAATTCATTTTCCAATAAATCTATCACAAGGCCCCCAAAAAAAAATAGTTATTAGTTTTTTCCATCACTTTTTTAACGAAACCACTATAATAAAGTAATGTTACTAAGTGGGTTAATGTGTTGAATAACCATGACTAGTTCTTTGCTATAGTTCACCACTGTGGTTCTCTGTGGTAGTTTATTTGTTCAGTTTGTTAGTGTGTTTATAATAGTGGTTTTTTTGCTGTGCTTTAAGTATGTGCATTAATTGTGCATACAACTTATGTTGATTTTTACACAAAGTTGCCTACATATTTTTTGTAAAGCAATCTTGTTCCATACATCTCAATTTTTTTGTCAAAATTTACAAGTTAACTACAAATGTATTTTCGCAGATAGATGGTGCTTTAGACAATTGAACTGATATTGGTTTAATAAACCATAACAAGGCATCTTTTACTTGAAAACCAAGTCCGTTTTGGGGATACAAGTGGCATTAGTTTTGGTATTATTAATATTAGTTTAAATGAGAAATAGTTTTTTGTTCCTCCTCTATGTGTTGTTTTCAAGAGTGGTCTTTCTTAGATAGTGACACGAGGTTCTAGAGAAAACTATATTGAAAAACTATATAAAGTTTAAAAAAGTCTCTTTGGGAATTGAACCCAAAGAGATTCACTTCTCTCAAGAATTGAAGAAAAATAATGCCAAGTACTACCTGCTTGGCATTACTTGAGAAGTGGCTGTTGGAGCAGCTCCGAGATGGTCAGCAAAGAACTGTTTATCATAATGAAGATCTCAAAATACAATGGCAAGCAAGTCATTTTGATTCAAAAAATAAGGATCCATCCTAATTTACTTAAGCATACTAGAAAAGGGCATTATAGCAATAACAACTACTCTAGACAATCAATTTTTTGTAGCAAGAAAAATAAAAATTGAAATGCATCTTCAAAATTCATCTTAACACCATGCCATGCAAATAATATAATCCTTAGGTAGCTTTGTCCCAACAAGAATAATAGGAACTGAAGTATAATGTCTCAATTCTGAAATCCACTGCCACCTCTTTAGAAATGTTTTTATAACTACCTTGCTCATGAGAGAGAATGCCAGGAGAAATGCATCTGCCCCTCGATAACTTGAGGGCGAAGTTTGTTATAATCTTCCTGACCTGCAAAGCACACCCATTATTTTGCAAGCATGATAAGGTAGCATGAGCACATCAAATATGAGCAACTCATATATAGATAAACTCAAATTGCCATAACATTCATTAATATGAAAATGAAGGAAGAACATTAGGCACAAAACATTCAAACAGCAGCTAGCTGCAAACATTTCTTTACAGGCACGACAATTGCTAATTCTTAAAAAATTGTTTGATGCATGGCTGCAAGGATATGCCTAAATGTAAAACTGCTGCATTGATCCAAGTAATCCATACACGGCAAAAAAAAAAAATTCATTTACCTTTATATTGATGAACTTTCAAAACAAAGCCCATTAATGCTTTCTACATGCTCAATGTAATATGGAAATGCCCCCTTGAACCATGAGGGTGCAACTACATCCTTATGCACCCTCATCACCTAACAAACACTATTTAAGTTCATATGGAATGCACCGTACAGTACATGAAGCATACTTTTGTTGGGCAAAGATTACCTGCTATATCCCAAAGGCCGAGGTTGACTGTGTTCCCATCTACCACAACGTTTGCACTAAAATTGTTTGCACTAAAATTATCAAAGACAGTAGGTACGTAATCCTGGCAGGAGCAGAAGCAGAAGTCGGATTATAACATGATGATCATAGCTTTGTTGTCTGAAATAAAGCAGAAGTCTGAAAGCAGAAGTCTGAAAGCTTACAACTGGAAAGGTATTACCAGCATATGAGATCAACACGCAAGTTTTACCAACGGCGCCATCACCTACTGTAACGCTCTTATTAAACCTTAAAAACCGTAGAGATCCGCTCCCTGGCAAGCTGGAGCACCAAAAATTACACACTATGCCAGGGAGCACCAAAAAAATGAAGTAACGACAGATCATGGTTACCTGGTTATCTACTTGCACAGAAGGGGCACTTGTGTCTGCTGAAGAACCTGGAATGCCACCAACAAAACGTCATGGCAATCCTAAGACGCTATGAACCGCTTCCTAAGATATTAACACAGGAGTTCAGAATAGAATCAAGCAACTGATCGGCAAAATACGAAATGCATAAAGCCAGCCAGGACCACTTCCGACATTTTTTTAAAGCAATATTCCAATTCTGAGTCTTAACTCCAGCGATTTAGCTACCAAAATAATCACTCTGGCGCTATGATGGCACATGTTGCCATGGCTATGAAGATGTCAAAGGGAAGCTCCATAAAAATTCAAGCCATTGTACAGAAGGAATTATGCTATAGTTGGAACAAGCGATTAATAAGAGAAATAACTTTACATTTTCAAGCCCAAGCCCTTTAGTATAAGGCGCCCGCCCAGTTGCTACCATAGCTGCATCTACCTGCACAACATGATCAAGTGGCTGTTAGTTCTGTTCCTCAACTTCAATTGGAAATAATGTAAGTTCGGTCTTCCTCTAACAAATAAACCAAGACTCCACACTGGAAATTGCACATGATCTACTTCCTTTTCGTTATTCATTTCTGCAGATAGTGAATACAGACCTCCAAAACGTCTTGAACTTCCTTTGTCTTTGCATCAGCAAGTTCAATTCTTACTGGTTTTCCATCTTTGGCAGGGGTAATCTGCAACAATGGAAGATAGAAGGTAACCACCTGATCTCTTTCTTGAAATTGGAGAAATATGGCGTATTAACAATCTGTGAAGAAAATATGAGCAATCCCTAAATCCATGGAATTTAATAATGCTTACCTTCTTGGCAAGCATGCTAGTATAGTAATCAATCTTCCTAGGAGCTATGAGCAATCTCTGAGCTAGCTTCGAAATTTCAGGATCAAAACCAGGCATCAGCTGATCCAAGGCCTCAATAAACGTTACCTGGTAGAAAAACAAGGATTCCTTATTCATTGAACATTTTTGCCCAGTACAGCACTTTTGGTATCTCTACTTCACAATTTTACAGAACTACATGGCAACTAAAGTGTTGAGGTACTGACCTCACTTCCGAGCGCTGTGTATACATCGCTAAATTCAAGACCAATGTATCCACTACCAATAATTGCCACCCAATCTGGTACGCATTCTAGTTTCAATGCATGGTCACTTGTAAATACGCTCTTCCCTGTCAACAGAGAGTTGTGATGTATAAACACAAATGATTGACTAGAACCAAAGATCTCCAAATGCAATTACCATCAATTTCAATGCCTGGTGGTACAAAGGGAACTGATCCTGTTGCAACAATAATGTTTTGTGCTGTAACTACCTTATCAGGATACCCAATCTTCCCATACTTCACCTTCTGTGGTCCCTGCAAATTTTAAAATTTCAAATTCCTGAGGTCTCTACGTCAAATGTCAATGAAATAATCTGTAAGCAAAAGCCAGAAGACTAAAGATCAGCGGCTGAAGCAAAAATAAATGCAAAAAGGAACGGAGCAAATGATCTGCTACCTTGAAGGGTTAACCAACGCTTCTGAAGTTCGCCAAGATTGCCGAGGTTGCTAGCGCCATAGCCTCCGCAGTTCGCCATATAGCTAGAAGGTCAGATGAATGACCGACCAAAAGTAGCAAGTTAGAATTTCCCCCCCCCCTTTTTTCCTCTTAAAATTTTGCGCAATTTATAAAAAATACCTATGTACTTTATTTAAAATATAAAAATGCCTCTTTATTTCTTTAAATTATTGAAATGCCCCTACACCGAAATACTCGGCACAGCCACATGCTTCTGGCCAGATACAGATCTTCCTTTTGATATTTTTTTCAGCTGGTTGTTTCTTCCATCCATGCCACAGAAGTCTGCAAGAACGCTAAATGGTCCAACATTTCAGGCTTCCATACGGGAATTGGGATAATGAAATTGCAACCAAATACAATGCCAAAAACCCCAATTTCCAAGACATGGGATCCCTCTATTATGCCACAAAGGATCCCATCTTTTATGCCCATCATGCCGACATTGATCGTTCATGGGTCATTTAGAAGACATGGGATTAAGGGCATTAAAGAGACATTTGAATGTAGACTATTTAGAAGAAATGGGATTAAAGACATTGAGAGACATTTGAATGTAGAGTATATGAAGCTACCCCAATTTGTAGGACATGGGATCCCATGCCAAAAACCCCAATTTGCAAGACATGAGATCCCTCTATTCTGCCACAAAGGATCCCATCTTTTATGCCCATCATGCCGACATTCATCGCTCATGGGTCATTTAGAAGACATGGGATTAAAGACATTAAAGAGTCGTTTGAATGTAGACTATTTAGAAGACATGGAATTAAAGACATTGAGAGACATTTGAATGTAGACTATATGAAGCTACTGCCAAAAACCCCAATTTCCAAGACATGGGATCCCTCTATTATGCCACAAAGGATCCCATCTTTTATGCCCATCATGCCGACATTGATCGTTCATGGGTCATTTAGAAGACATGGGATTAAGGGCATTAAAGAGACATTTGAATGTAGACTATTTAGAAGAAATGGGATTAAAGACATTGAGAGACATTTGAATGTAGAGTATATGAAGCTACCCCAATTTGTAGGACATGGGATCCCATGCCAAAAAGCCCCAATTTGCAAGACATGAGATCCCTCTATTCTGCCACAAAGGATCCCATCTTTTATGCCCATCATGCCGATTTCATCGCTCATGGGTCATTTAGAAGACATGGGATTAAAGACATTAAAGAGTCGTTTGAATGTAGACTATTTAGAAGACATGGAATTAAAGACATTGAGAGACATTTGAATGTAGACTATATGAAGCTACTGCCAAAAACCCCAATTTCCAAGACATGGGATCCCTCTATTCTGCCACAAAGGATCCCATCTTTTATGCCCATCATGCCGACATTGATCGTTCATGGGTCATTTAGAAGACATGGGATTAAGGGCATTAAAGAGACATTTGAATGTAGACTATTTAAAAGAAATGGGATTAAAGACATTGAGAGACATTTGAATGTAGAGTATATGAAGCTACCCCAATTTGTAGGACATGGGATCCCATGCCAAAAAGCCCCAATTTGCAAGACATGAGATCCCTCTATTCTGCCACAAAGGATCCCATCTTTTATGCCCATCATGCCGACATTCATCGCTCATGGGTCATTTAGAAGACATGGGATTAAAGACATTAAAGAGTCATTTGAATGTAGACTATTTAGAAGACATGGAATTAAAGACATTGAGAGACATTTGAATGTAGACTATATGAAGCTACTGTTGGGAATGATAACATAGTCATAACTGTAAACATTAGTTATTGACTTGAGATATTGAGTGTCCACATGAGGACTTGAACTTGAGACCTATACAGTGTCAATCAAGTGAACCGACCAATTTAACCTCAATCATCCGTAAACAATAATCTTAATATATCACATAACTTCTCGTGCAAATTTCATAAAACATGTGCCCACCATATGCACAACACCCATAGCTTCGTAAACACCCCCCCCCCCCGAAAAAAACAACAAAAAAAGAAAAAAAAGTTCGGTTGTTCTTAGTGTTCATTCCACTGGCCACATCATCATAAAGCTTGAGCATCCATAAAGCATGTGCCCAATGAGCATAAATGTCTTAAATTTATGTCATATATACATTGATGAATATTGGGTACAATAAAACTAGCCTTCAAACGCAACTATTCAAGATACGTTCAATAGACTATTACTAGTTATTGTATGCAAGAAACTATCTCATAAACCATAGCTACTTTTATGAATCCATTATAGTTTCAATAACCAACATGGATAACCATGTCATATCTCAAAAAACCACTATGATATGTGGTTTTCTTCCACCAAATAAATTCGTGCATAAAAAACCACATATACCATGGTTTTTAGATAGTTTGATACCAGTTTGATATAATAGTTCATTTTTGGGCTCCTTGTGTATTTGAGAGGATGTTTTCTCCTCATAGTGCTTAAGTAAAAATTTCCACATCTCCCTAGGACTGAGAGACCTTAACTTCAAGCGTATAGCAGGACTTACCTTACAAGTTATGATTCCTTGTGCTTCCTTGACTTTAGCCTGCAATGATTTCCCCTCCCTGTCGGGTACCTCCTCCGTAACGCCCAAAGACTAGTGCACTGAAACAAGGCACTGCGGCTCCCCGAGCACGCACCCGGCCAGCCTCCTGTGCTTCCCCCAAGAGATTGACCACCCGCAGCTCCAAGCATCGAACCTCAGAAAGCTTCTCTAGTTAGCACATCTGCTGCCACTGAGCTATTAGGATCAACCACCTCCCAGAGCTCCTCCACATCCAGAACATGCATTATGGCATCCTTCCATATTTGAAATCCTGGACCACCTTTATATACGTCTATGGTGTTGAGGAAACTTGCTCCAAATCTGTTAGACATGATTGAGATGGCTCTGATACCACTGATAGAATTTAGAGGCAAGAATATGATTATCACAAGTGTAATGATAAAATGCCTAGCAAGATTCTTCCAATTCAAAATCTACATGAACACATGTAGTACAAATGAAGATCTAGTGGAGAGCCACAATATGGTCTCTAATCTCCACTAGATTAAACAAGTACTCAATATTATAAGGTAATAGTTCTAATGGTCAATAAAACCCTTTAGCTTTAAACCTTTAAACCATATAACTCAGTTACTGTTCATTGAGGCATTGACCCGTTTACTGTAGCTCAGTTGACTTGAGCATTCTTCACACTTCTGGGCCGGATCAACCTCGCAACTTCACCGTCTACCCATCTTCTCACTGGTTCCGCCTTCATAATCGTAAATCCGGCGGTTAAGGAAGAGATCTACTTTCCATTCCGGGCCTTTTTTCCTGACTGTATATATCCCACAGGATAAACATAACGAACGAGTTGTGTTCACAATATCCCACAGGATCACTGCTAGAAATTGGCTTTTTAACCATTGAACCTTATTTTCGAATTTATATGCTTTCTTCTTGCAACCTTAACCATGGTGACAATATTAGGTTCTCAACCTTCAATGAACATTTCTAATGAGCACTTAAACTGGCAACTTATCATCAATGTCTGTACCCTAGGTAATTACATAATTCTCATGATTGTCTGGCCTACTGCCACTGCTTCTCATAGGCAGACACATTGGATTGCTTAAGTGTTCATGCAGCATAGGTTACAACATTCGGCAACTTGTGAATCCACTTAGATCATTATCTGCTCACTTGCATCCTAAATGCAATCACTGCCACTGCTTCTCATGATTGCATCACAGACTTATAAAGCTGAAATCTTATCAAATTTTTTGTCGCAAATGTTCCATTCATGTATGATGGTTCTTTCTATGTATGTTTCTTTCATGTGTACGCCAAATTGGGAATAACTTCGGTATGCCAAATTGGGTTTTGAATGCTATCAGGACCTATAATTTGTACTCTATTCCTCTGGGTGGCACATGCTCTGAATACCAAATGGGTTTGCATGGCATGTGCCACCCAAAGGAATGGAGGATCAATACATCCCTTCTCCTTTCCATAATCAAAATGGAGCAATATATTGCCCGGATGCAAGTCCATATGCAAATATCTTTCTTGATGGAGTTTTCGTAGCCCGCTGCAAAATGACATTGCCAAGTCCTCAACCCTAGAGGCAACAAATAATTCTTTCTTTCTGCGCTCCTCAAGCAGCCTCAAGTCCGTCTCAACTCTGGGGACAGCTCCTAACTTCTTAAATGCAAGCTCTGCAAAAGCATTGCTCCCATGACTTGTAAAGAAGGTTGCCAACGAACCTCCATTCCAAAAAGGGAAAATTAACCCTTGTCTTTCTAGGCCGGTTGTGCTACCAATGCACCGTATTATACACCCGTGCCTAACTTGCATTCCAGACTCCCTCATGTTCTTCAACATAGCTTGCACTAACTTATTGGGATCTGTACTTGGATGAAAATTATCATGTTGAAGTTTTACACAATAAGGTTCATCCTTAATAAAACTAGACCCTAAAATATTGCACTTATACACGGCGCCATATGAACCAGAACCAATTTGTTGTCTGTTTATTATTTGTGATGAATCTACTTTGGCAAACCAAGTTGTCTTGGCATCTGCTCTTCTACGAGCTTCCCACTCCCTATCTGTCTCACCAGGACGTTTGGCTTTTATGGTTTGCGCCAACACTTTCCTAACAAGATGAGGGGGTTGATGGGCTTCTTTCTTTAATTTTCTGTTGGTCCACGCCACATTCCATGTGCTGGCTTTTTCTTTTAGCTCTAGCCTCAAGCGATGACTACTCAAATTTGAAACTTCTGTGATCATATTCCCGGTAGTGCGGCTAATATTACCCACTATCCATGTATACCTCTCTTGCTCACTCTTTTCGGGCTCTAGATCCATCATTCGAAGTTTAAAAGCCCTCTCGGCATCTTTTACCAAGTCTGCATGGTAGTCTAGCCATCCTTCCTCACTGTTGGTAATCAATTCCAAATCCTGAGCTGAGGCATTGCACAGCCGATTACACAACCAGTTCATAAATTCTGGTCTCAAAGTAGACCATGCTTGTTGTGGTCTAGTTCTTTTCCTACGCGGCAATGCTGCAGAAGATGACTCAGGTTGCAACTCTGTAGCCTCTGTCTGGGACGCCAATGCCTCTACTGGTTGCGGCTCTATTTGGGACGTTAATGCCACATTTGGTTGCGGGTTAACTTATGCTCTCTCTTCTGAAGTCATACTGCTTGTCTTAAGGGATTGTCTAGCTAGCTAGCAAAATGCGACTCCACGACAATGCGCAAATGACAACAGCAACACCTACAAGTCAAGCAAAGATAAAACTTTCAATTTAGTGCTTAGCACATGACGGTAAATCAATTTCTTTAACCAGATCAATTTCTTTAACCAGCATGAAAACGCTACTTTTAAGCTACTACACTAAGACCCTAACATTTTATCCTATTACTGGTAAATTTTAATTGGTTCATAAGTATGTATGTGCAAGGCCAAGGATGGGATAACACATGAAAGGACCAAAACATGATTTATGATCTATAGCCCAGCTACTGCCAAAATGCGAGGCTAGCAAGTTTAAAATGCATTGCACTTGTCCCACCCAGGTCACGCTTTTTCAAAAGACGAGACCAATCGAATGCTTACTAAAACAAACGCCAATTCCTCTATTGGTGTCGAACTTTCATCAACAACACCATCAGGAACTAGGGAATGTATTAGTTAAACATTCTCATAACCCTCAATAAGAGTACAACACACACCTTTCAACACCGCGTGACCAAGGCCAACAGCGGCGTCAGGCGAGGGTTATACTTCTTAAAAAAGGGAGACCCTAGTTGCCTTAAACTTCAGCATCGCCACCCACCCTCGGCATGGCGCAAATAAATGCGGCAATACCAGGCAAGGGGCATGCCTCCGCTCTTGGCAACACGAAACCCTAAGGCCACTAAACCTAATTGGTACTAAGGTTGTCCTTTCAAAGGGAAGGCAACAAAATTTGCTATTTTTTTTTTTTTTTTTGGGTCTTGAATTATTGTTTTTTTTTTTTATTATTTTTTTTCTAAAATAGGCCAAGCTCGGTCCACAGAACAAGGCACTCACCATCGTCACGCCCCTTACACAGGGGGGCAACAGGCGAGGGCCTAACTGGGGACCTTGCCTAGCCTATCTATAAAAAAAACAACAAAAAAATGTCTAAAAACTAAGAAAAACAAAAAAAAAAAGGTTTTGGGGGGCAAGTTGGAAGGTTTGGCGCAGAAGAATACCTTCTTTGCGGCGCAAAAACTGAAACACCGCGCCACTAATTTATATAAAAAACTTCGTGTACGCGAAAACTTCAGTTTCGCGTACGCGAAAACTTTTTCGCGTACGCGAACACCGCCCCGGTTTCGCGTACGCGAAATGGTCTACTTCACGTACGCGAAGAAATTTTCGCGTACGGGAAAATGAAGTTTTCGCGTACGCGAATGTCAGACTTGTACTTTTGCGAAGCAAAAGCTTGTATTTTGCGTACGCGAAGAGATTTTCGCGTACGCTTTCACGAAGCTTTCGCGTACGCGAACTTTTTTTTTCCCGGCCGGCGAGGTTTAAATACGTTAAATACGTATTTTATTAAAAAATATGTATTTTTTGACTTTATACGTCAGGAATTTGAATTTTGTACGTATGGAACCTATCCCTGCATGTACTAGACTATTATTTGTAACTGTCGTATTAAGTGCAAAAAATGTACAAGGGGTTATAAAATCTCTGCTACATCAGGTCTAAAACAACGACAATATGAGGATTGTGGCAGCTTAGATATATAAACTCTGATGCACCATGTAGAGTGGCTGATATGATGCACATGCCTTATATTATGTATCTCCATATTCTAATTTCTCCTATGTTAGACTATGCATGGAGAGAATATACTATGTTAGACTATGCATGGAGAGACTATGAGAGTATATACTGAACCACAAAGGAGTCGTAAGCTTGTAGAACGAAGACGAAGAGCGCGACAGAGCTACTACATGGAGAAATTGAAGTGCCTCATCCCTCGTAATACCAAGGTGAAAAATCAAATCAGTTAATTTTATCTAATGTTGAAAAAAGATTTGAAGAGATCCTGAAATGTGTTGTAGAAAGACAAGATTTCAATATTCGAAAGCGCCATCGACTACATACCCAAGTTGCAAGGGAAGGTGAGGCATTTGGAGCAGGAGACAAAAGGATGGAGATTGTCATGCTCCAGGTGAAGGAAGAAAAGGGTGAGGCATTGAGCAGAGATATTGAAGTGAGCAACATTGAAGGTAGCAACGAACTGCAAGTTAGATGCCTTTTGAGTGCTAAAAGCAACGAGCTTGTTGGCATCTTACTGGCTCTTCAGAATTCGCTCAACTGCACCAGGATTTTTTGTATGTGAAATTAACTACTTCCCCTTTGGTAAGGATTATGTCTTTTTTTTGGACGCTAATAATCATTAATTATTAGTTTAACATGGTGACTAATTATGTTGTTGCTAAATCCCCAGCCAAGCCAAATGCAGGTTTTAAGTTGCGTCCAAGTCCGAGCTGCCCTCCATAACGTGCTTTCATGAGCTGCGCTTCTCCTTTTTCCCTTTGGAAAGGACTGTAACATATTCTTATCTGCTTGAACAGTAGAATAACAATAAACAGAAGCAGTTGCATAATTAAAAATACTTCAGACTGGTATCAGGCAACCACATTTCAAACAATTTAGGCCCCAATTAACCCAAGCTAAACAATCCAGGCAAGAAGGATTGTTGCTAGAAACCAAACCATCTTCGCTTCTCATCTTAAATGAAACCGTAATGAATATCTAGACTGGTAGTCCAAATCCCCCAGAAATCACATACTGGGAGATGTATCACTGATATTTTAGAGCGTAGGGATGATGTTTATAGAATCTTAAAACTAGATGAGTTAGAGGTAGGAGAGACTAATGCATTACTATCAGAGAATCCATTAGATGATTTGTTATAGTGTTGAATGAACAAGTTGAGTGTTTTATAGATCTGATAGTCTCATAAATGTAATAATCAAATTTTATTTCATTTTATTCATTTCATTCTTTTGTCACATTCAAGAAGAACTCAAAAAATAAGACCTTCAAATGGGACATCTTTCACTGCCTCATATCCTGCTTCAGCTTGTTGCATGACTATGCCAAATGCGTCCTCTAGAGCTCTGGAGGAATTGAAGAACCATCACAAGTAATAGCCTCTGTCATTTGTCTGCGAACATCTGACTGGAACTCTATAGGTCCACCTAGGCATATAACATGGGTATATACCTGTCCTAATACCTCGTCCTCTCTTATCCTTGTCACTTGAGAAATATCAAGTAGCAGTAAGTATGGTTTCGCACCTATGCAGATGGGATGTGCTTTTGATAACCCCCAAGTAGACAGCTTGTTCTTGGTAACTTCTTCTTCCAATACCTCCTCATCTTCTTCATTTCCAAGTAGGAGCTTCTCTTCCTCAGGATCTATCAGCTCCCTACTTGTGTGACAAGACGTTTTATCTGAGTGACCTGCATGTTTGAAGAAGACTCTGCATCTTGGTTTGTCTTACTATATATCATGTATGTGCTTAACATAATATCTAGACTGTAAAAACGTTCTTTGCCTTCTTGCTTGCAAAGTTCTGCAGGCAGCCTCTTCAGACACCTTTTAATCTTGTCTTGATCAGACTTGGGAAAAATCTTAGGCAAAAGCCTACATGCTTATGGAATAACATGACATGGAATCACGTCAACTCTAGTTCTAGCCATGAAGTTATCAAGAATGCTCCCATAGGCATCTCTAAACCTATTACATTCCGCTATAAAGTCTATTGTGAAACAAAAATTATTGTATACAGTAGTGGCACCAACTGGCTCTTGTAACAATTCCTCAAAATCTTCTGGATGCTTCTAACGCAAATCCCATTCTTTCTCAACTATTATGTCATAACATGTGCTAAACAACTCCCATGCCTTATTTGTAACGTTTCTAACTGACATGCCCTTAACCAACTGGGCAAAACTATCTAGACATTTTTGAGTAGTCGCTTCTACGCATTTATGTGCTGGTGTCTCGGGAACGCGACACCAAGATCCACTCGAGCGATCTCCATGGGTCCGTTACAATCTCTTCCACTAGAACTATGTTTGTCCTCGAGCATTACAAGACCATAACCACACCATCCCATGGTGTCCAAGACCAAGTCATAACCTATCGTCCAACGGTATTGCGGGTCATACTTGCCCCCATGGAGGCTCAAACTCGAGCCTGCTCTGATACTAAATGTAAGGTTTCTAATCGACATGCCTTTAACCAATTAACCATCATCCAATTAAATTGGGATTATGTCAACTCCAAAATCACGCCAACCTGCTATTGTCTTCTAGGGGGTTTTTGTTTTTTTTAATCTTTTTTTTTTTACTTCAAAAATAACATAAGGTTGCGATTCACGTGTGACTTTTCATATGCGAATTGAAATATGCAGAAATGAAGAGCAAGTTGCTAACATAGATGAGACAAATATTGCTTGCTCGATAGATGATAATATTAGGTTTGATAATAACAAATTGCATTATTTAGCGAGGCAATTCCACACGAATTATCGATACATGGCACAAATATCATACAAAAATATCATATATTCCAATAAAACATTAAGGGATCAATCCATGTTTTTCCAATGTATTTAACCAGGTGTGGTTCCATGTCACCGCTCTATCCAGCCTGGGTACGAATCTAACACTTCACCCAATCGCCATCCCCATAGCCAAATTATGCATAATAGACACAAACTTCACCGTAAAAATCATCTCGTCCCAAAGTTTTTGGATCGTAAGATGGTGGATTCGTGGCCCGTTTTGATTGTAGAAGCATTTGAGAGCATCATCATCCACTATGATTATATCATCCTTATTCTCGATACCAAGTTAGGCCCATCATGTTACTCAAGTGTTTGATGAAGATAGGCTTGCTGTTGGATCCTTGGGATTAGTGAACTTCACACATTTGTTCCGATCCCAAAGGGTCAACCAATTTCTACGATTTCCCCAAAGCCTCCAAAGTATCCTTGATGTTCCTTAGTTCCATGGATGACCAAATACCAACTCGAAATAACCCAATGCCTCGCCTAGCATCTCCTTCAGCGCGTCCGCGGATAGATCCACTTTGGTGTTTGATTCTACCGTGTCCGATGAAACTGTTCTCTAGCCACTTTATTTTTCAGAAAAGTCTTGCAAAGGACTCCGCTTTAGGTCGAACACCACAACCTTCTTAGAAACGCAATGGAAGCTGAAACATCAAACATGTATCCCAGTTAGCAAGATCGATAACACAAACAATACAAAATGGCAAGGCGTGATTTGAAATAGTCATAACCAAATCGCTACGGCGATTTAGTTTGACAACGAAAAATAATCAAAAGCGGCTTGGCGCGATTTAATTCAAAGGTAATACAAATTAAATCACGCTGGCGCTTATTTCCTCGTGGGCAAGGCCATACCTATCATCTTCGGTTTACATTTCACATCATGCCATTCTCCCCTCCGCCACCCTTAATCTTCGCCTTCTTCCTGACTGTTAGAATTGTTATTTTCTATTAGTTCATTTCGTCCTTCACAACCGACATTATTTTACTATTGATTTGGCAAACCTGCGGAATCACTAGAGCCGCTTCGTTGCCTTCATTTTCGGTTTCCCCGTCAATTATTTCATTGTTAACCCGTGAATCTACTCTATTGTTGCTTGCATCACCCGCAATGTGGGCAAGGATATTCCCTAAGTTCGCGCCATCACGATTTTACTTTGAGCAAACCGGTTTAGCAGCTATTTGTTCATTAATGCTTTCCTTATCGGTGCGTAGATTACTAGTTCCCTCTCCGGGAGCAACGCCCACTTTCAATTGGACAAGTCTACGAGACTTTTGATTGCTGATGATTTCAGGTTGCCATAAGGGCCTTTAGGAGACTTGGCAAGCACATGCATGAGGAATGGTTCAAGAAAGTCTTTGGCCCGCTCATCACTCACAAAGCAAAGACATCTTCTTGCACCCATAAGAGCCTCTCGGGCAATATAACCTCCAACATGAAGCTCCAAGCAGGTTGTATCAATTGAGCAAATGCCTCGGACGAGGTAAGCAGCCATAGGCGGGAAATCCATTTTTATTTAAGGGGCCCTTCTCCTTAGTTTGTAGCTCATGACTTGATTTCCCCACTTAGGAGGGGGTCCCGATCCTCATCCTCTTCCTCGACTCATCCTCGTTTCCGACTGATCCCGATCCGTATGAAAGAATATAGTTCTTAAGTCCGGATCATCTAGAAGAAAAACATTCCCATGCACTTGCTATTGTCACCCTTGGCCTTAGCAATATCATATTCCTCGCCCGGACAAAGATGGATATCATAATAAAGATCACATGTGCCATCTTCCGTTCTGTTCACAGCTCATTATCCTTAACATCATATATTAGGCATCCCTCCCTAATAACTTTGAGGCACTCCAGATCATGAGCAGCAGATAGTGCATGCAGATGTGACTCACCTGAAGGACAAACGATGACAATAGTGAAGGACCTCTCAGTTGTCAATCCTATACAGCTGGTAAAGAAGCTACTGTAGTCCTTCTGGTTCATGCCCATATCTCCTCTCTCCCCCCCCCCTCGTCCAACACAAAGAGTGATATATTTTTTAAGGCCGGAAGTTGAATCTGGCAAGAGACCTTTGTACCCAATGGAGACTGAATACTGGACAGTGTCGTCTTCTCCAGTAATCTTCTTCACAAGGGCCACTTTTCTTCTCAACTCAGCCAGTACCTTAGGGGGTAGAGTCTCCTTATGTTTTGTATTTTTAGCCTTCCAATTCTTTAGGAAGTCCTTTGACCAGAATACAAACTTCTTGATGTCATCATTCCTGACCTTGTATTTGTCCAAAGAATCCAATTTCGGATAATGCCACATCCCCGATAGCCTTTGTAACTCAGCTCCTACAAATGACTTCATTGTATCGCATATCCTTTACATGATCAGCAAAGACTCAACGGCGACATCCTATCCTTGGTGAAAGCACCCTTCTTGTATAAGACTTCCTTCTTTAAGCACCGGGTCTAAAACCCAAATGGTCTCAAAGGTCTGCCTAGCCCCCCTCGAAGTCTTTCTCATCTCTCGTCACATTCAAGTCAAAGATGCTTACATCAACAGAGGCACCCTACCCATAGTATCCGGCAGCCTTCCCCTTGTGCATAAGCGCCCTGCATTATTCCACTTGAGCCATACCGCCTCCTTACAAAACACAATCTTATAATGAAGTCCCGTTGGTCCCGACTGGGCTGATGAGCTTTCGAGAAAAAGATCTGCAATGTCATCACCACCTTTTTTTTTTGATTTTCTTGCGCAGTCTTCTTCTTCTCAGATAATTGTTCATGCATGCAGTCCGGCCCAAAGAGCCTTTTGAATGCTCGGACTTTGACCATGCATGCGGTGGGCAATGGGCAGCCATATTCCACCCAATCGCTGATCGGGCGTGGCGCAGCTTGTTCAACGTATGGACCGCAATAGTACGTACATTGAATCAAGATCATAGAATAGAAACACGCCGCGATTTGAATAGAATTGATGAAGAGAAAAATCACGCTGGCGTGAAATGAATAAAGTTACTAATGCAATTCCGCGCCCGGCAAAGCTTTCAAAAATCAAACCAATTCCAGCGCAGCTAAATCAATTTCACGCCAGCGTTTTTCAAATCAATTGGTTGACTTGAAACACGCCCGGGCGTGAATTCATTGATTTCAAAACACGCGGGCGGAATTGGTTTGATTTGAAAGCACGCCGGCGTGAATACAATTTATGAAACCAAAGTTGATTACCTTTGTATAGAAATGTCTTCCCATTTCATTCAAAGTTGCACTAATCTCAAACCAAATCTGCGGTGAAGTATTGGCATCCAAGATAATGACACCTCCTATAATGCATAGTGATTGTAGAACACTTTTTTGGCCTCGCTTTGTTCTCGCCCGCACCGATGATGGCCTTTTGTGCCTCAACGGAATGTTTGCCCGTCCGATGATGACATATTTAATATCATCACTTGATAATAGCTCCCGGACGTTAGCCCACACAAAGAGGCTTGTTCGAGATCATATCCCAAGGTAGCACATCCGCCGGCATAGGCATTTGACCTGATTACTAATCATGCTCAACAATCTCCATGGCATGTGCCGGATCATATCTCCCCTCGCTAACATAAATGGAGCTTGGTGAACGGATGAGGGACTTCACATGGATCGCAAAAGTTTCCTTAAGACCCAATGGATAATGGTCGGTATTTATTCAAATTTTGTTCATGGCCTCTAGCCGCCACTCATCTGCTTCATTCTCAAAAACGTAAGCCTCCATGCCTTCGACAACCGCAGTTTGAACATTCTTCCCTAGATCTAGGACCCTTTTAGAAGCTTTCAAGTCAGCCTAATTCCCTAGCTTGTGTCGCAAATAGTGACTTGGTGTCGGTTTAGTGAACATGCCTCTACGCATGCAAATAACCCCTTTGGCAAATAGATATTGGCGTAATCGCTACATTGGTTGGCCAACCATACTTAAAACATGTCTCACCGTTCACATCTGTCTTCATGAACGTATCCTTGTATGCGTAGCTCTACAAAGGAGTAAGTCCGGAGCGCATCTTTCTTCCGCTTCTGGTAATCTCCAAGAGCAATTTGCAGTTGGTGTCATCCTCTTCCCTCACAAGAGATTAGGATCCCTTTGTTTGGCCATCTTGTTCCGCTTCCTTTTTTCCTCGAGAAGAGAGTTAAGTCGAAGCTTGCCATTTGTCTTGGCAAGGTCAACGCACCACTCGGCACCCTCGCCCATTTCCTCTTCGTGCAGGGTCGTCATGGTTGCTATAAGAATCGGCCCTTCATCATCTAAGGTGAGATCATATGGTACCGACTGGTCGTCCGCCTTTGCTTTCTTGGCGATTAGAACCCGAATTAGTAGGGGTTTTCTTCCTCTTGAGCACCGCAAAATGAAGATGAGCACTTTTAGAGTACTTTTCGTAACAAGAGATCACGCCATGCATTTAAACCTAAATTAGTACAAATCACGCCATGGCGTGTTGGTATCTCCTATTATTGACCATGCTATGTCGCTAATTTGAAACTAAATTATTTTGCATCCACATTTTAAGCTACATACCCTTCATGAATCCATATTTCACACTATTTAACCTCATTGAACATTGCTATCTCCAACTGCCTAACACCGCTATATTCTATATATAAAATGAGCAAAATTATGTTCTACGTATCAGACAATCGAGCATTAACTGATGTTAATACTTAAAATTCATGCAAAGCATAATAACTCAAACTCATGCAAAGCATATTATCCGAAGGCAAGGAAATATCTCAAATTCATGCAAGCATAATACTCTCCACACAAAGGTGTATTCTGTGGCAAATTAAATACCTTGAATAGGGTTCTCGTATTCTGGTATTCTCGATCAACGCCCTCCTCAAACTTGAGAAGTGCCGGGTTTTGAGATTCCTCTTCCACCGCTTCTCGCCCCGTCCCGCTTCTCGACCTCGATTTGCTTTTAGAAGACATCTCCGAGTCGCCTAGTAACAGTAGGAGGAAGGTCGCCGGATACGCCGAAGCCGCCGAAGAAATAGCTTTTCTACCAGTGACGAGAAATAGAGAAATTTGAATTTCAAGAAAACACAAAATGCAAGCCAAATATTCTTGACACATACAAATAATAATGACGAAGACCCGTTCCCGAATTTCTTCTTTCATTAAGTTTTTAAAACCAATCTACCCAAAAAGTATCCCGCCAAATTTATCCCGCCTAAAACGTAAGTTAACCTAATCTTTCTTCTAATTCGAATTTTTCCGACCGCCAGAGTTTCCATAGCCTTCAAACTTTCAAATCAGCTTCGTGAGACTCAAATCAACTTCTCAAGAATGGCTACGTAACTCGTACTCATCTCATTCCAATAGCTTGAACATTAATTTCCAATAGTAGGTGTCACGAATAGCAATTTTTCTGCAGGTCGAAGATGAATGTTTCATGTTAACTACAAATCAGAAAAGGAAAGTAGGATTATGCAAGATCGACTCCATCGATCCGATTTGTAACCGCCATGGAATTCGCCGGGGATAAGTATGTCCGAAGTTACAAGATTAATCTACAAGGCTATGGATGAAGCTTTACCTCGCAGACACCCCCGGGGGGGATACGGTTGGAGAAAGTGTTGGAACATTTGTTGCATGGCCAAGAAACCGCTTAAAAAAGGTATGTAACATGTATTACATTGTAGAAATATAGAAGTAGACAAAATTTGTTGTATTCATTGGAAAAAGATTACAATTGTATATAATCTGGATAAACCGGATAAACCGCACAAAATCCCGTGACTATTGCTTTCAAGCCCAGCCATCGAGTAGCCGGGCTATCGATATTCTCCCATTTCCATTGCAGGCATAGTGAATTCTTCCGTAAAACCCCAAAGAAAAACACCGTGCTCTAGCTCCACCACCCCCTTTGCGCCCACCTCCACCTCCCTCGCTCCTGCCTCCCGCCTCGCCGCCCTGTTGAACCGCCAATGCATCGTGAGTAGCGCCATGCAGTCGTTCCATTGGTTGAGCCATCTCCATTGCATCGTATACCGCCTGTGGTAGTGGTTCGTGTTAGGCATCCGGGGCATAGAGAGCTAACCACTAAGAAACGCAGCTCCTCATTTTGAATCTCGAAATGACGATGCGATTCACTCTCGATCAATGCATGTACCGCATTCTCGGCGATTAGATAAGAGGGCGAGCCTCCGTCGAGAGTTAAGGGCCCCGAGCCCGATCTATCATTGCCTCCGGCCTGCCGCCATCATCATTACTTGATCCAAGTACCCAGTGGGTTGCAAGATCGGTGCTCCAGCCGAATCGGTGCTCTACCTGCGGTTCAACCGGACCGAGATTGGAGCCAAACCGAGTCGGGTCAGGATTGCTGGCCCAAATGTAATTCCAATCCATTTCGCCACCAACCCCGTGATTAATGTAACCCGCATCTATCAATAGGAAGTGAGCTGAGTATCGGTATTCACACGCTGGCGCGTTATATTTCTTTATTTATAAACTTAGAAATCTAAGAGACACGCCTCGCGGTTTAGCGAAAAAGTTGAAAAGTAGGGATACAATTGTTTGCACGCCGTAAACCGCTATATAGAAAAACTATACCGCGCCGGCGTGCATTCGATTTCAGGAAAAAAAAAACAGATAGATAGATAAGTAAATAGATAAAGGCCGTGTAAATAATTGCCCGCCTTTATATCTATTTACTTATCTATCTCAGACGTTTTTTTTTTCCCTCCTCATTGAATGCACGCCGAGCCGCGGTATTCATGTTGAAGGCTAAGGTTACCATAAAACACGCTTTAGCGTGTTTCAAATATTATCTTTGATTTTTTCTAATGCTTTCTACTACACTTATTCATAATAGAAACTTGCATGCAATAGCATGATTAATTCAGAAGAGAAACTCAAGAATTTACTCGAAACAAAAGAAGCGGATGAAGTTTATAAAAACTATTCGCGGTTTTCATAAACATCATCCGCTTCCTCTCGCCGAGCAAATGCAAAAGCTTGTCTTCTTGGATTAAACCCGCCATTGAGATGCAACTTAAAACTAAATGAAAACTAACCTTGAGTTCGGTGGCTGGAAGGATTCAAGAACGGAGGACTATGCTTGTGGTTTTAATTCGGGGCTTTTCGATTCGCAGAACCTTAGTCCTCTCGCTTTTGGTTTTAATTGAAGTCTCCGATTTCCTCCTCACTTCGATGCTACGTAACAAAAGGCGAGTCTTTTAGTAAGTTAGGAATTGCCGAAACCAAACATCTAACATTGATGAATATAAATCTGCTCACCAAGATTTCGGACGGGCGGATCCAAACACAGCAAGAAGCGCAACCGGCAAATCGTATGAAGGAAGGAAGAAAATGTAGGAACTTTGAGAGCGTAAAATGGATTTATATAGGCACAATTAGAAAAAAGTTAGCGTGAATAATTGATTGCTTGAATTAACACGCCTGACGCATCTGGCCTTCCTTGAGCATGACATGTATATGGTATATATGGAGAATATTGCATTTCATGCAATAAATTCTCACTGACATTTTATTCCATTTATTGCATTCGAAAAAATAGAATTTAGAAATTTTATATAGGCTACATTAAAAATGATTTTAAAGGCAAAATTATGAAGGCTAAAAAATGACTTGTAAGGTTGGGGAATTGTTTTAGGTCGTATAGGAAAATTTCCTATGGTTACTTGTGGATCTAATCGTAGATTTCTCATGTGGTTGATTTATAGTGTTCCCCGAGACTTTGTTGAGACAAAATTTGCGATACAAAATTTTAGAGATAACAGCTTGGAGACAAAATAATTGGAGAAAAAATGATTTGGATTTAATTCAAATAATTTTATGTACGTAAAAAGCGTTCAAGAACACTGTTTGAAGAAAAATTTTATGACGCAAAACTGCTTTGATTTCATTCATAAAAGGAGAATGTACATGCCCGGGCTTTTCACAAAATTACAGAAAAAAAATGCCCTGAGGCGTGTCCAAAGCTTCTGTAAGCAACCAAAAAAAAAAGGGGCCGCCCGGGATCTGCATCATTGATCTTCCACGTCTGCAACAAAGAAGGAAGAAAGGTGTTAGAAAAGAAAGAAAGGTGAAAAAAAAAAAAAAAATCGACATGCAAACCGGCTCATCTCTCACCATTCTAAAAACCGGGTCGAATTCTCGACCTTCCTCCTCATCCTCTTCCTCCCCCTCCTCCTCCTCTTCCTCCTCCTCCTCTTCTTCGGAGATTTCATTCTCTCTTTTCGTGGTCAAGCCAACCCCGGGCGAGGCGGTTTCATGCTCTTTGGGAGGACATCTCCTCCTCTTCCTCCTCTTCCTCCTCTTCAGAATCAGAGGAATCAGAGGAGCTCAACTCCTCCTCTTCCATGTCAAAATCAGCATCATCCTCTGAATCGGAATCAGAGGAGAATTGGGCAAGAAAATCTATGAGGGGGGGGAAGAGAGGGGGTTCTTCAACCCGACGTCTCTTTGACGAGACCTCGGGTTCTTCATGAAGTTCGAGCGCTGAGGCTGAACGCTTCATGGCGGGCAGAAAAAAAAATTGGGACAGAATGGTCTTGAGAGCGTGAACCGGATTTATATAGGGTTAATTAGAAATTAGCGTGAATAATTTATTGCCTCAAATAACACGCCAGCGCATTTAAATTCCATGACTATATTATCTAGGGTATATTATTATGGATAATAAATTCTCACGTCTATTAGTTATATGTCTTTTCGTAATCATATATCCAAATTTTCGATAATTAAAATTTGGATATATTTATATAAATGTCATTTCCTTGTTGTTGCCATGAAAATTCTTGTTGTTGCCATGAAATCATATGAACATCTACAGCAAACCTTATGCCATGAAAATTGTTGTTTTAAATGATTTCGTTTACGCCCATTGTTATTATTATATTAAACCTATTTCCAAGGAATTTCTTGCTTTTAAAAAAATTTGATTTACCTCTACATATTCCATAAATCTACGTACTTTTTTTTATCTTATGGTGTAATAATTTTTTCTTACTCATTGACTAAAAAGGGTGCAATTTGCCTGGTGCCCCTCCAACTCAAGATGGTGAAAAGAGCAATATCAATGAAAAACCAACTCCTAGCAAGAATGTTGAAGAAAAACAATTAGTCCTCTATAGTAGGGTGCAATGGAGGAACAAGAAGGTGAGAATCATGCACAAGTGCAACAAGGAAATAGTAGGCCAAGGAGTCATTGTGCTAGCAGATCCCCGGTCAAGCTAATGATGAAAGGCTAGGGGAAGACAATATTGGTATTGCAATTTCGATGTTGGAAGACAACCGAAAGGTAAAGGTTTGGGTGACAAGGAATGTTTTGGTTGTGTCAAGCAATTGGAGGTTCCTTGCATCATGGCATGGCCTATAAGTAGTGTTCAATTTGTGGAGGATTATATTTTTCCGTAGCCCCGAGGTTGTTGGGGACAATGATTGTCTTGATATTGATCCATTGGCGCTTGGAACTCTAAACCTAGGCAAAAGGGGAGAAGTATCAGGTTGCCGACATTATCCTAGCAAAAGAGCCAAGTTGATTAGTGACACCAAACGTGAGACAATGGTGAAGGTTAGGGGCTCAGATTGTTGTTGAGTGATTGTATGCAATTCTTCACAATAGAACAATTGGTGGAAGCAAGAGCCACTTTTCAAGAGTACACCGTTGATGAGAGGAGGACCTACATGTACACAATCTTGAGCATGCACTTCAAGATGAAAGAAACCCAAACAAAAAAGATACCCTTTGCTAGGCAAATGGATATGTGCAAAAGCATGGCGTAGTATCCATGCAATTCCAACTTCTTCATGGCATAATTGGCAAAAAAACAAAAGAGGGGGGACGTGGATTGCTTTACATGGAAATAATGGTTTGTTGAGACCAATGACTAGGACCCCGGCTGCCGGGAGATATTTGAAAAATATATTGATTTCAATGCGTAGTCTATGCCACACAAAAAGCGTAGGGATGAAAAGGGAAGAGCAATTGTTGAGAAAAGGTTGCCATCACATTGTACTCAAAAGAGTATTTTGAAGAAGTGAATTCCCTACTGAGAATTGGGAATTCTTCCAATATCCCAACCTAGCTTTAGTAGGTTATGGAAGAAGCATTTCAATCATGTCACCATAGCAACTTCAAACAACTTTGCAAAGTGCAATTTATGTGCTAAGTTGAAGGAGACTCTTGATAAGACTGTGCAACCTAGTCAAAGGGCTAGGATAAGGGAGCATATGAAGGACCATATGACCCACCAACTATCATGTAGATCATGTTATTGGATGTGGAGGACTTTATCCGCATTGGAACCCAATAACTATTTATGTATTATACATGACAAGATGGACCAGCAAAAGACTTGTCTTCCACAATTCAAGTACATACCAAAGTCATGTGGAAGATCATACCCTTTACGATCTCAATGATCGGGGCAATCTTGCATGGGCGAATCAAACCTACTATGGCCATTTTAGTTTGGAGTTGTGGAGTGATGGTCCAGATTTTCATATTGGGAGTATCATGAGGTGTTTGAGAAACTATGAAAAAATGGATACAATGGTCACCTCCGGGACCTTCTGACAGCCAGCCGCACTACATAGAGCATTGTTAGATGGAAACCCTAACAATATTGAAAAGTTCAAAGAAGGCAAGGTTTAGGAAGCATGGGTCTAATGAACATGTTGGAGCTTCAACTTCACGTGCTAAACCTCAAGATCTACCCAAAAGGTTTCTCTTGCAACTTGATAATTGTCTTTGGCCAAAATAAGAACAGTGGATGTTTTTCTTTCTTATCCTACTTAACAAACTGTGGGGATATTTGAAAGAGTTAATTTAGGGTTTCTTATGCCCCGGGCATACCCATGAGGATGTGGATGCATTATTTGGCAAATATAGTTGTATACTGAAGCAGCAAACAATGACCAACTTTCCTAGGCTAATGGAAATCTTGCATGAATGCACTACTCCAAACCCTATAGCTTCTCTCATAGAAGAAGTGCCCGATTGGAAGAGCTTTGTGGATGGTTATACATTGGATCTTGAAGGTCATTCCAGGCCTCTGCAGTTCACTTTTTTGGGTGAGAGATGGGATTCCAATCTTCCAATGGAAGATGAGACCTTCAGAGGATGAGTGGAGAGGAGGGGAGGAAATATGGCGTAGAGATGAGAATGACAAGCCTATGATACCTCTAGGTCAACCAAAAGCTTTAAAACCTACTGAAGAAGTGAAGCAATTGGGATTGACTAAGGAAGGAATCCAAGACTATATAAAGCATTGGCAAACCAATCCAGATGACACCAACCGTGCCTTGGTGGCTTACTGGAAGAAGGTGATTAACCTGTTGGGGGAGATAGACACATCCTCAGATGAATTGAAAGAAGGGTGGTTGCCTAAGACTAGGTGGAAGACCTTAGCAAAATTGAGGATTTTGATGACACCGTAAGTAGCATTCGCAAGCAATATGCTCCTCCTCCTTCTAACAAACACTATGTTGGTCCTAAGAACAATAGGCCAAAGTTTCTAGGCATGGATGCTTATGAACCTTCCACTGACTTGGAATGCCACCAATTTGTGGTAGTAAAGCCATCAGATTTAGATACATATCCAGTGTGGTTGGGGTTCACTATCTCTGATATTTGCAAAGAAGAAGGTAATATTAACTTCAACCATGTGCGGGTGGAATGGTGGTGTCCAAAGGCATCGGTTGACCAACGTGTCGGATAAAGAAAGGTACTTTCATTGTTGGACAAAGAGATGGAGGAGAAATCTGAAAGATCCCGATCTTTGGCTAGACTATGAAAGTGTTTTGTACTCATGGACTCCAAACACTATTCCAAATAGAAATCACGAAATTACAATACCTCGTGGATGTCGGGAAGAAGGCTATGATATCATTGGGGGTGCTTGAAGAAAGTTGAATAACTATGTAAATTTTTGTTATCACGTTTTTATGATATGGTGCTATATTGTGAAATATTGACTATTTTGTAAATAACATGATATTACGTTTTCATAATTTTGAGGTGAAATGTGTGAATTTGAATATGCTACTAAAAACATGCAATATGAAATTTGTCCCAAAATTAAGACATAAACCCAATTTAATTGAATGATGGTTAATTGAGCAAAATCGTTCAGATGTTTATGAGTACTCGCCTCTACCTATTTATGCCAGTGTCTTGGGAACGCAACACCAAGATCTGTTCGAGCGATCTCCCATGGGTCTATTACAATTTAATGTAAGGTTCCTAACTGACATGCCCTTAACCAACTGGGCAAAACCATCTAGACGTTTATGAGTAGTCGCTTCTACCCATTTATGCCAGTGTCTTGGAAACGCGACACCAAGATGTACTTGAGCGGTCTCCCATGGGTCCATTATAATCTCTCCTACTAGAACTATACTCGTCCTCAAGCATCACAAATCATAGACCACACCATCTCATGGGGTCTGTTATAATTTCTCCCACTAGAACTATGTTCGTCCTCGAGCATCACAAATCATAAACCACACTATCTCATGGTGTCCAAGACCAAGTCATGACCTACCGTCCAATGGTATTTCGTATCATACTTGCCCCATGGAGACTCGAACTCGAGCCCTATTCTGATATCAAATGTAACGTTCCTAACTAATATGCCCTTAACCAATTGGGCAAAAACGTCTAGACATTTATGAGTAAGTCGCTTCTGCCCATTTATGATGGTGTCTGAGGAACACAACACCAAGATCCACTCGAGCAGTCTCCATGGGTCCGTTACATTATTATCTTATCTTCTTTTCGCCATTCTTGTTCTGCAACACCTTCTTTTGTGATAGTTTAGGGTCGAATGCCTTAATAGCGGCTTGATATGCGAGAGCGAAGGACACCAATACTAGGCGACAAATAATGAACCCTAATTCGCACCACAGCCATGGTGCGAAAATGCTGAGGAAATCAGACTTTAATGACATTCAAATTACTATGTGATTTGAACCCAGTAAATCCAAGTGCTCTATTATATGTTATCAAAAACAGGAAAGAAGTAATGGTGATTAACAATCTTTTATATTATGTAGACCTTCTCGTTTTTTTTCAACTTTTACACGATTTAACAAAAAGTCAAAAACATTCAGGTCACATTCTCTAATATTCTTCTAACATCAAATAAAATTCACTCTGCTTCAACTCTCATGGTCTTGTATGCCTGACCATCCTTCATAATGATGATATCTAGGACCTCGAAATGCATGCCATATATCATCTTGTTCCATTGGTACCCATGTCCATTTAGTTTCTTCCTTGATTTGCCTCCATCTTCTGTACTTGAAAGTGATATAGAGAGTTTCTTTTCAAATGCAGTACCTAATTCATGTGCTCTCATTCTTTATTCTGCATTCTATATTCTCGACAAACTCATGCAATCTACTCGACCAACTTTCACAGGAAAAAATTGTCCAAAAATATCTCAGAAGCATTCACTGTATACATCTTGGATGTCTTCTTCACAATCTCAACATCTTTAAATAATACAATTTGAACATGTTTATAGCTACATTTACCTTAATGCCCACATACTCCATCAGTTTCTCTCATTGCAATTGATATTTTGTGGGTCAGCTTTGTTTTTGCCAAAAGAATTGTTACACTATCCAAAGGGTGAGAGTAAATCTGAGCGAGAGGAGGCAAAGGTAGTTCGACTATCTTGCTCTTCCGAGATAGTATTCATAGCGCTAAAACCACACCCCATCCTTTCTGAGTTGCACTGGTGTCTGACCTTCAAAGAATAAAGGACTGATGTTATGGTGAAAAGAATTGAACATGCTCATTATGGAGCTCGATGGCTCCAGGTCTTGCACATCGAAAATACAAAACTTTCAGAGCAAAAAAATACCGATTGAATTACAAGAAATTAAAGTAAAGAAAGGAAAGACAGTAAATTTATCCACAATTAGCCTGCAACTCAGGAAAAGTTTGGTGAGATCTGATCTTCTCTTTTGCCATATTAGATGGTGTGTATACATATTTAACCAGGACATAGATTTCTTTTTTACACTCAAAGCCCATTATGGCTCTGCAATGCGTAGAAACATCATTCCTCCTACTTCGCTTGACCTAGAAATTACTCCATGCAGCGGGCTACAAAGTAATGAAGCTACCAATAAAAACATCGAAGCATCCCCAATCATTTTCAATTGTGATTGAACTAATCGCCATCTGATGGCCAACAAAAAGAAGATGTTAGAAATACATCAAATGATAAATGATCCCGGAGCTTGTGAAGAATACTTGGGCGTAGAACTTGGAGAAGATGCAAATGGCACTAAGAAAAACCACGAGAGAGGGAGACAGAGTTTTTATAGATAGGGGAAAAATACAAAAGTTTCAGTGGTAAGTCAGGGTGGGATGGAGTTGCAATAATCCCCCCTAACCCACCAAATCTGAAACTAAAAAAGGTTCAGATATGTCGAATCTGCAAATAAATAATACTTGAAAAATAGTTTCAGTCCTGGCTAAAAAAAACTTGTATATGCCAGATTAGGTATTTATCGCGGTTTTTCCACGATGGCATCGAGGTTGAGCCCTTATGTGATCTCATCAAACCTCTAATGTACAAAAATATGTATAGTGACTATGGGCAGAGAATACGTACAAAAGTTTACTAGTTTCTTGTCTTGAACATGTAGAAATACTCTATGAGGTACACATGCAGAGGGACGGATGGGATGAACAATAGTAACTAAGGGGTTTTTACCTGATTCTGTTTTCGCAAATGGCACATCCAATATAACCCCCTTAGTTCTGACTCTGCTACTCAATCTAAAAAAAATGTGTGGCTTGGCCTACGTTTCAAGGCTAATATGGCATTTCCAAGATAATGACGAGCTGTGCAGATCTAAATTGGCCCATCTTTTGTTCTATAAATAGTTCTTCATCCATTGCTCATTTGTCTACTGCAAAGCCCCCTCTGATCCTCTAATATTCAGTTAATTTCTACACTGTGATTCTAGAAAATTTAATTGCCACAATTTAATCTAGGATGGAATGATCAGAGAGAAGAGCAAGACATAAACGCTGGAATGAGATGATTAGAGGGAAGAACAAGTACAGCATTTCTTCACCATGACTCACATGGCAGTGTTGTCTTGCTTATTTGGTTTAAAAAAAATATTTGCTTCCAAAGCAATTGTTTGTTTTGGTTTGCTTTTCATTTCTCTAGATCGAGCATGAAACAAGGTATCTAGTGGAAATGAGCTTCAATTTTATTACATAAGGGAACCTATTTTCCTCAGCTTTTCCCTTTCGAACATTCCTCAACGAAGCCGCCAACCTCAGCAGTGTACACTCGTGGATTCCCTCTTATATATTCTTTTGGAATATAGAAACTGGTGATAAACAACTGCATGAGACAAAAGTTGCTCTAATCTTTAGATAACTGAAGCACTTATCTCGATTGAACCACTTACCTTGCACCTAGCTCTTGTTGAGATCGATCGTAATGTTCATTTGTAGTGTAATCGGCAAGAAGTTAAAGAGGTTCAAAGTTAAACAGGGTTGTTGACCATCCTTCTGCGTTTGTTATGTTAAAGGAAAAAGGTCTCATATGTGTTTTTATGGCAAGAGGGATGCAATCTTTGAGATACAAAGTGGCTCGGTCTAGGAGCATAATTAATTATCCAAAAAATGTGCATAAGAGGTGGGACACCGTGTACCTTTTATGGCTCTCCACTATCCTATGTTAGACCATTTTTGCACTTAATCAAGTCTGGGATGATTATAGGCTGATATAGGAGGAGCATTTGTAAACTTAGCTATTCCAATTATTAAAGAATTATGTCAACATCTTCCTCTCCTCCACAATTTGTTTCATCCGTACAAAAGTGTACAATGATTATCACATTGCCTATATCCAAGGAAAATGACCGTTACTTGGTAGTTGGGAGATAAAAAAGAAATAAAAAACGTGTTATGTTTCTTGTCTTCACAATGTTTGTTGAAGAACGTAAGAATGCTAGAGAGTATTGTTGACTGACTATGTCCTTGAACTTAGAGTTTGTTAAAATGAGCGTTTTAACGGGTCATGTCATAGGACTTTTCTTAGTTTCTATACTGAATAGAAACGACGTGTTAGTCTAGAAGCCAACTTCCTCTGTATTCTATTTATAATAGAATAGAATAGTGTTTTGTTTAAAAATTTTCTTATGAAGTCACTAAACTAAAAAGAAACAGTGTGCTAAACTAAAAAGAAACGGTGTATTAATCTAGAAACGATGGAAGCCAACGTCCTGTGATGTGGAACGGGAAGGGGCACGACCGGATTGTACAGGTTAGGGGCTGGCAAGAATGCCTGACCCCTTCATGTTCCATGACATCAAGTAAGGTTACCTTATTCTACAGGTTTTGGGCAAGCCATTTGCCATTTTTATTCATAATGATCTCATATTTTGCAAGAACTCGCCACTTACCTTAGCGTATATCTTACGAAAGACGCCATGTAGTAGGGCTGACGTAAAAAGTACTATCTATGTAAAATAATAGAGTAATTCGAAATCCAATTATTTGTTACATGTGCTGCACGAGATACCCATGTGTACGAACAAACAAACGCAGGGACCTTTACGGGGCTTTTTCTTTGACCCGATTTATTTTGAACACGTATAAATGTTTAACTGCAGCCCACATTCTAACCAAAAACTAGTTTTGCAGATAGATCTCAGGCGAGACGCTCTTACTTTACACAGATCGATTGTATTGAGTAATTAATGTACATGTCCGATGTTTTGTAACCAATCCAAGGGGCCACAAAACTGCGTCATTCGCTTGAATGCCTCTGAAATTCAGAACAAGATTTCTCAGATTGCACAAACATTTCCTTGGTCATATGCAATAGCTTGGCGCATTGATGCAGCGACAGGGTAGGTAAATGCATTGCAGCAGAGCAGAGAAATTGGAATTCTTCTAAACCTCCTTTGCTGATGGATTAACATTAGGATCATTATTGGGTCAAGAAAGGGATGCAATTCTTCACCTTATCCTGCTGATGCACTGCCAGAATTTGAGAGGTAAGACTTTTTGCATAGATGCTAGGTTATATTTTTCTCCAGATTAACAAATAAAGCTCATCCTTTTCCAGATTTCTTGGCGCTTTTACCAGCAAAGAGAATTATCTGTGGCTTAATACAGTTAATTATCATTATATCATGCCTCAACAGAGTATTCTACTACAGGTAGGCATCGAAATTTTTAAGATTTACTTCAACAACATGGTTTCTTGAATCTCATCAGAAAATCCAATTTGTGCAGCAAGCAGGCATTCAGGTGAGCACATTTTGGAAATAAAATCAGACCATTTGCTGCCCTTCAGATTCTGAAGATTCTCATATGACTTCAAATGCGCAGACCATGCTCTGCATTCCTTCTGAAGATGGAGTAGTGGAGCTAGGGAGTTATCACCATGTAGGTTTGATCTCTACCTTTGTAAATTTATTATGTCAAATGGGAAATCTGATCCAGCATATGCATAGCAGTTGGAAGAAGATGAAATAATTATAGATTGCATAAAGAATTTCTTCCATACAAGCGATATGCAGGATTTTAGTTATGGAGATAGTAAATCTCAGATGCAGGTAGGCTGATTTACTACTGTCAATCATAAAACCAGCAGTAACATTTGACTAATTCAGCTTGCCATTTTCAGATATGTGAAGAAAGCATTCAAGGGGATGATTTATTGAAGGTAACCAACTTAGTTCAAATACTCTCACAGGGATATGCCACAGAAAGCAGCAGTGCTTATGCCATGGCACATGATTATCACTTTGATGGAGATATTCATGAAACTGAAATGGACACTACAGGTAGTTCAGCAGTAGAAACACCACAGAAAGGGGCGTTTCAACCTTGGATAAGGTCTCAAATCTTGCCTTCTAAATCTGATATAAAAAGCCAATACATGCTGAAATACATTCTTGAAGCATCCTCTAGGTGTAACATAGCACCTCTAATATGTACTGAACCACAAAGGAGCCATAAGCTTGCAGAACGAAGACGAAGAGCGCGACAGAGCTACTACATGGAGAAATTGAAGTGCCTGATCCCTCGTAATACCAAGGTGAAAAATCAAATCAGTTAATTGTTCTAACATTGAATTTTTTTTTTAAGAGATCCTGAATTGTGTTGTAGAAAGACAAGATTTCAATACTCGAAAGCGCCATCGACTACATACCCAAGTTGCAAGGGAAGGTGAGGCATTTGGAGCAGGAGAACAAAAGGATGGAGATGGCCATGCATCAAGTGAAGGAAGAAAAGGGTGAGGCATTGAGCAGAGATATTGAAGTGAGCAACATTGAAGGTAGCAAAGAACTGCAAGTTAGATGCCTTTTGAGTGCTAAAAGCAACGAGCTTGTTGGCATCTTACTGGCTCTTAAGAATCTGAGTTTGGAAGTGAGAAATCTGTTAGCTCAACCGCACCAGGATTTCTTGTATGTGAAATTAACTGCTTCCCCTTTGGTAAGGATTATGTCTTTTTTTGTGGATGCTAATGATCATTAATGGTTAATTTAACATGGTGACTAATGATGTTGTTGCTAAATCCTCAGCCAAGCCAAATGCACGGGTTTTAAGTTATTTACCAAATCGGAGCCCTCCATAACGTGCTTTCATGAAGCTGCGCTTCTTCTTTTTTCCTTTGGGAAGGACTGAACATATTCTTATCTGCGTCAACAGTAGAGTAACAATACACAGAAGCAGTTGCATAATTAAGAATATTCCGTGACGGTATCGACAACCACATGTCAAACAATTTAGGCTGTTGCTGCTAGAAATCAAACCATCTTTGCTTCTCATCTTAAATGAAACCATAATGAATATCTAGACTAAATCAGAGGCTTGGTGTTGGTGGGTCCAAATCCCCCATATTGTTTGTCAAATTTGTAAGAAATTGCATTGCATGCCAAACATGCATTATCTTATACATTGTAGAATAGCGAGGATTTCGTTTCTCCCACACCATCTCATATTAGTCAACAGACATCTCTACATCTGTTTAAGAACGAATGAATAGGAACAGAACCTAGAAAATCCCAACAACTTTTGAAAGACAAAAAACCAAATGAGGCTCAACCAAATCATTCTGTTGTTCAGAGGTACCTGGCAAATGATAAACCCAAGGCAATTAAGTAAATTCTTGTAGCAATGCTCCATTTCCTCTGCATCATTTTTTGACATTATACGAAAGAGTGTTGGTTGTGTTGCTTTCCCACCCAGTGGCAGAAACTAGTCAGTAAAACGTATCACATACTCTCTTTGGCATCTTTAGCAGGGTTGCCTAACCCGAGGTGACCACCTTCTAATTTTTGAATCGACGGCTAGGAAAAATAGAAAACCCAGGTAATTCCTTCGGCCGATCGCGGCCGTTGCGAACGAATGGAAGTGATCCTTGTCGATTGCTTCCACCTCTGGCTATAGATTTACAAGATTCAAGAGCTGCGAAGTTTGTAAAGTCATGGGAAAGCTCTTCAAGGCCAGGAACTTGAAGTTTGTAAAGTCATGGGAAAGCTCTTCAAGGCCAGGAACTTTAGGTCCGGTGTTAATTCTTTTCAAATCAGAAGAGGCTCCGGGGTTCCAAAACGAAGTATCACTGCTCTAAAGTCTCTTAAATACTTGCATTTCCTCAGGTGCCTTCTAAATACAAATGTCACTTCATATGTCACTACTTCTGGGCCTTCTTCACCAGTAGCTTGGAAAGACCTTCAGCTCCAAGAAAAGCCTCAAAAGCAGCATATGTGGCATGGTAGAAAGAGCCAGAATAATTCTAAGAATTTCGGGGTAGCATCTTCTATGCAATGTATGATTATTTGGTCAAATTTTGCATGTCAATTTTTGGCGTTTTTGGCTCTTAAAACCATTCTTAATAACAACTGGGTGTTTTTGTATGTCGAGGTTACAGGTTAATACCTGGTCGTGATCTTAGATCTCCTAAACCTGCCAAAGCCGATGGTATGGTAAGTATATTTCTCCCTTTGTTTTAGGTATTGCCAGCATTTTATGTTGCCCCAAATTCGGTATTGAAGCATATTTTTGAACATTTGGATACGCTAGACCAGAGAAAACATCAAGATATTGAGCATAGCCATCATTGATAGCAATAAATTCTCCACATCGGCATCGCTATATGTTCAGACCAAGAATCCTGTCTTTTTCTTGTCACATTGACAAACTACCTCATGGCTTCTAGAAGTGGAAATAGGACAATGATCTAAGCCAAAGTAAGTCAGATACTAGACTATTATCTGCAACTGTTGTGTTAAGTGCAAAAAATATACAAGGGATTATAAAATCTACTCGCTACATCAGTGCAAACAACGACAATATGAGGACTGTGGCAGCTTATGTGTGACTGGATATATAAACTCTGATGCACCATGCAGAGTGGGTGATATGATGCACACCTCCATATTCTAATTTCTCCTATGTTAGACTATGCATGGAGAGAATTTCCAAGTCTTTTGCAGATATAAGTGTCCTTGTCATAAGAATTGACACAGTTGTGTTAAGATGCAACAAGGTTCAGGCATAGACGGGAAAAAGTCTACTGAAGTTGCTTCTATTAGAGTATTATTACATTTGTTGTAAAAGGGGGCTTGAGAATAATCTTGAGGCAAATATGATTCAAGTGAATCACATGCGTTATATTCTTGTACGCATTTGACTTGGGCGTCAAAGTCACAAATACTATTCTCATGGAGGCTATCCGCCTAGGTACTATAAAGATGACTTTTATATTTACTTCAGGGAGTGCTTTTTTATTCATGTAGATATTTATCTCTTTTTGTACTTTTAATTTTATAAAAAGATATGCTGCTAAGTCTGTTTGATAGCATGCAGCAAACTCATATGCATCAGAATAGCCAAGTTTTTATGATACATTATTATATGGAAAACATGGGGAATTTTTTAGGTGGCTCATTTTGTGTGCACTTTATGTGGCGGAGATGCTTATTGCTTACCCATGCATCGGTTTGTCATATATCCCCAAAAAGTATCATCTCAGTAAGATCTTTGAGAGGAAGGTCAACTTGTGCATTAACTTCCAATGGGTGGTGTTACGATCAATATCTTTGGAAATTGGCATCAAGAACTTGTTTTAGGAACTCTTTCCATTCTGGCGCATTTGAATCCTTGCAAGGGCCTTCACGCGTGTACATGCTATAGTAGTCAACATAGCTCCACCGATTCACGTTGTGCGATTGTTAAAACCACTTGCCTTTGGATAATATAAGCGGGATGATTCTCACAAGTTTTGTCAAAACCTTTAGCAAAGGGATAACAAATAGTGAAGCCCTTGCAATTTTGGCGAAAGGCAATCAACTGAAACAAGGTATATAGAACAAGGAAAAATGAGAAAGGAAACCAAGCAAAAGGAGCACGTTAACATCGTTAGGCATTTTTATAGAGTTGTGCATAAACCAAGTTTTCACCTTCTATGTTTCCTATTTTCACTTCATAAGTTGACAATAAGATTATGGGTCCATAGCCTAGTTATGGGAAATTGATTGAGCACATTCCATGAATGTCTAGACTTTGTCACTCTTGAAAAAATGTGGATTTTTTTTGCATTGATGCCATTTTGGCTCTGTTATAAGAGGACCGGCATATGCAAGATTAAACTTATTACATCATGTTCTAATCAATATGAGCCCTCCCTTTTATTATCAAAACAATATTTTTAACTTTCTTCTTAAAGCACACCCTTACAAAGTGGCTCCCAAATAGATCCTCATGCCATGTACAAGATCATCTTTGATGCATTCTTAATGGAAGACACAAGGATCATGTCAATATGCTCCAATTGCCTAGTCTAACAAAAGAACTAACAAAACTGCTCACAACAATGTTAGCCAAGTATAAAGCCCCCAGGTCCATCTTGTCCTCAATCATTTTTGCATTCCATTGACTAATGTTACTCAAAGTAACACAAGGGATTCAAGAATAACAGATGTTAGCTAACATGTGCATGACATGTGCGAGAGATTTCCTTCTCACGGTGCGATTTTTGCTACTTTGGTTTGAAGATGCTAAGAACTAGTCACCATCATTGCCCTGCATTCATAAAAGGATGCATGTGTGGCACAAAACAAAAATGTCATGCTTCTAAGTCCTAGAATTATCAATATGAAAACATATAGAATTATCAATTGATCTATCAATTGAAGAACAGAATGATGGCAATATAATACAACAAAACTTGCAATGCTTGAATAATATAATCTGTTGCAGGCTTGCCTTTTCTAGGATTGCTGGAATTCTAGCTTGTCACATGCTATTACTACGTCGTCTAGACTAATATGTGCTATGTTAACTAATGCGGTCTAAGAGGGATTTTCCCTTAACAACCTTGTTTAACCTACACTTACAAGATTAGACTTTGCACATATCAAACATGTTGTGTTCCCATTGGTGTTTCTCCTCGTGTTTTCTACATCATCCTAAGTTTATTCCTTCTTTAACCTTTTTTTTAACGCCAAGCCTGCTTTTCTGCGGAAATGCAGGCTTGGGGTGAAGGATAGGGAGGGGATAGAGAAGTGACATTCATGAAGCTTATTTTAACAATTATCTAGTGGAGTTTGATGGTGTGCTTTTGCTGTTGTTAGTACTGTATGATGAAATGTTAGCTATATGGGCTTTATGCAAGTTTCATTTGAGCATGAGGGAAAGCAACTTAAGAATTGGCAGAACTTAAGAAGCAACTTCAGGAGCTACTAAACCTGGGTTTCATCCGACCTAGCGTCTCGCCTTTTGGCGCTCCTATTCTCTTCGTTAAGAAAAAGGACGGTTCGCTGAGGATGTGTATTGATTATCGCCAACTCAACAAGCATACCATTAAGAATCGCTATGCTTTGCCTCGAGCCGATGACCTGATGGATCAGTTGCAAGGGGCTAAGTATTTCTCAAAGATTGATCTACGTTCCGGATACCATCAGATAAGGATCAAAGAGGAAGACATCCATAAGTCCGCTTTTCGCACTAGGTATGGTCATTATGAATTTACAGTTATGCCCTTTGGATTAACTAATGCCCCAGCAACATTTATGCGACTAATGAATGATGTCTTCCGTCAATACTTGGATGATTTTGTTGTTATTTTCTTCGACGACATTCTCATCTACAGTAAGACCCTCGAGGAGCATGAAAAACATCTCAGATTGGCCCTACAAAAGCTAAGGCGTCATCAGCTCTATGCTAAGTTCTCTAAGTGCAAATTTGCTACTCCGAAGGTCGATTATTTGGGCCATATCATTTCGTCAGAGGGAATTGCTACAGACCCTGCAAAGATAGAAGCCGTAAGAGAATGGCCTATTCCAGGGAATGTTTCTGAAGTCCGGAGTTTCTTGGGATTAGCGGGCTACTATCGAAAATTTGTGAAGGATTTTGCGAGGATTGCAGCTCCTCTTACAAATCTTACAAAGCATGAGAAGGTGAAAGATTGGATGGACCACTGGAAGACAAAAGTTCAGGGAAGTTTCCAGCAGCTTAAGGATGCCTTAACATCAGCACCAGTTTTCACATTGCCCGATCCTGACCAGGATAAACTGGTGGCGACGGATGCCAGCAAGATTGCCACCGGGGGAGTCCTAATGCAGGAGGGGAGAGTTATTGCCTATGACTCAAAGAAAATGAACGAAACGGAGCAGCGATATCCTACCCATGATCAGGAGTTGTTGGCCGTTGTCCGTGCTTTGCAGATATGGAGACACTACCTTCTTGGTAGAAGATTCCAGTTGGATACGGATCATCAAAGTCTCCGTTATTTATCCACCCAGCCAAATCTCAATCTCCGTCAAAGAAGATGGATGGAATTCTTGGAGGAGTATGATTTCGAGATTATATATAAGCCGGGCAAGCACAATGTGGTTGCGGATGCATTGTCACGCCATCCCTTAGTGACTCGAACCCATTGTAATGCCATTTCTACGCTCACCAGTGAGTTTGGGAAACAGATAGAGCAGACCTTGCCCACAGATCCGGAGTTCTGTGACATTTGGAATAGTTTGGCTAAGGAAGCTCGCCGTCTGGCCTTGAGGCTTTTCGTGCCTATAAGAAAGAGGGCAACTTATTATATCACAAAGATAAGTTGTGTGTGCCGAAGACTTCAGGAGTACGGAAGCTCATTTTTCATGACACACACAATAGCCCTATAGCTGGACACGCTGGGTTTATGAAGACCTACTTTAAGATCCGATCCAGCTATTTCTGGCCTTCCATGAAAAAGGACATTGCCAGGTACATTAAGCAGTGTCGTGTGTCCGACAAACCAAAGGCGAGCAGACTAAGGATTCGTGCGAAGCTGCAACCTTTGGATGTGCCTAACGCCAAATGGGAGGTGATAACCATGGATTTCATTGTGGGCCTTCCACGAACTCTCCGGGGGTATGATGCCTTAATGGTAGTCGTCGACAAATTGTCGAAAATGGCTCATTTCTTGCCATGTCGCATTACCGATATACATCGATCATCGCTTCCTCTGCTTGTTTGCCAAGGAGATCTTCGATTACCGGAATGCCACGAGTTATTGTATCGGACAGGGATCCCAAGTTCGTAAGCGCATTCTGGAAAGATTTCTTTGCCACCATTCAGACCAAGCTTGCTATGAGTACGGCATATCATCCTCAAACGGATGGTCGGACCGAACGTACCAATCGCATTATAGAGGATATGCTAAGGAGTTATGTGTGGAGTAAGCAATCACAATGGGCTGACTATATTTACCTCTGGCCGAGTTTGCCTACAACGAAGATGAAACAGGAGTCTTCCGAGAATGTCTCCTTCATGATTAATTATGGTTATCAATGTCTTACTCGGACACTTGGCATAACCCCTTTTCTAAGGTGGAGGTTTCGCGAACAAATCCTCTTGGAGATGCAAGCGCTAGTCAAAGAAGTTCGTGATTACTTATTAGTCGCGACGCAAATGAGAAAGAGTGTGTAGATAAGCCTGAGAACCCCACGCATTTTCAGTGGACGGCGGTTTGGCTTAAGATTAAGGTGAAGCAAGCCAAGCTCAAGATTGGCAACTGCAAAAAGTTGGCCCCCAGATGGGCTGGACCATTCAAGATTATTGAGCGCGTTGGAGAGCAGGCATATCGCTTAGAATTGTCGCCCCGCTTGAAGATCCACAAGGTCTTTCACGTAAGTCTTCTGAAACAACACACCCCTGATCCAGAGGAGGTTTTGGAGACCCCAACCCTCCTAGAAATGACAGAGGAGCAACTCGAAATAGTGCCTGAAGCTCTTCTTGATCAAGCTTATAAACAAACCAGAAGGACTCAAATGTTGCAATACTTGGTTAAGTGGAAACACTTACCAGTTGAGGATGCTACGTGGGTGATGAAGATAGACCTTGACAAGCACTATCCGGATTTCATGCGCGAATCTCATGGCCGCACCATCAACGATGCTATCAACCCCGCAGTCGGCGGTAAGCTTAGAAGCTTGATTGTCAGGGGTAGCGCCGTAGAGGGCAAGATGCATCGTAAATAATAGCAAGTAACCGATGATGAGATCACCTTGTGTTCTCTAGGTCGTGGTGTACTGTCAATAGTGACCTGACCACAACTTGTTGCAGAGCATATAGTTGATAGGCCGCCTTCCTTTCGGCTACAATGGGAACTTGACCAATCCCTATGCTACAAGGAACTGCAAACCATAGACATAATAGGTTCCCTGATAGATAGTATTTTCTTTTAATTATTATAAGGGGGTGGTCCCTTCAACCACAATTTCATTATATGTACTAATATACTGACATGTGCAGGCCAGTAAGCAGTACGTGCCCTGCCCATGCTACAGGGTTACTGATGACCCGAACTCTTCAGTTTTGTTTTGCCTACATGTTTTGTTTATCGTTCCACTGATGTTGGTATTGGACTTCGGTTCTTAAACTGTTTGATTATGATAATCATGTTGAATGCACCACGGTGCTTGAAATGTTTTGCAAGCTTTAAACTTTTGAATATATGTATTGCTTTTGGAAAAAATAGCGAGTTACCTTCCTTCATAATGTATTTCTTTGTACATTTCTAATTAAACCCAATGCTGAGGACAACATTCATTCTAAGGACGGGAGAATGTGACGTTCCAAGTATTTATACGTCACGTCACTCGGTATAGGTACGCCACCTGGGGTATAGGTACGCCACCTGGGGTATGATAACCCAGGGGGTTGGCCACAATGGTTTTAATTAGCTATGTTAACTTAATTATAAAAGATAATTATCTAAATACTTGCTATTAAGACATCTAATAGTGGGAAGGCGCCATTTGGCATAACCCGGGTGGCCAGCATGAGGGTTGCTAAACTAGGCCACCAAAGGGAGGCGCCTTCCTCATATCAGCCCAAATTCGACTTCGATGAAAGCCCAGAGGAGCCGGTGAGCACTCGGGAAACAGCGATTCTTTGTTCGTCCCGAGATCGCCAAACACCCTTTCGTTGTTGCTGTTACCCCAGTACAACCCCATGGAAGCACCCCTTGACAACGGGTCCAGCCGAAACTCTGGTTAGTGGTAGTTAGTTTGCAAATTGTAGAATAATACTGCTCGTATTCTTTTTCGGATAGTTTTGGGTGAGATTAACCCTTCTTTGGTAATTAGGAATAGGGGGGATAGAGGCCTCTGAGCTTGAGTATAGAATGCTCCTAGTACTTCCTTTAACACCCTAGTAGTTTCGCCAGGCACAAGAACCCACCGGGGTCATAGGGACTTGCCCATGGTCCGGCTTAGCACCGCACAAAGGACACAAAGATGGTGAAGTAGGGGGTGGGGTCTTGCACGAGATAAAAGGCTCCCCCGAGACTCCTACAAAGGGCTAGGCCCTCGATGGCCGGTCACGGGAGGGCCGGGTATGGGTCCGACACTCCCTGGTGTAGTGGTGTGACCCGTATGGGGCACCATGCACTTTGAGTAGATTTAGGGTGAGTAAGTCGGCACGGATGGGGGTGGCCCGACGCCCACGTGTCCTCTAGCTCACCCACGACACCACTGTGATCCTGGAAGGGGATGCTTCCCCGACCTGCCTCTTCGGACCAGGTGTCATGAACCTGGAGTAGGCTCAAAGGGTATAGCGAAGCCATAGCGTGAATCGACCCATCTGCAAAGTATGCACAGGAGGGGCGGATGGAGTGGACCACCCTAGCCGATGCTCTATGCCAGCCAACGCCATGCCAAGACTCGGTCTGCTGATCTCTTGAGGCCCAACCGTCAGTCGATCCTCACTGGAATCTGAGCCAGGGTAGAACCTGAGGTTCGGGTGTTTTCTTAGTTTTAGATGCATATTCTTTGCCGTTGGTATTTGGATGGATGTGCCACCCTTCGTGGTGGTTATTTATGTGCGATTTATGCTGTGTGCTAACCCTTGTATTCATGCCTCCGCTGACGTAGGGAGCCCATTGAAGGCGGGCGAAATGACCCCTCTCAGGTCCTTCACTTGAGCGTCTTTTATAGACGCCCGAAAGTTAGACGGAGGGCCACCCGCCGTGGGCGAATTGGTCGCCATGGGAGGGGAAAGTCCCAGTATGTATACGACCGAGGGTCGTATATGTTCAGGGAGCGTCACAAGATTAGACTTTGCACATATCAAACATGTTACATGTTCCCATTGGTGTTTCTCCTCGTGTTTTCTACATCATCCTAAGTTTATTCCTTCTTTAACCTTTTTTTTAACGCCAAGCCTGCTTTTCTGTGGAAATGCAGGCTTGGGGTGAAGGATAGGGAATAGAGAAGTGACATTCATGAAGCTTATTTTAACAATTATCTAGTGGAGTTTGATGGTGTGCTTTTCTTTGTTGTTAGTCTTTGTATGATGAAATGTTAGCTATATGGGCTTTATGCAAGTTTCATTTGAGCATGAGGGAAAGCATAATGAATGTATGTTTAAAACGTACGAAGCTTACGTTTAATTTAGTTACTTTGGTATTAGTAGAGATTATGATGCTTTTGCTAATGAGGTTAAAGCTATATGCAGTTTTTCTAGTTGTTGGACGCATTTCATGCTGTTTTCTGTGCTTGTGAAATTGCAATGGTTAAGAAGAGTTTTGAAGTCACTTAGACCTTGATATGAATTTAAATATGTTAAGCCTTAAAAAATGAGATTTGAATGTGCAACAAAAGGGTCTTGAAAGTAAGTAGGTTTATACGAAAAGGAATTAAGCCTATACTATACAGGGGAAGGCCTTAGCAAGCCAACCATTTTAGATGCAAACAAACCAGTTCATCCTATAAGAACCCTTATATATATACCCACTCTCCCATGGACGTAAAAAAACCCATCCATCTATCTATCTTTCCCAAATTAACAATAGCACTATGCTTCAGAATATGTAATGGTATTCTTTTCAGGCATTGCCCTAAACATATTCAAGCATCTATTATGCCGGAAGTTCATCATGTTTATGCTGCCATTGTGTTTGATTCTAGAAGACTGCCAGATTGAATAACTAAACAAAACATGAACCACCTTTTTCATCCAATACGTTTTTCAAGTAGTAGTTTGCTCATCCACCTCCTCGAGAAAACACCAACACAAATCCATCTGCCTTTCCTTCTTCCCAACCCTGCAGTTCTGCTAGTTATTTATGTCTTAGAGGAATGCATTATTATTATGCATATAAAAGGAGGATATTGAGTTTCCATCGATATTGAGGGCTTATGTGATTGCTCTACTTGTGTATTGAAATGACATAGTTTTGATAGAACAAGGAAATATATGGATAAACTTTTGGATGTTTCCCACCTCGTAGTCTACTCTAGTTTGAGAGGTGAACACACTAGAAACTAAAATGATGGGTGTGGCCTACATACAAGGAGATAAACTAACTAGTGGAGAATTAAAGGTTAATACGATATATTGAAGTGGAAGGTTATACATTTAAGATAATAATAAAGTGATTTACATATGTGGACATGACTATGGACTAGAGTTGTAGACCTACATATTTATAGTCTACTTATTCAAGCACTGGTTGTGGAAAATATTCATGTAGATAACTTTCATATTATTTCTATTATCATGTTTGGAACTACAAATTGGATGTTTTGTATTATTAGTTCATGCTCCTTGCTATGTTTCCTTATGAGTGCTACATGACATGGAGTTGTTGGTATAATGAAGTGTGTAGTTAAAGAAGAACTTGGATTAATGAATTTGTTAATGAATATGCTTAGTTGTTTAATGAATTTGCATGTGTGCAAATATCTTGTTCTTTGTTGCAAATGATCTGGGTTGTCCTTGGGCTGAATGGTCAATCTTGTCTAAAATCAGGGTGGCAATGCACTTAGTAAGTCTCTAAGACTACTCTCAACAACGGATATCTTGGCTCTTGCCACGATGAAGAATGCAGCAAAATGCGATACATGATGTGAATTACAGAACTCTGTGAATCATTGAATCTTTGAGCGCAACTTGCGCCCGGGGCTTGTCCGAGGACATGTTTGGCTGAGCGTCTAATCATCCCTCTCACTCGGACTTGCGTGTGAGCATCTTATTTAATCTTTTTTCGAAACTGGTTCTTTCAACTATCCTCATTTGCATGTTTTATTCTTCAATTTAAGATAATGGACAGGTGCAGCTTGCTTCTAGATGTGTAGAGTTCCTGGAATATGGTACTTGTACTATTATCAACAAAAGGTCTCCCCCCTCATGAGTAGACTCAAGAAGTGGAACTGTGCAAGTTTAAACAACTGATTAATCAATTGAAAGCGAGACTATGGGCTTATTGGTCCATGCCAATCGTGAGGATTGCTTAGAATATACATTTTAATATTTTGTGATACGATGGCCCGCCATGAGGGTTTGCGTATGTCTCATTCCATGTTATGATCTTGAAATGTTCACATACACAGGTTCTCTAGGACCATTCGAGCATATGTGGCAGATGTCGTATAGGTTCATGAAAGCAGGTTGTGGAGGGCATCTCGGACTTGAGCACAACTTAAAACCTGCATTTGGCTTGGCTGAACATTGAGCAAGAACTTTATTAGTGACCTTGTAAACAGGTACCTGAAAGGGGGCAAAAGAAGGTATAGGTAATCCTTACCGAAGGGGAAACCGTTAATTTCACACACAAAAACTCCTCATGGGGTTGAGCTAACATAGATCTCACTTCAAAGCTCATATTCTTGAGAGCCATTAAAAGGTCAACTAGCTTGGGACTTTTAGCACTCAAAAGACATCTAATCTGCACTTCATGGCTACCCTCAATGTTGCTCACTTCAATATCTCTGCTCAACTCTTCAAACTTTTCTTCCTCCATTTGATGCCTGGCCATCCCCATTCTTTTGTTCTCCTGCTCCAGATACATGATCTGCCCTTTCAGCTTGGGTATATATTTAATGGCGCTTTCAAGTATAGAAATTTTGTCTTTCTACAAAATAGTCCAGGAGGTCAGATATATTTTTTTTCTATGTTAGATCTCAACAAGTTTTATCTGATTTTTCACCTTGGTATTATGAGGCATAAGGGCCTTCAATTTCTGCATGTAGTAGCTCTGCCGCTCTCGCCGTCTTCGTTCTGCGAGCTTATGGCTCTTTTGTGGATCAGAATATGTTAGAGGAGCTATTTTGAACCTAGTAGTTGATGCTCCAAGAATGTATTTGAGCATATATTGGCTTCTTACACCAGAATTAGTTGGCAAAATTTGAGGCCCCATCCAAGGCTGAAAAGCTCTCTTCTGTGGTGCTTCTACTGTCATTAAACTATGTATACTGTCCAATTCAGCTTCCTCAATATCTCCATCAAAATGAACATAGGCATTGCCATTTTCTGTAACATAATCCTGTGAGAGTAGTTGAACTAAATTGGTTATCTTGTATAAATCATCTCCTTCAATACTTTCTCCACATATCTGAAAAATGGGGAATTGAATCAGTCAAACTTTAATCCTGCTTTAGAGATTGACTGTATTGAATAAAAATTACCTGCATTTGAGATTTACTATTTCCATAAATGGAATCTTGCGTATTACTTGTATGGAAGAAATTCTCTATGTAATCTGCATCCTCTTCCAACTGCATATGAACATACATCTGCATCAGATTCTAATTCATGTTATAAATATGACACCAAAGCTAGAGATCAAACCTACAAGATGATGGCTGGTTAGATCCATTGCTCCATCTTCATAAGGAATGCAGAGCATGGTAATTATGCTGCTGCTAAAGTTGAGCCACAGGTAACTCTGCTGCTTTTACAGGGGCCGAGGAATCTAAAAAAGGACCTGCTCTGTTGGGCGATCTGGGAAACAATATCTATGCAGAGGGTCTTCTCAAAATCTGGCAGCGCATCAATCGTATAAGGTGGAGAATTGCATCTCTTTGTTGAACTGAGATGATGGCCTTGATAAATAAGACATATTTCGGAGCATCCCCAAAATTCTCTGCGCTGCTTATTGCATTTGCATATGACCAAAATGTTTGCGCAATCTGAAAAAGCTTGCGTTTTGAAGAACCGAATCGCACAGTTTTGTTTGTGGCTTCTGGGATTGACTCAATCCAAGCGTCTCTTGGCGAAAGTTTTGGCTGGAAATATGGCGGCCGCTTTGAAGCATTTATATGTGTGAGAGATGTGTGTGACGATAAAATAAAACGCGGTCTAAATAGAAGCCCTCGTCAACGCTCAAAATCGCTAAACGTGTAACATTCCCAAACTGTGCATATCTATCGTGTGCTAAACGTGTCACAAATAGTTCCCCAACACGGTTATATTTGTCCAAGACATTTTTGACCAGAATTTTTGTTCAGAAGGGCAGGTCCCATCCTCAAATTTCCTAAGGCTAATTTGGCATCTTGTGTTTAGAGCCATACAATATCTTGTGTTGCGACAAAAAAATTCCATTGTCTTATTGAAAAACCATAAGAGAACCTTCCAAAAAATCTTCTACGTACTAGGTTATGTTTGTCTCGCGGCTTTATGCACCATAAAAATTTGAGATGGTCCCACCACCAGGGCTTGAATTTAGTCGCCCACCCAACTGGGAAAAATGCCGCCCTCCCCTTGATGCTACCAGAAGAAAGCTAAGTTCACCTCTTTTTTAAGCCTATTTCCCGGATTTTTTTACGAAAACTGTTGGAAAATTGCTGGGAATTTTTTGCCTCATCAGAAATTTTTAAGGATGGCCGGCTTTTTCGAGGCCAAATCCCCCTTATTTTCAAACCATGCACCAGAAGGCGCGCATGGATCCCCTCGTCTAGCTAGACCGCCTCAAATTTTTATTGCCCCGTCTGGCATGGCCGCCTCAGCTTTTTATGGGCGTAAAGGCCCCAAGCAAACATTACTAAGCGTGTTTTGATTCAAACTTCGACCATTAGAATGATGCCACATGTCATCTATGGTTTTGGTCTAGAAGAGCCTGTCGTCTACGATTAAGGTCCAACGATGCATGATAATCCATCATTATTATTTTGGCCGCAAGGTCTTTTGATTCCTGCCACAAAATCCAAAATGCTTGGCAAGGGCTTTTTGTTTCTGATGAAAATTTAAAGTATTATGCATGAAGTTCTGAAAATCTTGGCTATGAAGCAATCCACTAGCGAGAAGAGGTCGGAATAGAGAATACAGAATAGTAGACTGTTTAAGTAAGCATTTTTTGGAGAAGAGGTAGATAACTACTGTTATGGACCCATGCAATGAAATATGAAGGTGAGGAAGAAAGAAAATATAGATCAAATCGGTCGTAAAAAAACTTGAGAAGAACCTCCCAATTCATTAGCAAGTATAAGAAATTACCAAGTCCATGTCAGATATTATATATACCTACCATCTTAAGCATATAGATTGAAGGATTAAGCAAGATTTAATTAATTGGAGAGAATAACACAAGTTTGAGAATTTTAAGCTAAGCTAATTTGCTCAAGCACAAGTACTTTTACCTACTTCTTAAGTTCAAGAATGGGATAAAATTACGTGGTGTATGCATATATAATTTTTTGGTCATTTGATACTTGCCAAAATAAATGCAAGTAAACCCATACAAATTATGCATGATACTTGTACATGTATATAATACTTGTAATGCGCTCAATAATGTATATAATACTTCACACCAATAATTCACATCAATAATTTTATGACTATATAAAAGCAGCTCCATTTGGTGGTAGAAGTCGTTCATCTGCCATAACTTATTTGCCTACTCGTCCAGTGGACATCGATTTCATTACTTGCTCAATGATATTTGTGGATGCGCATTAAGAGCTGTCCATCTTATCTTATCTTATCTTGATCCCTACCTGCAATCCAAAGCTAATGGTCACGAGTATGATTGCCTATTATATTGTGATCAACCTTGTTTGGCTTCCCGAGCACCATGCCAACGAGCTGAATGGGATCACCTTAGCAGGTCAAGATGAGTGAATCATTGACTATCTGCCATCAATAATGTGTGCATCCATTAAGGATGTAAGGATGTATAAGCAGCTATTAAAGATGTAAGGATGTATAGGCATAATGAATAGCATCTGATTTATTATTATTATTATTATTTGAAGGACTTGAGCCTTTATTATCCAGAGAAAGTTATAAAGTACAATGGGAACTAAAAACTCAGTGGAGAGAATGTCCACTAGAGCAAATCCACCCCACTCAAATACACCATCTAAACAGTATGAAGAATAGAATAGAATAGAGCAAGCAAAATCTCATGGGTAAGTGTCCACCCCACTAGAGCACCTGAATGCTTTGACAATTCGTTGTTGGGCATCGAGAAGGACCTGTGCATTTTGAAGCAAGACCTTTGAATATGCAAAGATTCCTTCTTTTTTCAAATGGACCACATGATCCATGCATAAGCCAAATGAAACGCCCTTTTTGCTAAATTTTCCCAACCATTTGGGTAAACTGCTAATAACATCTGTTGGCTATTCAAATTGCAACGAAAGAGGCCTTGAAGCCACAATCAAGCATGTCTGACATGTCTACATAGGAAGAAGCAATGCTCAATTGTTTCGTGCGTCTGTGCACATAAGGGACAAAGTGCAGATATCTCTGAATAAAATCTGTGCACCAGAATATTAACGTACAGAGAACGATGAATGACTTGCCACCATAAAACAGATAATTTGGGATGGAGTAGTTTATCCCATATCCATTTTCATATTGCTTTCTGCCAGTCCCTAGGAATGACCAAGGGCCACTTGGATGAAGGAGGCAAGACGTCCACAGCAAGAAGACCTTATACATGGAATTCACCAACTTATCTGCTTTGACACGCTGAACTACCCACTTGTGCTATTGGAAGAAGAGTTGAAGTTACCTTCTGCCAAATAGCTTGATTCCACCATAAAAGGAGGAACTTAGCATCTGATTTATCGTCAAGTGTCCTCATCGACTTCAGTTGCCTCTTTAGCCAATAAACATGGTTCCAAATTAAACGGGAGTGTTGCAGAACTCCCGTTTCAAAGATTCCCTTTAAAAAAACACTATGCTCTTAAAATTGGCCTTTTTTGGATAAACTTGATAATTTCAAAAGGTTCGGGTTTTTTTCCCCTCATTTTAGCTCCTCATTAAGTGAGAGTTTGTTTTTTGCAAAGAACCTTAAAAATGGCAAAATGTAGATGTGAACACATGTCTCTGAAAATAAGATATCAAAAACATCAAAATAGAGAAGAAAAAATAATAACTATTTCTTTGAAAATTTTTAGTACATCAATTTGGCACCCTCAAAATTTGGTGCGTATTGTACAATACGCTCGTCAGATGTTGCAACTGGGTATATGTACCAAGTCTCCACGTTTAGTTGTTCCCTCAAGCATGTTTGACATATTTTGACGCTCTATTGGGTGAATAAAACACAAGAAAATAATCAAGTAAACAAATGAACACTAGGACACATAAAATAAAAAAAATGTAAAAAGTAAAGTTTGAAAAACATTTTGCTTTCTCAAAAATTCAAAGTGTGAATTTTGAGAAAGCAAAAGTGTTTTCCGTATCATTATTTTACGAGAAAGCAAATGTGTATTCTGGAATACACCTTTGCTTTCTAAGAAATCAGATATGGCAAAGTTTTGTAAGAAAATTTCGTAAACAAGATTTAGCACTTGGATAAGCCAAAAAATAAGCAATGCCTCCATGTGTTTGATTTCCTAAATCCTATGGCCTCGCTTCATAGCATAAGCCGCTTGTTATTTTTGAACCAGCTTGTTATTTTTGAGAGGTAAGTCCGTCCCTCAATAAACAAAGAAGTCCCTTGCATAGCCAAACATGTCCCTTGCATAGTGGTGAGATGCATTTAAATATAATCTTTTCTTGACTATGCCATTTTTGTAGATTTACATTATAAATAGAGGGAGAACCAATGTAGTTTTCTTTGTCAAAATGTGCACATGGAAACACAAATAATGAATGAGGATGCGCAAAATGGTAAGGTATATAGCTTTACATTGGTGTTGAAAACTTGTGTCATTTGGAAAAATGTTATCAAAGATAAGTAGCTAATAATTTTACGTTAAAAGTGGTGGGGCCTCGGGATTTTATAAATGTGCTTATTCACAAAGTTACTTTTGGTTTGTGCTTTCTTAATGCTTGGCATGGATGCCATGTGTCAATCAGTAGGATTGCATGCACATTTTGCATTATCTTCTTTCTTATAATATCTAGCATAATAACAAGGGTTATCCGGCTCCCATGGATATCTTCTCGTGAGGTGAAGCAGTCACACTTCTAACCAAAAATGTATCGTGATAAAATGTTATAATAGGTCGCGATTTTGGTATTAATGGGGAGGTTTTCCCTATGCCAATTTCATAGATTATAATGCAAGCACCTCAAGGCTTTTGGATTCTCAAGTCTTTTTAAACCAAGACTTCCATCCGCTTTTATTTCTACATACCTCTGCCCAAGCAAGCTTCTCGATGTCTAACACCCCATAGAAATCTTCTAACAATTGTCTCCATCTCAAGCATAGACGCATTCTTGGTCCCACTAAGATTGAAGAGAGGAAAACATGGGAGGTACCAAGACCGCTAGTTGTAAGAAAATTTCGTAAACAAGATTTAGAGCTTGGATAAGCCAAAAATAAGCAATGCCTCCATGTGTTTGGATTTCCTAAATCCCTTTGGCCCCTCTTCATAGCATAAGCCAGTTGTTATTTTTGAACCAGTTTGTTATTTTTGAGAGGTAAGTCTGTCCCAATAAACAAAGAAGTCCCTTGCATAGCCAAACATGTCCCTTGCATAGTGGTGAGATGCATTTAAATATAATCTTTTCTGACTATGCCATTTTGTAGATTTACATTATAAATAGAGGGAGAACCAATGTAGTTTTCTTTGTCAAAATGTGCACATGGAAACACAAATAATGAATGAGGATGCGCAAAATGGTAAGGTATATAGCTTTACATTGGTGTTGAAAACTTGTGTCATTTGGAAAAATGTTATCAAAGATAAGTAGCTAATAATTTTACGTTAAAAGTGGTGGGGCCTCAGATTTTATAAATGTGCTTATTCACAAAGTTACTTTTGGGTTTGTGCTTTCTTAATGCTTGGCATGGATGCCATGTGTCAATCAGTAGGATTGCATGCACATTTTGCATTATCTTCTTTCTTATAATATCTAGCATAATAACAGGGGGTTATTTTTGAAGTTTTATACAATTTTTGGCATGGTTTTACTATGATTCTGGTGCTGTATTCGTTGCGGCATACTAAATAGTATTTCTAGAGTGCGTCATTTTTGGAGCGTTGATTTGGATTAGCTTAAACAATCTAACGGCTGTTGTTGTCAACATTGCATTCATATGCATGAAACCCCAAAACTTTTGACCTCTGGAGTCTTCCTGATTCTTGTTGTTGACAGAGTAGATTGTTGTTTTTGTGGAGCACAATGCTTTTTTTTTCCCAGCAAAAAGGCAGACATGATCTGATTAAAGAATGAGCATGGAATCGACCATCGACCATATGATAATTAGGGTTAGCTAACCCTAGCTTCTACGATGGCAATTTTTGAGAGGGAGTTCTAGCATGGTCTTTTAGGGTTGTTACCGCTTTTGCAGGTCATGGATTTGCAGAGTTGGAGTGTCTATGCTATCTAGAAGAATTAGTCACTGATCATAGGCTGATATACTTCGCAGTATAATATGGCACTCCCACCTGCAATTTTATCCAGGTTTGATCTGGTTCATGTGATGATAGACGACCCAGATGATGTTCTTGATTATATTATATTGCTCGTCACATTGTAAATGTGCACCAACGGCAAGAAGAAGCACTATCACCAGAGTTTACTACTGCTGAGCTTCAGCGTTATATTGCATATGCTAGGACGTTGAAACCAGAGGTTAGATACCTAAGAAGATTGGCACAACAATTCAAAGAGAAGTCCTGTTTGTTTCATTTTTCATGGGCTACATTCAAACTTATTTCATTTAACAATGAGTATCTATTTGTCTTCTTTTTTTCCAACTTTCACAAGAAGCAAGAGAGATGCTTGTTGAAGCATATGTGGCTCTTTGACGTGGGGATGCTGTCCCACGAAGTCAGATCTCTTATAGAATAACTGTGAGGCAGCTTGAAGCTTTGATAAGGTGTCAGCCGATAGCTTAGCTTGGCACGCTGTGAAGAGAAGGTACATTCTTTTTTTGTCCTTCAATTCGTGGAACCATCGCTTTTTTTTTTTTTTTTTTTGATCGCAAGTTGTCAATTTATCAGGTACGTCCAAAGACATGTACATGAAGCCGGGGTCTTCTTAGTACATCTATTATAAGGTAAATTGTCACATCATATGCTTGTTTTCATGATATTTAACATTTTCTGCAGATGTAATTTATGCTTACATTCTTATGATTCATTGAAATCTCCCCAGTTTTTAATCTTAATGCTATCAACTGTTTGCTTACATGCCGACATCTAGCCCAAAAAGCCTACGACTCATTTGTTTGGATGCCTAATCGGGACCCATCAAACGATTTTTGCTGTAATTTCTTTTCTTGCTTCAATTTTGATCTTCTTAAAAACCTAGGAGATGCTTAAACCAGGAAGATGCAGACGTTGAACCTGCGGAAGCAGCAGCTCTAAAAGCCATAGTTGCAACTTTAGATTAACACACAGAGCCAGGGAGGTCAGCAAGGAAGTTGCCAAGTACAAGGTATAATGTGTTGTGTGAAGGAATAACCAATAGGAGGCTTTTCTAGATGCTTTTGCCTGAAATGGTATTCTAGATGCAAATGTAAACTTAGAATAGGAAATTCTTCAGTTTGACAAAACCATAGAATTATTTTGACTATATAGCTTAATCAAACAGTCTTGAAAGCCATATGCCCATATGTTTGCAAAGGGAAACATCCCCGATTCTACCTGGTATGCAGCATCTGCTTTCCTTCTTTGTAACAATTAATTTGAGGCTTTTGCATTATGCTTTTCAGCTCCAGTTTAGCCCAGTTGTGCTACATATCCAGAAAGTGTGGCTTTCATTATTGCTTTGCAATTGAATAGATGATATTAATTGTATTCTTGTTTCTTCTCCTAAGGCATTTCTTATGCAGGAATGAAGGTTCAAACGCTCTATTTTGCTGCAATTGTCCAGCCGTGTTATGTTATGTAGCACTGTATTCAACTCATATCATGATGGATGGTGAAACTTTGGGTTCAAATCCCAGACCAAGTTTACTATGGCTATAAGCCATCGCTCCACCCAGGAATTTCACGCACATGAATTAGGTGCACATGAATTAGTTGCCCTTCAAAGCTATTGTGTTGAAGAGACAAACTATGCTTTTATGCCATTCTCTGATAGTCTCATACACATGATACAATGTTGTTGTGTAGAATGTGTTATGGCTATGCGATGGGTATTTCAGATGGATCCTTATGTCCATGATGATTTTCATTCTGGCATAAATGGAACTCTATCATGTACTACTTATATAAACAATGCCATTTGTTTCCACATGAAAGAGTTTGCCACTGTTGAAACGATGCATATTGTGCAACTCCTGCCAGCTTTTATAATGATTTTCATCAAAGATCATATTATTCCATTTGGCTATGCTTAACAGCAAAGCATTGCATATTCTCTCTCTTGATATAGCAAAGATTTTAGTTGGCATATTATTTGCAAGGTTTTGCAAGTGTTAATCCTCATGTAGATGCACATGCCATCCGCTCATTTGCAGGTGGTAATGGAGAATGTGAATTGTCTGTCGACTTCTTGCATTTTATATTCATGAATGTTGCTTAAATTTAGCATGACAGAATCTTGCACCTTGTAAGGTCACAGAACCTTTTATATTAACTATGTTCTCTACTTTCTTTTATAAATTAAGATTGTATATTTGGTTCGGAGGGTTGAATGGTTTTCCATGAACAAGGTGTAGGATCAATTGTAGATAATGTTTGCTACCATTCTCGAGGCCCCGAAGGGGCCAAAAAAAATTTAGATTTAACACAAACTATTACATTTAACACTTTAAAATTAAATTCCCCATTAAACCCCCTTTGGTTTGGGTGCATATTCACACGGGGGGTGACGTAGGGCAACGAGAGCCCTTAAAATTATATTATGCATGTACAAAATCAACACCATATAGTATATTGCCTCAAATCTTATAGTATTTTGCAAATTGTGTTATATAGTATACCAAAACTTGTAAAGGCATACCCCACAAACAAGGATCTCTATGTACGGTCTAGATCGAGATCGAGGAATAAATGGCATATATGCTTATCCAACAGCTCTTGATGCCCGGGGTGACCCCCCCGTGTGAATATGCACTTAAACCAAATGGGGTTTAAGGGGGTTTAAGAGTGCAACATTTGCCTAACTATTTAGATGGCACATACAAAATGGGAATCCATGGTCGTGTATTTTATTTATTTAATTTCTTGGTCTATTTCACATTTGGTGGAAGACACAAGCCCTAAAACCAAGTTTAGGGTTTTGGCACAGCATGTTATCCGCCCAGTTCACAAAGCCGCGCCGAACCTGCTCGCATTGTAAAGCCATATAGAGCTTTCATTTTACGGTGCGAAACAAGTTGTCATTTAGTTATAGGATAAGCAATATTCGCACCGTGGTTTCTAAACATAAGTTTATATCTACAATTTCTGGGTCGATACAGATACAGAATACATATAACCAAAACAAATCATACACAGACATAGTGCAACTAAAAGTTTTTTATTAAGAAAAAACAAACACTTTACATGCCTCGAAAATATTTCGTCAAAGCAACATCCCTTTGCATGATTGTCACCCTCTAGTTTCCATGCACGGCACACTTCACACAGTCTTCAAAAAACCTGACCATGTGATTCTCAGCTGCCTCGTGCAGAGCATCAACAGCATTTGCAGTAAATCGATTAACCTCTTCCGGCATTGGAAAAGCTCTGCCAGAACTGTGGTACCTCCTCCTATCCTCCTTCATTTTCGAGTACCTATTCTGAACCTCCTCCCTACAGATTCTCGCCATCGTGAGCTTTGGAAGTACCCACTCCACGTGATTCTGGAAGTGCCGGATCTCCCCAATCCATCTATACTGTGGCTTAAATGGCTCGCCCTTCTTGTTGAGCTTCGAAGGGCCTTTACACAACATATGTTTCTTCTGCAGCTGCTTAGGCATGCCTAATTTCCTTTTACGCCTACTAGGTTCCCCATGCTCAATGTTAGTCTGATTCGGAGGATCCAGCACTGTTTCCTGGTTAGGGACAACGTTTAGAAAAACATTTGGAATAGGAATATCCTGAACAGGAATATCCTGAAGAGGAATATCCTGAATAGGAATAGCCCGAACTGGAATATCCTGAATAAGAATATCCTGATGATCCCCAGTGTTTGTCTGAGTTCCTAACGCACCAAGCACTTGCACAGTCTGATTAGTCTGGTTATGAAATCTATCTCGTTAACTAACACTAGAGTTGTCTCAGGGACCTGTTTGGGTTCATCAACCCGTATGGGTCCCGCAATCCCTTCTTCATGATACTTATGAGATTTTAAATATGAACACCTATTCAATGGCAAAATAAAATCCTTCACAAGTTTGGCTCAATCGCACCTTGAAATACACTCAATTCAATGGTTTCGATAATATGATATAATCTTATGGCACTCAACATGGAATACAAATTTCAAGATAACATTAATTTTCTATGAACGTAGCCTACAAATGCTACTCATTTTTCAAATTTCATGTGATTTCATAAAAATTTGATGTATCAATGAGCAAATCATAATTTCAATCCTTGAGAGACCCAGTCAGGTCCCTAAGGAATTTCTGAAAAACAGACATCCAGCAAGCATTTCATATCCATGATATTTGAAATAGAATAAGAATGTGAAGGTACTATTATTTTTCCATGGAAATAGATACTAAGTAAATGGATTTCATTTTTTCAAAAAGTGGAGTAATACTATGAATTTTCAAAATTTTGACCCTCGGGGGACCTAACTGGGTCCATAAAGAACTTCAAACTTTAAGAAATTATTTCTCAAAAATTCTACCATAGATTTTTCTAATTCTTCTTGTGATAAATTTTTCATATCATGATTTACAAGATGGAAGAATTAGAATTCCTAGGAAAAATCATATTTGCAAAATAATGTGAGAAATGTTAAAGACTTTGAGAATCAACTTGACCCCTTTACATTCGGCCCCACATTATGTTTGGTAATAGAAGCTTTCTACATTTTTCATAAATTTTTCCTTATATGTGTGCTCATGAAGGACAACATATTGTGAGTACGTAGACAAATTCTTTATCTCGAAGCTAGAATAGAATTTCAAAAAAGGTGTACGAATGAACCCATTTGGGTTCATCAAGGGACAACTCTAATGCTAAGGCACGTCGTTGGAGGTAACGATGCCATCAACCTTGGCCAGATTACGAAGGATCTGAGTGCCTCGTTCAAGTTGTCAGCTCCTATCGAATGAAAAGGCAACGGAGTCTCTGGTTCAATTACAATGTCGATAGAAATGACGATGCAATCATCGGGCACAAGCACACCATGACAAACAACTGCTTGCACAAAAAGACCTTCACCAACTAAATGGCCTGAGGAAAAAAGATATACACGTCTTGGCTCGAACAACATGTCTCTGTATATCTCCTCTACCCCATTGGCAACATCTTGAACTATAATGTCCAGACCTGCCTGCTGAACAACACCCAGCTCGGAAGAGTCTGCTCTGTGCTGGTTTCTAGATGCACTGGCATAGTTATTGGCGCTGGCCTCAGTATTGTTCTCATTTTGTTGGCACCCAGACAGTGCCTCATTTTGTTGCGTTTGGTTGCTGACCACGTTAGATCCTGTGTTAGAACTCTTCTTCGCCTCTATCTCTGAATTGTAATGCGAGAAATGAGTGGAGAAGGCTGATAAGTGTCTATTATAATGTCTTGAGAATAAGGTTTTAAGAAGAATATATCGAACAAGGAAATTTATTACAAACCATTGCTACCGTGCGAAACAAGCAGCCGATAGACAAAGAAATGGAAGCAGTTCGCACTGTAGCCACGGTGCGAATATATGTCACATACAAGCATTGATAACTAATATTTTGCATCGTGGCAACGATGAAGTAAAATATAACTGTGAAAATAAAATAAACTGAAACTAAAGGGAATGTTCCAAATAATATGAAACAAATATGTAAGAAGTGTCTTTGCATTAATTGAACTTGGTTACAACTTCATTTTATTAGAGACATGAAGATCGTCAGAAACATCGACTTCTTCCAGGTCGGACTCCTACAGATCAACATCCAACAGGTACATAAGACGAGGAATTAGTGGCTCTCTCTCTTCCCAAGCCAGTCGAATTGTAGTCTTATCCACCCCGGACAAGGCCAATGCAGCTCTATTGGCATCGAGAGAATACATACGCACCAAAAACATGGGTGGCGGTATCTTTCCTGACAGCCACCACTCGATCAGAATTGGCAGCTAACGGGTGGTGACTACCAATCAACGAGAGGGCCTTCAGTTTCAAAACCTCCTCAGCTCCGGATGAGCTCTACTTGGAATGGAACACAATGATTTTCCCCTTATGAAGGTAGCCCATATAGTGTGCAATATTTCCATCCCGGCCAAGGGTGACTCTATCATGTCTAGCACAATAATCGTCAACAAAAACTTCCTGCGCAAGCAAAGTTTATTTGCAACTTAACCGACTATCAAACTTAATAGGTACTTAGCAAAACAAGCAAAGTTATAGCTAGCATACCTCCACTTCGTCAGATTCAATAACCTTTTTGGTAGCAATGTTGATAGAAGACCTAAAGGAGCTTGATTCCCCTTTTGATTCAACTTTTTCAGTATCCTTAACTCCTGAACAACTCCCCTCGAACTTTACTTCTGAGACTTCATTCAAGCCCATTTTTGCCATCTCCAGAACCCTATCAAATGCAATTTTTGGAGCTACTGAAGTTCCATCATAAGTTAAAGCTTCGTTTAGCTCCCTTGGCACTTCCGGCTTGAAGTCGATGAAATCGTCTAAACCTACAACAAAAGCATAAATCTGTCCAAGGACCTCGTTTTCCCTCAAATCAGTGACCGAAGATATATCGTGGAGAAGCAGGTAGTCCTTCCCTCCTATGTTAATTGGCAGGACTTCCGTGATTCCTCATCTGTAAAGTTTATCTTCATGCACGACTTCTGTCTTTCTGCTCTTCATCATCGTCCTCATCTGGCTTTTCCACCAGTTCCTTCTCTTTATCTGCATCAAAAATCTCTTCGACAGATGAATGATGTTCTGCAATAGTCCTTACTTGTGGTTGCTCACTATCTGTTTGTGGCACTGAATAGATCATGTAAGTAGCAAACATGATGTCAATTGGATATAAATTATCCTTCCCATCCTTCTCACATAAGTCGGAAGGTAACCTCTTGAATGACCTTCAAAAAGCTTATCATGATCAGCTTTGGAAAACAGCTTTAGAAAGAACTTCACACTCAATACAACCTTTCCTATTGAGAAAGAAGGACGTGCTTCAGCATCTGCCACCGCCATGAAGCTTTGAATGTACTGACCATACACACGTCACTGTGTTTATTCGCCTTAGATAATATTATATCCACCACCAGGCAAAAGTTTTGTATACTATAGTAGTGTCCACAGGGTTCCCAAGTTACTGAGCAAACTCTTCTGGGTGTGAGAGGATATGCTCAACTTCCTTCCTAACGATCTCAGTATACCATACCTGAAATTGTTCCCACGCCTTCTCTGACATGCAGAATTGTATCGCCTTGTTTAGAGCAATAAAAACTGGGATCGCCTTTATTCAAGTGGCTATGAGGTCACATCGCGAAACTACCAATTTTACATGTTCAAAAGTGGCATAGATCGCACCGTGGCCACGGTGCGAAAGATCTAACATGCCTACAGAAACAAAGAGGGTTTCGCACCGTGGCCACGGTGCGATATTTGTCGAGGATAAAAGATAGACAAAGGCAAACAACAATGGAAGCAAACCTATTGGCAATAGCAACCAGTAACAACTAATTGATCAATTAAGTTCTTAACCAATACACATAATGTATTAAGCTAAGTATCATAGCTGCACCAATGTATACATACAGTATTAGAAAATACTCAATAATGCTGGCAATAATTGTTCGTATATACTATCATAATTATAGTGGGTATAAATGGACATGCATCAAGCAGTGAGGGCTGGCCTGTGCTTTTTTGTTGTAGCTAGATGGAGCTTGCTCATGAGATTACGTGCAGTATAAATCATGGAGATCTCTATATGTGCCATGTGCTTGGTGTAGTCCTTGAAGACTGGCTGACCGTTGTTGCTATGATTCCTTCACGCAATTATCCTGATCCCTTCGATGTTGTGATCCACCTTATATGGAATCGAGAGAGTGGGTTGTTCATGATAGAACGGATCTCTGGAGCACCTCATGATGATGATGAATCTGTATAGTTGATTGTAATCGTCTGATTTTATATACTTGTATCTGGATAGAATAACTCTATTCCATATGTTTTATAATATTAAATGGATTGCCTTGTTCATATGGTGGTTTATCGCACCTTGGCCATGGTGCGAAACTACAATATATGACTACACAAATTTTAGCATCTTTCGCACCGTGGCAAGTTTTTGGCGGACAACACTAGGATTTAAACCCAGTAACACCACTGTAAAGAAAGTACAATAGGAGGCATACAAACCTTTATTATATACAACTCTTCCCTGTGTTTTCCTACTTTGACACCATCCACCAAAAAATGGAAGAAGTTTAAGTCACATTCTGATTCAAAAATAATTCTTACATCAAATAAGGACCATGTTTCTTTGACTTTTAAGATTTTAAACAATTGACCACCTTTAAAGATGGAAATGTCAATGACCGCAGAGTGCGTACCATCAACATCGTCTTGTTCCATTGGAACCCATGTCCATCTACTTCCTTCTTTTACTTCCCTCCATCTTCTATACTTGAAGGTAATGTACATTGTTTCCTTTCGAATACAATACCTGATTTGAACGCTTTCCTTCTTTATCCCCTTATTCCTTAATCTACACCGTACGTAAAGTTCCTCGTTTATGGGGTATGCAAGTACAAAATTTGCTATACTGTATAACAAGATTATTCGCAAAATACTATAAGATTTCAAGCGAAATACTATATGGTGTTGATTTCGTACGTGCAAAATACAATTATGAGGGCTCTCGCTGCCCTACGTCACCCCCCATGTGAATATGCACCCAAACCAAAGGGGGTTTAAGGGGGATTTTAATTTAAATATGTTGGACCCAATGGTTGTATTAATTAATGTCAATGGTAGTTATGTGTTGGTTGTTAATGTCAATGGTTGTTATGTGTTGGGGGATTTAATTTTTATATGTTGGATGTTAATGGTTTGTGTTGCAAAAAAAAAATTTGAATTCAAACCAGAAAAAAACTAGAATTCATTTGCGGCTTTCATCACCTGTAACTTTTGAATTCCATCACAATAAAACAAATAGAACATAAGTAAAAGTTACCATAAAGATAGAGCAGATTGATCCCATAATTCTGAAAGTCATAAAGTTTGCAACACCCATACACAAACATTTTTCAACTGGAATTTAACAGCAGCCTTTGGCCTCCATGGATTCTTGTGGTGAGAAACCAAAGTGGGAAACTTTTTTGCTTGTTAGCACAAGGATCTAGAAGCCTTGGAATTTGCTTAATAACTGCCTCAAAATCTAAAAATGCATGGTAATTTTTTACAAGCTTCATTCGGAATGAGCCATAAAACAATATCCAATAGCGCAATCCTGTATTAATCAGCTGGTAGGATGTGAAAGCCTACCAAACCCGGCCGAAAAATAGCTGTTCTAGCATAGATAACTTAACCAAACATATCCATATCATAACTATCAAAAAGATCTCGGAGAGAGCTTTCCAACGCAATAAAAATCATCTCAAACAGAGCTCTGGATCAAAAGTTATGATAAGAAATGTGTTGCCGGCGGGGAAACTGCACTACATGCGCCCTTCACACACAAAAAAAGGGCTTTTGTTGTGAGCCATTGGTTGTTGACCATTATGCACCACACGCACAAAAAAAGGGCTTTTGTTGTGAGCCATTGGTTGTTGACCATTGGAAAAAAAAGGCTAAAATCAATGGCTCAGAAATGGTGCACTCTAGATGTACGCATTAGTACATCCATTTGAATACATCACGAAATTATAGGAAAACCGTAGTGAAAAACGTACAAAAACACAAAGAAAACCCCCTGTTATTATGCTACATATTCTCATATGGGAGGTTACTCCGGGTATCGAGAGCTGTCGGATGGGCATATTTGCCCTTTATTCCTTGATCTGGACCATACATAGCGATCCTCGTTTGTGGGGTATGCATGTACAAGTTTTTGTATACTGTATATTGAGATTTACAAAATACTATAAGGTTTGAGAGAATGTACTTAATGGTTTAATTTTGTACATGTATTATAAATATATTTTTGGGGCTCTCGCTGCCCTACGTAAACCCCCGTGGGAATATGCACCCAAACCAAAGGGGGTTTAAGGGGGATTTTAATTTAAATGTGTTAAATGCAATGGTTTGTGTTAATAATGTTAATGGTAGTTGTGTGTTGATTGTTATATTAAAAAAATTTTTGGGCCCTTCGGGCCCTAACTAACTAACGCAAAACTTTATGGGCCTAAATATTAATTACTAAAAAGCACAATAACATCAAGACAAACAAATTATTCCCATTGCAAACAACTATGAGTACATTTTGTAATCTTAATTCCGTACATTGCATACCAAGAGCCTAAAATATATGCAAACACACCAGAATAAAATGGGCAAAACAACAATAACATCATAAAGTTTACTGAAGGGGGCCATGGCGCCCAATATAAAGCCAGTACCACTAGTTCAAGAAAATCAACTGTCAAAATAAATACCCCCTTCTATTGTAAACTGCACATTGTCATGCATATGCTATTGCAGATGGTAACATGTGATAGTATCAATGCAAGCCTATTTTGCCATGGCAAGCATTCATAAGCATATGGCAAAAACAATAAGCCGCTGTGTAAAGGTGAAAACATTAGGCACCTGACCTCTTTTCACCATCTGTACATAGAGGCGAAGAGCTTGTCCATGATGGTGGTGTAAGTGAAAATATCAGGATCAGAACCCTTCGACAAAAGATAATTAAGAAGTTCGTGTGCACCTTCATAGTTGCTAGATTTGCAGACACTATCAACAATTATGTTGATGGTGATCTCATTTGGATTGCAGCCTTCAGAAATCATCTCCTTCAGTAGGTCATGTGCTTTCTCAATTCTACCAGCCTTAAAAAATCCATCTAACAAAGTATTATATGTAAAAATACCTGGTTTGCAGCCATTCTCACTCAAATCAAAGCCCTCCAATCAAAGTGGTGAAGGTGAAAATATCAGGCTTGTATCCCCTTTTGCACATCTCTGCCAAAAGCTCATGCGCCTTCCCATTTTGTTTGCCCTGCAGAGGCCATTGATGAGGCTGTTATATGTGATCACTGTTGGCGGATAATTCAAGCGGCAAATTCCTGGACGATGTCCTTTTTCTGTTACCACAAAACGGACATGGCATGATGGGTAGATTTATCAGAAACCCTTCTCAAAACTCCCACCAACGAAGGAATGGTACAGGCATGTTCTTGAAGGGCAGCTCTCCCTTTTGTACTAGAACACAATAGCTCTAATATGGAAATTGCAATTTCTCGCCCTCAAACAGCCTTTTATCCGACTAGAGCAATATCATCGCTTTCATCCCCGAATCGATCCGTAATACCGTAACCGAAAAATTAAAACTCCTTCCAACATGAAAGCCCAAATCTTCCGCCATAGCCGTAATCTCCGTAAGCTTTGCAACATTCATCCTCTTTTCTATACCCGCATCCATGAGAACTCAAGCGCATCAACAATGCGCACGGTGCGGCGGGTTTCATAGTGTGAATTTCAAACGGATGGGCTGTGGCGCGTAATCTAAGGGCAACTTAACTTAGAGTTTTTTTTTTCAGCGCTTATGACAAAGGCGTAAAACAGAGGTGGCGAGAGGGGAAACGATCACGCTGGGAGGATTTATTTGGAGAGGGAGAGGAAGGCGAATGGGAAGAGTGGGTTGGAAACGGCGGGGCGCCGTTGCAAAGATCCATGTGACCTTTTCTAAACTCGCATCTTGTTTGTTGGACCTTCTCTCGCATATATATAGAAGTGGAAAATGTAATTGGAAACCATATGCAAGAGCTTAGTTACCTCAGCAAGCTTGATTTGGAAGCCAATCCAACGGCAACAAGATCGAATAGAGACCACTTCATTTTGAACTCCAAGCAAGCTTAAGAAGAGTCTAAAATGAAATAAAAAGCTCACTCGGCCCAAATCCATCTAGAATGGAAATTGAATCACCATTAAACTCTAAGGTTTTGCTTTGATTTTCGAGATCGAGATCCCTTACAGCAAAAACCATAACCCATAGACCTAATTTTGGAGTTAACAAGAACCCTAAAATGAGCTGCTCGAGCTCTGCATGTCGAGCAAAATAAAATGTAATACGAAAAATAGAACTTAACGGAAAAATATATGATATATGGGTCTACACTATTGAAAAGATGCATTAAAATTAATTCAAGCGTATGCAAATACAATGCGCACTCTAGATGTACTAATTAGTAGGCCTTGTGCAATACGCCCATCAAATCATATAAAAACCATTGGAAAAACCGTACAAAAATACAAAAAAAACCCCCTGTTATTATGCTACATATTCAACTCCTTCATGCAGCCGGGATGACCAATCTTCACATAAGATATTATCCAGAAACAATTGAGAATCATTTACGGTAAACATTTTTTATGTCTTCTTGACATTCTCGACATCCTTGAATAACGCAACATATCGATGGCTACATTTACCTTCACGTGTCCACATACTCTGCCTTTCTCCTTCAAAGCAGTGAAAATTTCCTGTGACAATTTCATCTTGGAAAGAAATACAGAACTGGAATCCATTGGGCAGGAGCTAAGCTGTGATATTGGGGGCAATGGTAAGTCCACAATTTTGCTTTTCCAAGGGTAATATTCATATCTTAGGAACCAAATCCCTCTTTCCCGCAGCTGCACTTCCGTTTGACCTTCAAACATCAATGATCCAATATCATAATAGAAAGCATGGAAGATGCTTGTTATGGAGCTCGATGGCTCCAGGTCCAGCACGTCCGAAATACAGAGCCTTGAGATACCAAAAACCCAATTAGTTGATTTCATAAATGAATAGTGAAAGACAGATTGAAACTCACAATTAGCACGTAGCTCAGGGAAATTGCGTCGACCTCTTATTTTTTCTTTTTCCATGTTTTTGGGTGTATATAGGTGCCTAACCTCAAATCCAACAATAATAGCCTTCCAATGAGATGAAATCACATTTCTTCTGCCTTTAATCACCCGGTGAGGACCTCTGATTGGCGGCCGAATTGTAATGAAGCCACCAAGAGATATATTAAAGTAGCCGAAATCATTCTCAACTTTAACAGAGCTAATCGACATCTGAAAAGAACCGGCAAGCTAATTAGAACCAAAACAACCAGAATTTCATGAAATCAAAGAACTATGATGGATTGAAGCATACGAGCAAACCGGAAGTGAGAGGCGCGAAAAGCGGGCGGCTTGGGGAGGTGGAGGTGCTTATACCTACCCTATACATTTGGGCGGTAATTCAGGGAGAGAATACTTTGTAATTATTGCTTCCCGCCCACCGAACCTCCAGGGCAGGTAGGTAAGGAAAATGCCGAACTTGTACCTTGACGACACCTGGCATGGGAAGGCAGGCATGGATGAAGAAAAGCTTGTACGAGCTCGCATTTTGATTGGCCACACGATTTCCACCGTGGCATCGAGTTTGGGACAATAAGTGATCCCACCAACCTCTAATGGAACTGAAACTCTTTCTCATGGCAACAATAAAAAACCATATGAATAATATCACGTTGACAGTGGACTGAAGGACTCATATTTTTGTTTCCTTTGGGTGTTAGCTGCATACTAAATCAACATTCAAAATTGCAACCTGAATTGTGCTTTGATAGATAATTTAACTCAAGATCTAAAGGAAATACTTGAAGTAGAGATAAAAAAAACTGAGATACATGGTCTAGTTATCTGAGAATTGTATCTAATTGTCTTTACTGATTGAGAAGGCAGATAGATACATCGTCTGGCTATGCCACAATTGTATAGCTGTTTGTCTTTATTACTTCTACTATCTCCGCTAACTTTTCCATCAGCATAACTTTTAGCATTAATACTTCACTAACTTACCAAGTTCAGAAATTCTACCTTCTCACAAGCATGATGATAAAAATCTCAACATATTTTCAACATACGTGCAGGACATGGTTTGTTGAGAGCTTGCTAGTCTGAGAAACATGAACAAAGGTTTTGAATATTTTGGTGAGAAAACTGTCTCAGGCATTGCTGCACACAGAGCTCCTTGTTGTCATAAAGGGAGATTGTGTAACTTCTACTTTGCCACGAGAACAAAGTTCATTGTTCTCTTCCATTGTTAAGACAGTGGATGACAGTGTGATGTGTGAAAAGACCTTCAGCGGCAGTACCCTTGAGTTATATATTTCAACATCTCTTAGAACCATGGACAACCATGGTTTTACATGCAAACCAATGCAACTGTCAGTTAAATACCCCTATTCCCATAAAGATGTGGACTGGTATCCTCCTTCAAGTCATATGTGATTTTAAGCCTAGTGCTCCTCCCAAGGACAAAACCAAGTCTGGTCTGAGCGCAAGTTAACTGAGTGCAACCATTGATTCATGTTTTAATTTACCATTCCGTTCTATCTCTGTTGTATATGTCTTTAACATAATATGCCTTAGACTAGGCAAAAGATTGGAGGCATAATATTTCAGAGGCACTAGACTTGGCGAAAGAGCAAGGTCTTTTCCTACTTATTATGTTTCTTTCTGACAATAATTACATCGATATTATCAATTGGCTGCTAGAATGCACCATCTAGGAATCGTTTTATGTCCCTTTGATGATTGGGCTCATGTTTATATGATACTAACTCTAGTTTAGATAGTAGCTATTTGTATTGCAGACTTGAGACAAGTTCAATTGGGTTCAATCAAATTTGCCCCGTTATGGATGCAGGAAGATTGTGTAACTTTTACTTTGCTACAAGAACAGAGTGTCAGTACCTTCAGTTAAGCATGAATGTTCTTTGTTCACTTTTATTAAAATAGCATTTGGGAAACCATAGATTTATGGATAAGCATCACTGAAATAAAAATAAAGGGGCACACGTACAAAGTGGTATCTGTTGCAGTAAGGATCATTGATTTAGAGCTTTGTGTTAACTTAGAGAATGAGGAGTCAAGCCCTTTGATTCCAGCTAAGGCCAAATTTGGTGCTTGGTTCAAACAATATGGGCTCATTCTTAATTTGCACATTAGTTTTTCCTTACATCAAGAGACCCTGGCCGACCCTGGCAGTCCCTGGCAGTCCAGAACGTATGCATCCTACATCCTAGCTTATGCTACCAATAGCATCCTAATAGCATCCTACAGAAACATATTTCCTTGATAGCAGACATAACCCATGTTCCCTTAGCAGAATAGGTTTAGTATTACATGTTTTACTACCCTTATCACTATGTTGCCTTTTATGGTTATATCATCAACTTTATTTTAAGTCTATTTGTATTCTCACTTCAACTACTTCTAATGTGTTTGACGTTGGTTTTATTGGATCCCATCTAATGTGGTTATTTGGAGTCATGCACACTCAAGATCACATGTCACATGGGGCTTACAGTTATACATGGCACGAATCTATCTTTTGCTAGGAGATTAATTTTTGTTAACATTCTTAAGGTATCAGCAATTGAGAAATGGATTGGCCCTTGCATGCAATTCCATAGAACAGTGGCTTAAGTTTGTCAACAAGCCTATGTGGGATGTCATATATCCCAAAGGGATGATGCAAATGTGGTTTGGAGGTGGCTGATTTATTGTTTTGAGTTGTTTCTCACATTTACTGTTTCGGGTTACTTGTTATTCATTGACGTTATTTCATTTATATTATTTTCTAGATTCTAACATTTTATTATTTTTTCTAGTGACAACAAGCAAAAGCAAGAAGGGCAAAGGGCCATTGGCGTCCACTGCTACCCCTACCTCCGAGGACATGGCTCGAGTACTTGCCAATATGGATGTTGAAAATCTAACGGCGATGCAAGAACAAATTGCTAGTAGATTACAGTCTATCCCGTCAATAACCAAGTCCTCGAAGCAAAGAGCTTGTGGCTCTCATTGGATGGGTAAGAGCCAGGACTTGTTAAGCATTGAACAACATCCACTCACTATAGACGAGGATGCGTACTCGACTGGCCGCGAGGAAGAAACGGCAATGGAGATTGAGTTTACAAAGCTTCCAAAAGGAGAGGCATCATCAATTTTGTTGTACCAAGATGCAAGTAATGCTCAATTTGGTGTGATTTTGTTATAGGTCTTCTATTCAAAGAATAGAATAGAATAGAATAGTAGCCTTCATATGGACGAGCAGGGATGAGGCTTTACAAATACTTGTGCAATTGTTATGCGGCATTATTGTGGTACTCAGATCAACAAAACATGGCCACAAGTTAAGCGAAGTCGAGAATACGAAGTCGTGGAAGCAGTGCGTAGGACTTATGGAAAGGGTGTTTTTGTGGAATACATCCTTGGAATTATGGCAAAGAGATGGAATCGTTGGAAGTTTATAAGAATACCAGTTTTTTGGAATGTTGTACAACTTGGGAGTATTTTGAATTCTAATTAAGTGGTGAACATCACGAGTAAAAAGTGCAGTAATAGAAATGCATTGTGAGGGCAGGACCTTGCATTACAACAAGGTCCTGCACTCCTTATTGTAAGAATTGTAGTTTGTGGTTTGCTAAAGACCTAAACTAGCAATGGTCCCCCGAACAACGGTCGTTAGGAAGGACGTTTTATTATATGAACATGTTTGGTGCTAAGACAATAGCCTGCATGGATAAGGAAACAATCCCAAGGCATGTCAAACATGAAGGTTTGTTTTGAAAGGGAACATGCTAAATGGAACAAGTGCTTTAGCCTATATAATATATGCATTCTTAATTTTAATGTTGGTGCTAATGGATACCATTAAAACTAATTCTTGATATACTAGAAATGAATTCAGGAAGATACATTGGAATCTAGGAATCACAGGCTGAGGTTCGTCTGTCGGAGCCATCAACTGAAAGTGTTAGCTGATTGTACTTGGGTTTAAAGAATGGGGTTACAACCCTAACATGGTAAGTGATGACTTTAACAATAGTAAAGCAAAAATGCAAGGTTGCTCATTTTTTCTCTAATACTTATTCTCAAGGATTGCCATTCAGCAAAAATTATACGTACACTTGGATAAACATGAACTCCTATGGATAGTTCTAGGGTTCTAGTGAAACAGTTTAGGGTTTCTGCTATTGAGGCCGTTAAATGGAGGCATTTCTAGATGGATGAACATTTCCAGATGGAGGAACTGGTCTTCCGTCAAGAAAGCTGAATGAGAAACCTTTGAGCCCATATTTTCTCCTGATGCTTCTTGTATCTCCCTCTGCAATTTGTATCTCCCTTTGCAATTTCTGTTGTGAGACGGGGCAGAAAGAATGGTGCTCTGAACATGACGGCAAATCTACTTTGAAACAATGGAGCAGATATCCATGAATACAAATCTTGGAGGTAGTTCAGCAAAAAGTGGCTGCAGAACCTAAAGGAAAGTGGGATTTGCAGAATTATGGCTTATCAGCAAACTAGAGTTCTTTTTGGAGCGCAAGATCTTCAGGTTCTATACATTATTATGAAATACCATTTGCTATAGGCTAGCACATCGTGCAGATTGCTGAAGGTTGAGTGTTAGTAACATTTGATAAATGATGGCCCTAGCTAGAAGTTTAAATAGGCCTGGGAGGAAATGTTCTAGATTTTTTTTGGGAGTAATGATTTCATTAAGCTATTTGTAGATTTATTCTATATTCTGGATGATTGAAATGCACTTCAAATAAGTTGTTTATGACCTTCTGAAAATTCGTACGTAGATGACCATGTAGTTCCACTTTAGCTACTGGATCTGTATTAAATGCTATGATGGCTATGCAGATATGTAACAATGGTTTTCACCATGCAGATTAGATTATATGCTTGTGAATTGAAAGCATAGACAAGATAACAAAGGTTGAGATGCCATAGTAATTGTTGAATGCCAGTGATCCATGATAAGGGAATATACAGTGTCATTCATGGGCTGAGATTCTGATCGCATAGGTGTTCGTCCAAGGTTTATTGTAGCAGTCCTCAAGATATTGTGGCTGGTCTTAATGTTACTGTAGCAGATGCTGATGTCGCTAAAATCCCACCCTCTTGTCTCTGTTGTCCGCTGCCAAAATACAATCCGATGCCGCTCTTTTATAAGGGTAAAAGGTCTTGCACCTTTTTTATTAAAAGACTTTGCCTAAAATAGTTGCCCTTTTCCAAAGGTATTAAACCTTATAATAGATAACTTTTAACGTCCCATGCTAACCATTAAAATAAGAGTGATAAAACATGGTGCCGGATCTTACTTGGTCTTAAATCAAGGTTCCAATGAAATAATTGGTACTGCTCTTAAAATGAAAAAAATCGGCACATGTTAGATGAATGAGAAACTCGGCACTGCTCGTAACTGGAGAATTTAGAAGTGCTCCTAAAAGTCGGCTTTCAGATGAAATGGCATAAAACTGCCACCTTCTACCTTCTAACAACATATAAGAAGCAAGAGATTTGTTTTCTAGAAGCTTGAATCCTGAAACAAAAACATTAGAATTAGTTCTAGCAACAGAGCATTCAGCATTGTTAAATCTACTCACCCTATGAGGATCCAACCCAGCTCAAAAATACATGACCCAATATCCACTGGCCCATGAGGTGCCAAAATGAGAGACATCAAAACTCGTAGAGGAAATCCTAGAGCAGAAGGGAGACTTCCGTCCAAATTTTTTCCTTCAATGATCTCGTCCATTTCAAATTTTGCCAAGAATGTGGCAACTTGCATCCCGCAGGAGGACCATAAACTGAAAGGGAACGTCGCATGCAGCGTTATATGCGGCGTTCCTGGGCACGACTCCCAACACCTTCCCATTTTAAAAAAGAAAATGTTGTTAAACTGTACAAGTATACATATGAGACAAGACAAGCTCAAGTCATGTGTGTGTCCGAGGACAGAGTTGGTCCCGCAGATGCATTATCTCCTGGAGGCATGATCCCAGCATTCGAACTAAAATTGCGCTGAGTATCACGGGTAGCAATTGGCTAGGCCTGACAAACTTAGCATTGCGCACCTAGATTTGGTCATACGCTGGACACCCCTCTAGGGTATGGCGTTCATCTTCAATGGCCCCCATTTGATAGCATCTACAGAGCTTGTCTTACCGTGGTTCCCCAATCCATCTCTCTGTGTCAATGCAGAGACAGTGTGCACCTGTGCGATTGAGGGAATGAGTCTGTGCTTTTTCATGGGCAGATGGGTATGCTAAGAAAAGTGATGTTGCAAGGGAGCATAAGAAAAAAGAAAAGAAAGCTAAGAAGACAAAAAGAAAACGAGGTAAGGGAAGAGTTTGGATTTGATTTCTTGAATTTTATTGCAATCTACATATTCGAAATGGGAATTTATGCTGCAATGCAAGTTATAAAAGGCAACAAATGGCTAGGAAATTCATCAAGTTGCCAGCAACTATCCAGCAAAAAAATGCCGAGGTAGTTGTTGGTGTTCTTGAACATGAGGTAGAACTTGATGTTGAATTGCCCATTGGAAATGTTGATGAATGTTTTGCTAGAGCCATGGATGACTTCCAAGATGAACGACCTAAATTTAATTACCAAAATGAAATGCTTGACATCCAAAGAAATGATAATGACAGCACTGTACAAATTGATTGTAGTTTGGAAAACGCCCATGAACTATTCCAGGGGCATCAAATGTCTGATCTGTGTGATAAACTAGCTAAAAGATTGAAGTTTATAAATTCCTTGTATTCACAAGATTTGTTATGAATTGAAAAGCAAAATGGTAAATTGAGCTCTAGCCTTCTGTTTACTTATTTACTATCTTTACAGAATTTGAGTGCTCTAATCTTCATCAACTTTGTAACATGATTTGCAAGAATGCCTGATCCCTTTTCCTTATACGATGCCAAGCTAAGATTTACCTGATTCTATAGGTTTTTGGATCCGATTTGCCATTCTTGATAAGAATGATCCAAGAATTGCAGGAACACATACTAACTTATTTTGACATAATATGGAAGATCAAGAAGGACATGATTCTTTGCCTAGTAGGGGAGCTGGCTACCCCTTGATTGATCTTCCACAACATCAAAAAAAGAAGAAGGGGGTGTCATGATAGAAAGCATACCTGACGTAGTAGGTCAAAGCAAGAACAAAGAGCTTGTTTTCTTTCTTGTGTGGAATGATCGCCATATGGCAGGCTACGATTGGATGAGAACAAGAATGGAGACTCGTTTTTCTTGACGTGATGTGGAACAATATAGGGGAAGCCATTCTTGCAAGGATGGCCGACTCCATGCAGTTCTACGACGTCTACAGGGTTTTTTGTTTTTTGTTATTTTGGGAGGGTTGGGGGGGGGGGTGTCATTCTTGACAAGAATGATTCAAGAAGTATGATCAACGGCCTTTATATGCACTTATACATCCAAAGACCCAACGTCGCTTGCGGCTAGCTAGGATTTTAACGATTCAAAAATGATTCTTGCAAGGTACACATGATCAGCAACCTTTATGTGCACTTGTACATCCAAAGACCCAATGGCGTTGGCGGCTAGCTGGGGTTTTAACAATTGCAGCTTCGTATGATTCTGGTCATCTTTTGTCATGAGAGGCTTTTCACGATATTTCTGTTATACAGATGGGATCAGCAAATTTGGGCTGCGGTGGCTGATTTTTTGTCATCCATTGTGCAATCACAGGTTGATGTGTCTATTTGGATATGTGATGCACATGTTAAGCCAGAAAAGTTTGTTTCTTCCACGTACAAGCTGCTTTTGGATTGTGAGCCTCTTCCCCCATCCCGGTAGTGGCATCTTCAGGTTCCTCAACCACAGTAGAAAAGTGTTTGGATGTGGACATGGAATAAACTGCTCCACCTTAAAGTGTTAGCGTTGCGATGGCAAATTCTCCATAGATGTGTTCAAGTGAATGTCTTGGTTCACAGGATGAACCCTAGAGTTTCAGATCGTTGTCCTCTATGTGGTCAATGTGTTGAAACTATTGAACACTGCTTCTTCTTGTGCGATCATCTACGGCTTGCTTGGGCGTGGTGGTTCACACTTTTCAGTGTGTCTCTCACTAGCCAAGAGATCCTACTTGCACTTTACCCCTCTGTTTGGCTTAAGTTGCGTAAGGGGGCATTTCATCTTACTTCTAGTTGGATTTTGTGGTCTATTTGGCAAAGGCAACGTTTGTGTATTTTTCAAGGTGCACACATATCTGATCAGCAGCTTCTTCATTGTGCTCGGCACAAAAGCTTATCGTTGCTCATCTCTGATGATAAAAAAGAGATAATTTGACACACATATTTACGGTGTTCCTCTTATGCATAGACGAGTGTTTATGCCTAGTTGGGTCAGCCTATCCACTAGGGTTTTATTCCTGTCTATGCATTGTGTATTGCGCCTTTGTTTTTGTCAATAAAAAGAGTCTCGCATCCTTTAAATAAAATTAAAAAAAAAAAAAAAAAAAAAAAAAAAAAAACTAAACTAAACTAAACTGCAAGAAAGTTGATCCACTTACCTTGACCTAGTTTTTTTTAACAACATCAATGCGGAGTTATTGGACGAGGGCAAATATAAAAATGTGAAAAAAGTGAGAACGACTGTTATTAACCGCTCACACTATCTCCCCCCGATTGGGGTTATTAAAAAAAAAAATATGGAAACCCTTCCAAATTTCCTCGAAATTCGGAAAGGTTTCCTTATCGAAGCACGGAAGGGTTTCCACAATAATATAATTTTTTTTTGGGTTTCCAAGATATCCACCACTAATTAATAGTAATTAATGCTTAGAATTAAATTTCTACGGCTCTTATTGAAGAGCTTTTTCCAGAAAAAGTTTTTTTTTTCTTCTTAGCTCTTTCTCCGGCGGTTTTTTTGCATTTGGCGATTGAGGAAGGCCTACAGTCGATCCAGCAAGCCTTTTATAGGAGCAATCAGGTACAGACGCATCCATCTGCATAACACAGGATATTATATATTTGCACATGAGATGAACCTGCTGCATATGAGATGAACTTGCTGCATATATAAATACTATATCGAGATGCCTATGCCCTCCATTTGCGCCGGACAAAGTCCATTAGCCACTATTTTGTAGGTTATACCGAGTCATCTTTTGTCCTTGGGTGCCTTGCCTGAGTCTGATCCGATTTTTTTCGTCTGTATGCCCTTGCCGTTTTCTTAACAGCCTTGATTAGAAATTTGAACGATGTGCAACCAACACAGTATCTCTAGCAATGGAGCTGGAAAACATTTCTGCCTACTTTCAGAAGTCCTTCGAAGATGGAACTAAGTTCCCTCGGATCTTTTCTCCCAATAGGAACTCTAGAAAGGATTTGGAATTCCTTGTGAATGCAGTTTCGAAGTACCGAGAGTTGTTGGATTCAATAATTGCAAAATGCGGGGCTATTGTCTTTAAAGGATTTGAAGTGCACACAGGGGAGGATTTTAACAGTGTTATACAAGCTTTCGGGTGGGAAAATATGATTACACAAAAGAAGGTGGGACATCAACGCGTACTCATGTGTTTGGAAATGTGTTTACTGTCAATGAAGACGTTCCATTGGAGGAGGACATTGGTTTTCACAATAAATGTTGCTATGTCAGTGACACCTTTTTTTCATTTTCATTGTCTATCAGTTCACGATAAAACCAGTTTAAGTTTTTCAGTTAATTTGTTCTGTTTTACTGAATTGCTTTTTTTTCTTATGAAACAGCTCCCAAAAGTTCCCACCAGGCTTTTCTTCTTCTGTGAGACTGCTCCAGCGCCAGGAAAAGGAGGTTCAATATCTTTAGTACTTGGCCATATTGTATATCAAAAGTTGCTGGTACAGAACAAGTCCCTTGTGGATGAACTTGCAGAAAAGAACTGGATTTCATTAGATAAGAAGTGAGCAAGCAATTTTGTAATCTTAATATTTTCCATATGATTTACATGGTTCTTATATATTCTGCCACACAGAGTTTCACCAGAATTCATATCATTTAGAGAAGATCGGGTCGGGCGCATGGTCTGGTTCAATCACATAAGATTTCGGAAGAGACTGCAATTTGCAGATAGAACACCTATCTCAGAGGAGGATTATGCAAAGATAATGAAAGTTTTAGAGGACGAGAAAGTTAATGTTCCGTGGCAGAAAGGAGACATTGTGCTGTTGGATAATTATGCTGTGCTTCATGGTAGGGAGGGCTGCAAATCCAGTCGAAGGATTCTAATATCATTAACTAAATAAATTGTTGTATAAAGTCACTAAAGTGATTAAGTGTATAATTTTCTTTGCAGATATTTAGACTAGCAGCTGTTATCACAACAACATTGAACTTTCATCTTTAGTTGTCTATGCAGTCGCTGGTCATGTTCTCAACTTATGGTCATTTTTTGGAGCAACTTCTCATCAGGATGTAGCTTGAAACATTAATTGTCGTTGTAATGACTACTCATAGGACTACATGGCTGGGCTTGCCAACTGGCTGCAGCATAATAGTCTGGCTTGCTTATTCTCATCAACTGATATCATTCAAGGAAATCATTACAAGAATCCCCTATATCTGGAATCTCAAACACATATGCTGATATTGGAAACTTAAATGTTTTTGACTTAACAAAATTGACCCCATGTTGTGTAGGTACCCTTATATCTATGTGATATGTTGAGACATGCTATCATAGTATCGCACTTCTAATAATGCTCATGGCGTCCATAGCCATGGCAATTGTAATTTTTGGAGCAGAATATGACATTGTTGAGCCACTGCAACTCTCTTATTCTCTCTCTCTCTCTTTGAAATATGTAATGCCGCGAGCGGAGAATCACTTTAGAAGTCACGGTTCCAGTAGTTCATGTAGTTCCTGTCATGTTTCTGGTCATACATGTTGAAAGCAAAGGAAGCATGGGAGGCAACATTGTTGGGGGGCCATGAAGGTTGGGTTGGAAATGGAGAATGCAATGGGGGAGAGCAAAGCGCAAGAAGAGCATATGCCCTTAGAAATTTTTTGATCGGCCGTGGAAACCCTTCCTATTTTCCCCCATTTATGGAAACCCTTCCTATTTTCCCATGGCATTGGAAAATAGGAAGGGTTTCCATTTGAATTAAATTTTGAATTCTCGGGTGGCATGCATATTTATGAGTGTGCACCATTAATGGGCGACGTCCGTCTTGAAAGGCGTGGTCCATAAATGTCATCACGTGTCAATATTAAAAATATTAAAAAAAATGGAAACCCTTCCCATTTTCCGTGGAAACCCTTCCAATTTTCAAATGGGAAACCCTTCTTTCCATGGAAACCCTTCCTATTTTCCATAGAAACCCTTCCTATTTTCCAAACATAGAAATCCGGAAGGGTTTCCATGGAAATTAGGAAGGGTTTGTAAACCCTTCCTGGTTTTAATGAAAGCCGGAAGGATTTCCATGAAAATTTGGAAGGGTTTTCACGGGAGGCCAACCCAAATCGGGCGTACTTAAAACCATCGGTTATTAACGGCTAAAATTATGTCAAATACATACATATATATAGCCTGATAATGTTGTTAGTGAAAGATACCATATTCTTTGATAAAAATGGCAAATCTAGAAAATTTCAGTAATCAGACGATGATCTCTTCGCTCCTGCAGCTACCCACATGAATTTGCATCGTCCTTCCTCTTACCTTGCCAATCCGGCAGCATTGTCTCCGTAAATTCTACAAAAACAATCGCTCAATTAATATCCCAAACTAAAAAATTGTTGTTCCAAATAAAAAGTCAAGACCCTAATAATTCATCCGTTAGAAAGCAACACATAAGAAGCAAGAGATTTGTTTTCTAGAAGCTTGAATCCTGAAACAAAAACATTAGAATTAGTTCTAGCAACAGAGCATTCAGCATTGTCAAATCTACTCACCCTATGAGGATCCGACCTAGCTCAAAAATACATGACCCAATATCCACTGGCCCATGAGGTGCCAAAATGAGAGACAACAAAACTTGTAGAGGAAATCCTAGAGCAGAAGGGAGATTTTCGTCCAAATTTTTTCCTTCAATGATCTCGTCCATTTCAATTTTTACCAAGAATATGGGCAACTTGCATCCCGCAAGAAGACCATAAACTAAAAGGGAACGTCGCACGCAGCATTATATGTGGCGTTCCTGGGCACGACTCCCAACACCATCCCATTTTAAAAAAGAAAATGCTGTCGAAGTGTACAAGTATACATATGAGACAAAACAAGCTCAAGTCATGTGTGTGTCTGTGGACAGAGTTGGTCCCGCATATGCATTATCTCCTAGAGGTATGATCCTAGCATCTGAACAAAAACCGCGCTGAGTATCACAGGATTGACCAGGCCTGACAAACTCATCATAGCGCACCTAGATTTGGTCATACGCTGGACACCCCTGTAGGGTATGGCATTCATCTTCAACAGCCCCCATTTGATAGCATCTATAGAGCTTGTCCTGCCATGGTTCCCCAATCCATCTCCCTGTGTCAATGCAGAGACGGTGTGCACCTGTGTGGATTGAGGCAATGAGTCTGCGCTTTTTCATGGGCAGATGGGTACGTTAAGGAAAGTAATGTTGCAAGGGAGCAGAAGAAAAAAGAAAAGGAAGGAAGGAAGTATATTTTAACGTCCACGGAGGCCAACTGGCCTATGAGACGGTTATAGACATACAATATATCGGATAGTATCCAAACACAAAAGAAAACCACCAAAGCCCTATACAATGTGTCTCTACCATGGGACGAAAAAACCCCCCATGTGGGAGGAAAAACCCTTGTAGTAGGTGTTCAAATTCCCTATCTGGGCACTCAAATTCCCTGTGCTGTAAAGGACTCTCTGACGGTGGAGACTTGCAGAATGTAGGACGCGAGACGTGCAACCATTGGCGAAGCCAGCAGTTGATGAATTGCTATCCCAAAGCATCTGAGATCGGCATGAGCGGCGCGGATGTGTGCATATGCCGGACACTCCTGTAGAGCATAGTATTCATCTTCTACTATCTGCATGTGACAGCACTGGCATAATCCAAGAGGATGGGGGGTATAGTGTCAACCCTTGTGACAAGCCATAGGTCCAGTGACAACTTTGTGTCGAACGCTATTATCTTGACACAAAGTGTTTGTGTTGTGTCAAAATTGTGTCTAGTGCATAGCGTCAAAAATTTCGTCAAAAGAATGACCTCCTTTTTGTCAACTTTTTAGCTCAACTTAAGTAGGTTATTGCAACAACTATTGAACAATATTATAGCAAAGTTGTGGCAACCTTTTCTTAAGACTTATGACAAAATGTTATCCAAAATTTCATCTAATATTTTGACGGAATTTTGAGGAGCATTTGTCAATTTTATATTGCAATTTGAGGTGGTTGTTGTAACAAAATTTAACCAATATTATAACTAAGTCACTACAACATTTGCCTAATACTTTTATACATCATTATAGATATAGTATTGCACCAAGGGATATTACTTCGAAGAATCCAAGAATGATTTGGATACTCGAACAATAGTCAGTTGGAGGGGAAGATAATGGTGAAGGGTACTTGGCAACATGAAGGAGCAAAGTGATCAGGAAGATAATGCAATGCTCAACATCAAATGATCTATACCATAGTAGTTATAGCAATAAGATTGACAATGCTGATTAATCATATCACATATCAATTTGTTCACTTAGGTCATGCTCAATATCCTCCGCCTCGTCATCGTCTAGATATAGACGAAGAGCCAAACCACTAATTGCTTCAGAATGATCATGTACATGTCCCGCAATTTCTTCATCTTCAATATAATCCTCATCATGACCACGAATATGGATTGGTGAATTGAATGGAGATCGAAGCACATAAGTTGCTTCTTTATCAACTTCCTCTCTTTGTGAATGTGCCAACGATGATTCTAAAGGAACATATTCATCAGTATCATCCTCAAGCAAATCTTCTCCCAAATATGCACTCTCCTCTTCAATGTTGATACCAATATCTGCCAGTTCTCCATCTTCTGCTTCATGCAACAATGAGTCATCATCAACATCATTAGCAATACCCATAACACCCTCACCACCACCACCAAAATTATCATCAGCAGCAACATCAACATGAATGCCACCGCCGCCATCAAAATCATCATCAACCTCAGTATGAATATCATGAGAGAGCTCTTCCATGTTATTTTCATCTACGAATAAAGCAATTATGCGTCGAGCCCGCGGTTGACAATGTATGACAATCCACCAGTTTGTGTCATTAGGATTCTCATGGATAAATATCTGCTCAACCTGACTTGGAAAGACGAAAGGTTCTTTCATCTCAGGCAATACCTTTGAAGAATCCACTTCTGGAAATCCTGATGGATGAGTCCTAACTGTCTTGCCACGACCTCTGTATACAACTTTGAACCATCGCGCCTTGAAAACATTTACATGAAAGCTACGATAATCCAACTCAATAATGTCTGTCAGGATTCCCATGTAATTCAGGCTACTCTCCAGAAGATTGTGATCCCTGTTGCTAGATTGATTTTTTTGTTCAAATTCTGAGCTGATACCTGAATCAAATGTAACCCTACGCTTATCCACGTTGTTTATGCGAAAATGTTGCCCGTATGCCCACATTGAAGTATAGAATCGCGCCTAGAACAAAATAATGATGATGAGTAATGTAGTATAAAAAGAATGAAACTTTGAATCAAAGATTTCTGATACCTTTCTACTACAACCAAGTGCAAGCTCATAATCATCATCTGGAATAACTTGACCACAATCTTTAGCTTCGTCCATACAAGCCAATAACCATGCATTATTCATAACATCTGGAATAGATTGTCTTATTGATCGCTCTGTTGACCTTCTTCGTGCATCCTCCTTAGTAGTTTCATGCAAGTCCCTCCATGGTTATAAACTTGCAGTATTATTAAGAACAAATGTGCTTACTGCAAGAAGCATGTCATCACTCAGACTTCATTCTACACCATTACCCTGTAATACTTCTGATGTAATTTCCTTGGGTTCTTCTTTCTCCCACAATTTTGGACCATCAGGATGGCAAGATGTGGTGGCATCGTTTAGAATTAGATAAAATAGCGTTTCTTGTATAAGATGACCTTCAGCCATGCAACCCTCTGGTTTTGCCATTTGACGAATAAAACTTTTGAGCACCTTCATGTAGCGCTCTAGAAAAAACATCCATCTACTAGGAGCAGGTCCTGCCAACCTTATCTCGTTTGGAATATGTACCAACAGATGTACCTGTGCATATAAGCACGTTATTTGAACTTATAGTTGATAGAAGTAACATAATTGCATAGAATTTGTTTCGTAGTACCTGAAGGTCAAAAAAACTAGTGGGAAATTCCTTTTCAATGTCACAAAGCAGTATAATCACTTCCTCCTCTACTTTTGATATCTCAGCCACTTCAATCTCTTTGGAAGAGACCCACCTTGCAAATTTACCCAATCGATATATAATGCTCCTTACTTGTGGAGTCAAGAAATCCCCTATAACACATGGAAGTATATGCTGGAAAATCCACGAAGTATAAGTGCATATGTTAAAATATAAATTTTTCATAAGAAACTAGAGCATATAAATCAAAAGTATACCTGAAGAAACTTGTGCCAATCATGGGATTTTAATCCAATGAGACTGCCTTTTTTAGTAAATGCCTTTCGCAAAGAGGCTCCATATCCAGTTGGTGTGCGTACCTTTGATATCCTTTTGTTTACCTCAAAAACTTGTTTTTTCCCTAGAACCCATGCACCTTGTTTCCATGTGAGGGTTTTCCTGCCTTTCTTCTCGATCGGCCAATATTTCTTTTCTATTTTTTGCTCTTTTCTGTTATATGCTGCCAAAGAGAATGTGCGACATTTTTGAAGATGTGCATGGGATCAAGTAAATGCACCAACTCCAAGTCACTCCAATAATCCAACCTATAGAAAATGGATAACCTCTTCATTCCTGGCGGAAGATTTGCCTTTGCATCTTCATAACTAGTCAAGTAATTCACATTGGGATTCATCTCCTTCCAAGCATCCAACCAATCCTTAGGTGTCCATCTCGTTGGCTTCGTGGTCTCATCGGATCCACGTGTAGGATGGCCCTCTGCCAAGTACTTTTTATGTCCAACATATATTTGCTTCTTCAGATGTTTGTTAAGCTAGTCCCACAAGAAGGTCATCCATATGCACCACTTGTTTGTAGACCTACAATCTCAACAAAAGGTTAATTCAAATAACATCTGAGGTTTTTTACGATTTTGCATTATAGTACATCATACATGAAACTTCTGTAAAACCTGGATAGTCATGAAGAGTAAAGCATAACATCCCATGGAACGTAAAGTCATGTGGAGTTTTAGAAATGTCATACATATGTACTCCCTTCCATAGAATCTCAAGTTCTTCCACCAAAGGTTCTAAGTAGACATCCATGTTTTTTACTTTATATTTTCCTGCAATATCCCATTCCATACTTAATACAAGCAATAAAAACTAAGTTTTAACACATACATACCTGGAATAATCAAACTCAACATGATATGGCCAGGTTTTGTAGCCATCCATGGTGGAATGTTATAATTTATAACTGCCACAGGCCACACAGTATGAGAGGATGACATAGATCCCCATGGGCAAACACCGTCAATCCCTAGCCCAAGTCTAACGTTGCGGGGTTCCAATGCAAATATAGGCCACTTTTCCTCTATCTGTTCCATAAAGCCCCATCTGCCGGGGATGTCACATAGTTTAAGGCGTATATACCATGTGAGTGAAAGGGGTGGGTTTTTTTTTACCCTAAACCGTATGTATAAATACGGATAGGGGCTTGGCTAGGGGATTTTTCTGGGGGGAATCTAGTGTAATATGTATACGGGAAGGGGCGTTTAGAAGGTTGGACAAGGCGTATACGGAGGGTTTTTTGCTGACTCCATTAACGCACGTGGCGTATCACCTTTATAGTAGGTGAAACCCCTGGGTCTGCAGGGGTTCTCATCTTTCCATCTCTACTACGATGTCGTGCATGATAGTCCATGAAATCTGCTAGTGTGGGCGATCGGAAAATATGTCGAAGTCGAGGGATTATAGGCATATGACGTAATACCTTTCGTGCCACTTTTGTCTTTCTGCCTTCCTCGTAGCGCGCTTCCTTACACTTCGGACATGATTGATCATTTGCATAGTCTTTACGAAATAGAATACAATCATTAACACATACATGCACGACGTTATACTCTAGTCCAAACGAACGCAATAGCTCCCTAGCCTCCCTCCTAGATTTTGGAAGACAATGCCCATCTGGTAATATTCTATCAAGCAAACTATAAAAAAGGCAAATAAGCATATAGAAAAAAACTTCTATTAATGCTCCGATGACTTGCATTTACATACCTGAAAAGTTCAGAAACACTATTGTTGCTCCAACCAACTTTGTGTTGGAGATTGAGAATAAGCATGCAAGCAGCAAGGCGAGAAACACGAGCATTTGGAAACAGTGGTGTGCTTGCCTCATTGTGAAGATATGTTGCTTTCTCCCTGTGCGAGTTATCATCTCTGTTACTTGTATTCACACCATCATCACTTTCGCCACCATTGGTTTGTTCATTTATCGGAAAGAAATTTGTGATGGTATCATGAATCACATCCTCACCCGCGAAAGCACTGTGTGAGCCAGACACTTCATCTGAGGACTACATGGACCAAATAGAATACAATTAGAAGTAAATAACAAAACAAGTAAATATATTAAAAAGATAATTCATAAATGGCAAAGGAAAATAATGGAACATAACCAAGGATTGAAGTTTTAAACAATACAAAAAATATTTTGTTTACTATATATGCACTTACAATAGATAAAAAACTTATCGAACCCTGAATGAAAGCATTGCTCCCTAGAATAAAGCAACTCTATCGGATCAGTCTTGCATGATATTATAATGGTCTAGGGTTATATTATTGATGACTCAATATTACCGACATGGTTTAGTATAAGAAATCATAGAAAACAACTCTAAACTCTATACTAACCGTTTATAATTCATCGAAACCCACAATATCCCACAATATCGACACCCACAAAAAATATGTAAAAGTAATAACGAAGGCAAAAAGACGATTCCTAAGTGGCAACACCAAATGGGCAAATAACCAAACATGGGTGTATACATAAATAGAACTAATAGTAAAAATAATTTTTTTTTGATGTAGGACACACTTACAATATTTGCTTCATGTTCGAGGTCATTTTCTTCATCAGGTTGCAAAGGTCGACTTCGAGATACACCAAACTCTGCTTCATGTTGTTGTCGAACGCGATAGGAAAGACTAGTCCTGCCATTACATTTGTTGCACCAACAACTGCGATGATGGAGATAGAAGGCTTCAGTCGGGTCTCTCCTAGCTTTTTTTCTCTGTCTTTGACGAGATACTGAAGATGAATTTGATGAGGGCGAAGAAGAAGATGACTTGCGGCGTGGCAAGCAATCATCCCTGTTAGTCCTGTGCCTCCTGGTACAGGACTATTCATGCATACGTCAGACCAGGTCAAGCTCAAAGATCCTCAGTCAACCATGGGTCAGACATCCAAGCCTCCGCAGAAGACTAAGCAGCAGGCCACGCAGTCAAAGCCTTTGGCTGTCAACAAGAGGCGCCGCTCAGACAAGTGACGGCCCGTCACCGCCCGCGTCAGCGTCAGCGTGATTCTAGGCACTTCAAGAGGCACCGCCAATATTCTCACAGAATCGGGCCTCCTTCCGAGAGTCCAAGACCGAGATCACCGAGTGTCTATATTGGGCCCAAGGCCATTGTACTATATATATGAGTAGAGTTAGCTCATAAGTTTTTTAGATGAGTTTTGAGTCTTGTCTCCTTTCAGTTTTCTCTCTATTGCGAGAGCTCATGTCTTTTCATCATTGATATCAAGGAAGCTTATCATCTTTCTCTCAATTGTTCTGTTCTCTTCTTTTTCTTCTCTTTTCGGCAAATCCCAGTGACATAGTCCCGGACTCTCTGTTAGATCCACGGGTCCTCCACCAGGGTCTTTCCAGAGTTCCCGAACCCGACCCCAAACACATGCGCCGGCTGCGGGTTACGATTTTCTCCTACTTTCTTACATGCGCCATGTGCGTAAAGTAATTTCACGCCCGAAAGAACTCCTTTCTCGACGGCATCTGGCTTGGAGCGCCATCGGCGTCGAAAGCTGTTGACATGTATGGATCTGCTTATGACATAGAGGGGAGGCCATCTTGGTCTCGGGCTCGGTCCACGCCACCCACCCTCGTGTCGGTCTGCGTCCCAGTTCCCCGCCCCAAGCGTGCAAACATTGCTCACAACCTCAGTCCCCTCATCACTATCAGGAGCCTTATCCGGCTCAACCTTCTCAACCGTACTTTCACACCCCCGAACATGCCTACATCCATCATTCTTCGGGCCATACGCCTCTTCCTTCGCGAACCATCATCTCCCCGGGTGGGCACGGCTATCCACATGTCTCCTTTTTTATGCCTACCGGGGAATATCCTTTCCCCTACGTTTCCCATTGCTCTTCCTGTTTTACAACCTTACGGATCTCAAAACCAATGCTCCGCTACTTCCCTCAACCGCGGTCACCCCTTCATCGGGTCCGCCAGCACAATGCCACATCCACCTCAACCTCAATATCCTCACTATACTGTTCCTGTCCAGCCCAGCACTTTCACATCTACCTTTCAGACTCGGAAACTGACTTATCCCACCTTTGGCAACACGAAAGGCAAACCGTTAGACCAAAGTGCTCGTGCCCACATGGAAGAATTTGAGGCTCTAGCCGTCCTAAATGGTCACGCCGCAAACCTCAACTGAAATTCCACATCTTTTCCACCACACCTGCGTGGCTCTCTCATCAATGGCTCATGTCCAACAAAAGCCATTGGAAACAAGATCGGTCCGAAATGCGCCTTTGCTTTTCTCTCTCATTCTGGGACCACGGATGATGATCAACTTCATCTCAAGCAACTCAATGACCTTCACCAAGAGCCCACGAGTGCGGGGATTTTATGGATCGACTTCACATTCTCGCTAAGTAAGCTCAAGGAGTACCCTACACGAGCCGATTTTTGGTCCGGTTTCTCCAAGGACTTCCTCCTCGCTATTCGACTCATGATCAATACTGCGTCCCAAAAACTTTGGAGCAGGCTATCGACCTTGTCAATCACTTTCGGCCAATGTTTCCTCCCGAGGCGTGGCTCTTCAAGAGCTCCCGCTCATTCCACCCGTCATGGTTCCACAAACGGCGGTTTCAAATTTCAACACGCTAATCCACAGTGCTAGATCAAATCTGGTGCCATATTTGCAAATATCAAGGCCATTTGGCCAATGAGTGCAACTCCACCAATGGCCCGCCTCATTGCAAAAGCGATGCAACATGTGCAATCATGCCCGCGGAAGAGTGCACTCGCACTCATCCCACACCGTTCCAAAACAAAATGGTTTATCAAGTGCAAACCACACCTCGACCACAATCACACTATCGCCAGCCACCCCTTCAGGTGCAGCCCGCGCAACTCTATCGACAACGGGACCAACCACGGGGATCCAACCAACGTCCTCCTTTTGATCCTTCTAAAGCTCGGTGTTATCACCGGCCAAGAATGGGGTCATACCACCACAAATAAGGTCCTCAACTTCCACAAGTTCAGTCCAAATTTTCGGCACAAATCAGACCACATCGGTCCGCCTCACGGCTTACCAACTCGGCTTGCTAATGGCAAACAAGGCCCGACCAGTTCTTAAGAAGCCCCCAAGAGCCTCGGCAATCACGCTATCAACCAGCTCCGAGAAATCAACCTCAACCGGATCAACAAGCACAAGAGGAAATTTTTCGGGCACTTAATCCTCCCAGCAGCCGTCAAATTGGGTTGGTCTAGTTTCACGCCGCACCAAGGCATCACGCCCTTGACTATTATTCGGAAGGACACGCAACCTTTGCCTTTGCGGTTGACACCATTCCTCATGAGGGGCGAAAAAAGGTTCACTTTGCACCTGACTTGGAAAAGCTCATGCCAAATGTCATGCCCAAAGTTCGCCAAAGCATTTTGAATCTCATGCAAAGCTTTGAAGGCCGCACATTGGCCAATGTTCATGCCACCACTAGAGCTCAACAAAGACAAGATACCCTTCACCATCTCAACCTCCACGCCTCGGACATATCCCAATATTGCAGCCGAGGTTGACTTACTCAAAGAAGTTGCCGCTTCCCCGCCACGCACTCCCCGCACTGCTGGAACCAGCCAGATCCTTTTTCTCATGTACCTCTCGAACTCCAAGAGGAGCTTGCCAAGATCAAAATTCCTTTAAGCTTGGCAACCATTTTAAAACTCGGCCCTGCTCTCAAGGACCAGTTACCACTCCCAACTGTTTTAGTTGGGGCTGTGGCTACCTCTACACCCACGGTCCATGCCACGGTGGGAAATCAGCAAGTCAACCATGTTCAAATCGATGGAGGTAGTGCAGTCAATCTCATCACGGATAAACTCCGCAAACAAATGGGCATCACACAACTCTTTTCGCGTGCCCCATATGACATCAAATTGGCTAATGGCCATATCACGAGACCTCAAGGCCACACCTATTCTTCACATCAACATAGGTGATCTCCGCTTTCCCATGGAATTTGGAGTGTGGAAAGCTGGCGAAGATCCAGGTGACTATGAAATGCTGGTAGGCAGACCCTTTCTCCGCCAGGCAAAGAGTATCCATTACTGGGCCACGGACCAGTTAGTCATCCTGAGATGGTCATCTCAATGCCACCATGGACTTGCAAAACAAAGGCGATCATTTCTATTGACAATGCGGAACCCTCTCTCGCATAATCGATTCGAAGAAGCTCGAATATTTATCAAGTTCGGGGCTCCACCGCGGCGTCGCCTCTATCATCCTACCGAATATGCTGATCCTTGGGGAGAAATGACTCTTGATCGTGACCAGCCGTGGCTGCCTTGCTTGACCCCTACCGCTCCTTGCAATCGAATCCAACGCTGATCACTTTTCGATGCCGACACTCCTGCAACTCCCCTGTGATGTACACGCCGCCATGAAGCAAGCAATCGCTAGATGAAACCGAAAGCAACCTCTCTTTTTCACCACGCAAAATGCCACGCGATCCGGTTATGCTCCAACCTCCTCGCACACATTGTCCAGATATCGGAAGTCATACCCCATATTCAGACTCCCGGTCGAGATTGTGGATGTTGGCAACAATCAACCTGTCCGCATTCTTGCCGCAAAACCTTCCGGCTCCTTATCGTATCAGGCCGCCACGCTGTTCAAAAATTCAAACACATTTTTAGCACGAGTTACAAAGATCTTCGGGAATCAACAAAAGCTTGGGGAACTCACCATTCCTACCAAATCTCGATGCACGACCGATTGTAGCAACGACAAGATGTGCTCAACCCTAATTACCGCGGATCGGCGTCAAGGCGGAAATTGACAAACTCCTTGCTGCGCAGTTTTGATCTATGAGGTCAAACATTCAATGGGTGAGCCCTATCGTCATTGCCCTTAAGCACAATGGTAAGATCCGCGTCCGTAGACTATCGGAAACTCAATCAAAGCCCACGGGCGTGATCATTTTCCACTTACCTTCACGCACCAAGTTCGAAGAAGTGGTCGGACATGAGATGTACTCCTTTATGGATGGTTTTTCCGCTACAATCAGATCTCCATCAAAGAATCTGATCAACTCAAGACCACTTTCACCACCCATTCGTAAGTACTTTTGCCTACAAGGTGGTTCCTTTTGGATTATCCAACTCTCCTTCAACATTTCAACGAATCATGCTCTCGGTTTTTCATGATTTCATGAAGGAAAATCCCTTCTTGCAAATTTTTCAAGATGACTTCTCTGCCTCTGAGTTCCCATGCTGGTGACCATTTGGATAAATTGGAACTCGTCTTCCGTAAATGTGATGAGTCCCAATTAGTCTCAATCCCGAAATGCACCTTTTTAAGGCCACTTCCGGTGTTCTCGTTAGGCCATGTTGTCGACAAGCAGAATCACCACCGATCCCCGCCAAAATCAGGCTTATGTGCTCAAAGCTCAAGCACCAGCCAATATCAAAGAGATACGCTCTTTCCCGGGAAGGTCAATTATTACTCCACCTTCATACCGGACTGGCAGCCATTGCAGATCCCATTCATAAACTCACGGTGATCGAATCCACACGGGCTTGGAATTCCCGGCGAAGTTGCTTTCCAACAAATCAAGCTTTTGCTTACTCGAGCACCGGTTCTTGTTCCTCCTCAATGGGACAAGCCCTTTCACGCTCATGTCGATGTCTCTCGTTTGCTATTGAGCTGTTCTTTCTCAAGAATATGATCGCGCTTAATCGATAAACCAAATCGCTTCGCCCGGTAAAAACTCAATTTCACTGAAGCCCAACTATTCTGCCACGGAGCGTGAAGCTTTGGGTCTCATTTTCTGTGTCCAACGCTTCCGTCATTACCTTTTGGGCAGTCAAATCAAGTTCTTTGTGGACCACCAAGCACTTCTCTATTTGATCAACAAATCCACGCCCACGGGCCGCATTGCTCGTTGGGTCCTTCTTCTCCAAGAATTTGCTCCTTTTGAAATCGTTCATAAGGCTGGCAAATCTCATGTTGTTCCGGATTATCTTTCACGCATCCACACGGATGATCCCGCAACAGGGGTCTCAGATGCCTTCCCTGATGCTCAACTCTTTTTAGTCACGGCAACACCACATTGGTTTCATGATTTTCAGCAGTACCTCCTCACCGGTGCTCTTCCACCAGAAGATGAGACGCTCTCTCCTGCCAAGCGACAATCACGTCGCCATCAATTTCTCCGAGAGGTCCGTGACTACACCATGGTTGCCGGACATCTCTACAAAAAGGGTAAGGACACCATCCTTCGACGCTGTGTTCTCCCTCATGAAGTTCCAGACATTGTTCGAGAAGCTCATCAAGGGCTCGGTGGTGGTCATTTTCATGGTGACACCACGGCACGCAAAATCCTTCTCGCCGGGTATTATTGGCCCACGCTCTTTAAAGATGCTCACACCCGCCCGCCGCGTGTGACGCTTGCCGGTGGTGGGCAGCTTACGGCCCGCGGACGCTCTTCCCTTGACGCCGGTCGCCACGCCACTTCCCTTCAGCAAATGGGGAATGGACTTTGTGGGACCTATCGATCCTCCTGCGCTGCACACACTCGTGTCCGCTACATTCTGGTTCTCACCGATTCCACCAAATGGGCGAAGCTTGTGCACTTCCGGATTCTTTCTTCCGCAAGCACGCCTAGAGTCCTCTATCAACAAATCATCACGCGATTCGGCTGCCCCACCTGAGCTGGGTCAGTGGACCGTGGTGTTCATTTCATCAATCATACTATCAAAGAGCTGACGGATTATCTCCCCGATACATCATCACAAGAGCACACCTTACTATCCTCAAGGCAATGGGTTGGCGTAAAGCACCAACAAAACTCACGGTCACCATTCTCAAAAAAATTTGGACGCTTCCCGCATGGATTGGCGAACAAAACTTCCCTCTTTTGTTCTTTGGGCCTACAATACTTGTTTCAAGATTGCTACGGGTCACACTCCTTTTAAATTGGTTTATGGTCGAAGCTCTCATGCCATTTGAATATATCCTTCCAACACTCGGTTTTCAATCTAGCTCTTGCTCATAATCCACCACCGCTCTCAAAGAACGGGTCTATCAATTAGAACAGATTGGATGAACTTGAAGGGATGCTTATATTCGTGTTCTTCATGGACAACAGTTTGCAAAAATCTTTACATGACAAACGTTTGAAGACAAAAAACATTCAAAGAAGGAGATTTGGTTCTTCTTTATGATTCCGTACAAAAATTTTCCGGGTAAACTCAAGTTTTAGCTTTGGCTTGGCCCTTATAAAATTGTTCACGTCGTTAGACCAAGCGTTTTCCAACTAGCTGAATTAGATGGCACTCCATTACCTACATTGGTTAATGGTTTTCGTCTCAAAGCATTTCATCACACGTAAAGTGAACATCAACACACGTAGGCAGTTCAAGAATCAAACACCACGTAAAAAGTGACTAGAACGGTAGTAGATTATATTATAGTGGAGATTTTTTTACAAAATGTGGGCGCAACCCGCTATTTCCGCTATGGGCACGCGCCTATATACAAAAAAACGGGCTCGAGAGCCCTATCTACTAAGTCCTAAGAGGAAAAACCCTCTACTCGGGTTCGGGCGAGGGTGATCTTGAGGAGATGGTAGAGGTTACGCTCCGGATCCCAGCCGAAGGTGCAGAACCACCTCCATCCCGTTGGTCTTCGGCCTCGGGATGTTCAGCCATCCCGGCACACCAGCCGTCCATCACGAATGCCACGGTTGTGGCAGCGCCCGAGATCCGAACAATTCATCTTACAAGTGATCCACTCGGCGGCGGTTAGTCGGCATGGTGCAATCTTCGTTCAAGCCGGCCGCCGCCATCTTGGCGCCATCGGATGCCTTCGTTTCTCTCGGTTAGTCTTATATAGCCAATCGAGGAACTCCTTGTCGGCGTGGACCAATCACACAAATCGCCAACGTGTTTGCAATGCAAAATTTGTTCTAAAATGAGAATCTGTTCTCCGCGCGCATATCTAGCCATGGTACCTTCGACACATTCCTTTTAATGATATCCCACTTGAGTTACCCGGCATTGAATGCCATTCCTTCTTTCCACGCCCGAACATTAATGGATGTCCTTTGCCATCTGTCACATCCGATCTTTCTTTCCGTCTCATCCTCACCGTTCATTGCTTCTCCCTTACGTTTTGGGGACTTAGCCAAATTTTGCCTCTCAATCCCCTTCTTAGCATCTTTTGACACACGGCATCATCAGCGGTTCCCGTTTGAACTCTTCATACCTCTTAGCCTCCGGTTATTAGCCCTAAAACAAACCTTTTTAGTTCCTCTGCGCCTTCATCCTCCGTGCTTTCGACTTTTCGTCTTCCGCCTTTGGCATCTCTCTTAGTTTAAAATCATTCCCATGGCTGCCCCAAGATTTTCTACACTTCAAGCTCTTGCTCCCAAGGATCCGGCCCTTTTTGCATCTGTATCCTTCTTGGCCCCCACTTTCAGTGAAGCCCTTGTTGGCCCCGATAAAAAGTCGGCTGAACGACACCAGCTTTACAATTCTCTCAAATGGAACTTCCGGCTCCAAATCACGCCCGATTCGGCCAGTTCATCGCCAATATTGTTAACAGCCGCAAGGTTACACCACCGTGATTACATGGCACCACTATTTCATTGACTCAACACTTGATTTCTGAGGTATTTCATATTCCCTTGCACACTCCTTGTGTATCATGGTCTGCTATACAGGATATTGATGTCCGCGAGTTTGGTGCACACGCTTATCATGCCAATGTCCATCGTCGACCAATATCGACAAACCTCCGAGACCTTTGTTAAATTTACGTGGCGGAAATTCCTTGGGTATTCTATCAAGAACACCCATATCAATAAGCCTTTCTATAACTTTGGTCCTCACTTTGCTACACACCCAAACACCACATAGATTGGCCCCAAATGATGTTCTATCGTCTTCTCCAAGAAATGGACCGCCTTGAGGTACCACTTCCATTTTAAAGTTTACGTGGGAGGGCACTTTCAAGCCCTCATCCGTCATTACTTCCCTCCCACACCACCAAATTCTCATAATTCCACTCGGCGCTCCCTTCCAATCAATCACCAAGTTGGCACATCACGCCCATCTTCCCTGGTCATGACCACGGTCACACTCATGTCCTTTGTCTCTTCCTCCGCTACACCATCCACTTCACACCATTTTTCCCAAACCTCCCAAACCCGGCAACGGCCGGTTCCACCACCACAACACCCTGGTCGGGTTGTTGTATCGATATCGGCCAGGATGCTCAAAGCTTCTTTGCTCTTAAGTTACAAAAATCCCAAGCGGCTCTTATGGCGGGGTTCAACGAACTCGAGGCCTCGATCGCGGTACACCAAGACCTTCAAGCTGCAACGCCCAAGTTGCAACTTTGGAGGCCAAACTTCAAGACAAGCATGAAGCTCTCTTACGGGGCTCATGCGGATCTCAAGAGTACACAAGCTCAAGTCAGCCAACTTGCGGATCAGGCGGGCTCGGCTCGGTCGGAAATTCAGACTCTATTGGAGCACAACAAGTCCAAAGCAGCTCTCCACGAGTACCAAGGGCGAAGATATTGCTAAACTCAATGCCTTGTACTTTCGGGCGTGTGAAAATTTCAGCACTCAAGTTCAAAATCTTTCAGCCCGGGGCGCTCAAATTAGCCTCCTTGGCGGCTCGGCTTTCTACACGGACCTCTCGGCTCACCTCTCTTCAAGATCGAAACTACGAGGTGCGAAACGAAAATACTTCGATGGCGCGGAGATTGCGGTTAGCCGTCTCAATACACCGGGAAATCTTCCTCCCGGGTCAATCCTTCTCGAAAGCGGGTCCGTGACCAGATCCACCTCCTACTACGAAAAGGAAAATCGGATCCGTGATCTCGAACAACAAATTTGCAACAAGCTATTCAGTCTGCTGAGGAGGCTCAAGCAAAACTTGACGACCAGACTGCAATTCTTCAAAGAATGCCAGTTGACTTCCCTGCTCCCTCCTGCTATCATGATTATGTGGTTGCTCGACGCCACCTCTTCCTTTCGAAGTGGCACGCGGCTGATGGTCCTGTGGATATCCCAACGGCGGTGCTGATTTTTCTCGGTTGGCGAACTCTCCATTGAAGACAAAGGGTTGTGCTGTGCCCTTGTTGTCTTTGATCTCATACACTGTGCCGATCCAGACTTTCTCACTTTCCGCGTGGTTCAGCCCATGGCTTATATCTTTCATGATTTCTATCTGGGTGATACGGAAAAACTTTGGCAATGGGCCCGCGCCCGGCTTTTCGGGGTGACCCCAACTGCGCAATGGGTGCTTCAAGGATAACAATCCATATCTTGCGGATCCCGCTTTCGGACCCAAACTTTTCATCGAGTACATGCACGAGGCTTGCCAATCGTTTATCTCTCGGCAAGCGAAGCGCCTCTTGCGCAACAAATTAGGAAGTATCTAGGACATCCCAAGATCTTCCCTATGCACAAGTCTATATCGCGACACCTCGGTTACAATCGATTCTGAGCTCTCTGTTGGATAGCAAAGGCGGTCCCCACGGGATGGGATAGCCCTCTGTCAACTCTCGACTCTCTGCTTCTCTTTGGGATCGCTGGTGTCGGGCACTTGATCCGGATCTTGTCGATCAATTGGTAGAGCAGACGAACCTATCCCCCGCTCTGGCGGATAGCAAGGCGGTCCCCATCGGGATAAAAATTTTGGTTCTCAGACGTCAACTCTCGGAGATCGCTTTCGGTCACGCCCACGGGCATGGTTCCTTCTCCCTATGCTTCCCGCAGGCGTACCTCCACGCCCCGGGTTCCTGACTTCGATTGGCGCCTTCCTTTTGGACCAAGGTCATGGATGGTCATGCGGTGGACACCACCTCGGATCTCGACGGATCTCCGGTGGGATCCACGTTTTGTTCGCCGATCACATTGGGAAGAAGGTGCTACTCGGACAACACCACCAATTGGATCTACATTGCTAATGGCGTGGTTGGCAACAGCCGCGGATGATCGCTTCATGGTCTCAACACCTTCTTGCGAGCGCCTCCACCTCACGATCCTTCCGTCCATCTTCAAGCGGGATTTTCGCTGCCCTCAAATGCATTTTGCTAAGCTCCTTAAATCGGCGTCCCCATTTTTCATTTGCCAATCCAAATGCCGGTCGGTGCCTTTGGCCTTCGAGACTGTCTTCTCATGGAGTGTCGGTACATTTCTTGAGGCATTTGTTGCCGCACTTGAAGACATGGTGCGCTCTCGTTTTCTTATTGATGCTGATCCCGCCCTTGGCCAAAACACACACTCAAGCTCTTCAATCACGCCAAGATCTCATCGGCCAAGTACCATAATGGTGCCCGTCCTCACTCCCGTGAGGATCACTTTCGAGGCCCGATGGCTTCCCCCCTCCAAACGCTTCCTCCTTTTCTTCACTCGAAAAGTGTCGTTTGGTGGGGGGAGTGTTAGTCTGTGCCTCCCGGTGCAGGACTATTCATGCATCGTCGTCCGGACCGAGTCAAGCTCAAAGATCCTCAGTCAACCCACGGGTCGGACATCCAAGCCTCCATGAAGACTAAGCGGCGAAATAAACCTTGATCAAAGCCTTTGGTCATCAACAAGAGGCGCCCGCTTCGGACAAGTGGCGGCCACACCGCCAGCGTCGGCGTCGGCGTGATTCTAGGCACTTCAAGAGGCACCGCCAATATTCCTTACCAAATCAGGCCTCCTTCCGAGAGTCGACCAGAGATCGATCCCGAGTGTCTATATTGGGCCCAAGGCCATTGTACTATATATATGAGTAGAGTTAGCTCATAAGTTTTTTAGATGAGTTTTGAGTCTTGTCTCCTTTCAGTTTTCTCTCTATTGCGAGAGCTCATGTCTTTTCATCATTGATATCAAGGAAGCTTATCATCTTTCTCTCAATTGTTCTGTTCTCTTCTTTTTCTTCTCTTTCAGCAAATCCCGCGTGACATAGTCCCCCGGACTCTCCTGTTAGATCCACGGGTCCTCACAGAGGGCTGTCTTCCAGGAGTTCCCGAACCCAGACCCCAAACAATCCCCACTATTATAGCTGCTACTCTCAGAGACTGACATATTTAGAGCATTCGTATGTTCAACATATGATGGATCTACATATAAAACCGCAAAACAAAATGGAATTTGGGTCGCCGTTTTGAATGTGGTGCCGCCACGTGCCATGTCTCTACAACGCGGAATGGAAATAGGCCCAACCATTCCGCTAAACAGGTCAAAGAACCGGACGAAGCACCGGACAAAGTGGTAAACCTCCGACATGTTTTCAGCTTGAGCTCTGTTCTATTCCGAATCTACACCAAAAGATAAAAGATCTGGCAAAAGATCTTTACCAGATGATTTTAACTCTGTTCTAGTCGAGTCGATCTCAGTTCAGTGCTCTGTTCAGTGCCGGATCAATTCAGTGCTTAGTTCAATGTTCTGTTCAGTGCAAAAATATCAACACCAGATGATTTTGTTACCTGCACCAGATTCTGTGCTGGATTTACAACGGATCTATTCTGTGCCGGATCTACACCAAAAGCTCTGGCCAGATCTTAAGAGACAAATCCACAACAAAACAATAGCGATTGAAGCCAAAAAACGACTCCCAAACTTCCATTTTGTAGAGGAACGGAAATGGGGGCTCCCTTTCCGCAACAGCGGCCGCCGGGAGCGGGTCTGCCGTTGTTGCGGAAAGGGAGCCTCCATTTCCGTTCCTCTATACATTTGAGTTTTTGGAAAAATTCATCCAGGCAAGTTAAAACCACAAGCCAGTGCATTTGCATTCCCTACTGAAGATAAAATAGGCAGTACATATTCACCTTTAACCTTTTTCTTATGACTATTGCAATCTAAAATATATGACATTAACTATTCCGTATGACCTATGCAACAGAAAATATATGCAATGACCTATGCAACAGAAAATATATGCAATGACTAGTTTTTGATGCCTATCAAACTTACCGCGTAACAAAAATGGATCGAATTTCTTGTTGGCGCGGGAATGATGTGAATCTTGGCACTACTCTCGCCAGTCCTCATATATCTTCACATTTTCGATGCATTGCTTTCAGGTTGGCGACGCATTGCTCTCAGATTTGCGCTTGCACCCAGTCTTCATTCTTCAAGAGTAAGTTCCCGTTGCATCTGATAAGCTTCTTACTTACTTTCTATTTTTGGAATTTGTTCATTTAAGAGTGTTTGTGGGCTTTATTTGTATCGTTTCATTTAGAGTTTTTTTTTTCTTCCCCCCCTTTAGTGTCTTCAAGCGGAGCTGATAAAGGCAAAGGTCGGGAGGAGTCCAGTGAAGAGAAATTGTCAAATTTCCTAGCCAATGTTCCACAAGACATCTTGTGTGCTTTGATGGCAGAACTGGAAAATAGGGTACGAAGAAATCATGAAGGCGATGACTCAGGTACATCGTTCAGGCCATCAATGAAAGAAAAGGAGAAAACTCAGATGGAAATGGTGCCGAAGGAGAGGTCAGATCTAATCTGCATTCTTAGATGTTTTTAATTTCTTGGTTGCAAATGTCTTGGAGAGATTTCTTGGTTGCAAATGATGCAGCTCCTCAGAATTTATTCATGCTCTTTATTTATGCTCTTTCTCTTGTGCTCTTCATGTTCAGGTTTATATTTTTTAGCATCCCTTTTTCTGCCCGTCCAGTCTTCTTTCTTAAGGCTTTAATGTTTCTCAGTCCAGAATCACGTGAGCATGATGAAGTTAATGAAGAATAGGATGAATAAGATGCTGGCAGTGTTAGAAACGAAGATTTCAGAGATGCTGTCTCGTTTGGTCTCTGAAAATCTAAATTCAGAAAAAGGGCAGAACTTATAAAGTGCAGCACATCTTGAAGACAAGGTTGCAGCAATGATAGAGAATCAGGAAAGGAAAAATAATTTGAGAATTATTGGATTAGATGAAGTAGATGATGAGGATACATATGTTATGGTGGAGATGCACTGTTTATTACAAGAATTCAAGCAACAGGATTGTCAAACCTCCCTTATTGTCTGTTTGTTTTTACAGGGGCTGCGGAGCCAAATAGAATAAATAAACCAATGTCATAGAAAGGGTAGAATTTAAAGCATATCCCAGGTAAAGAAATGAAATTTGAAGACAGAAAACGCTGGATTGTTTATTTGTTCCTGCATGCTGGATTGTTTATTTGGCAGGAAAGGCATATGCATGCATGTTTTGCCAAACAGGCATAGGCTTAGAATGCATGTCTATTGGATTGTCTTGCACGTTCCAGAAGAGGTGTAATAAATGTTTGTTTAAGGTAGTATCTTGATGCTTTTTAATGATATAATTGCAGGTCATTGAAACGCCGTCAATCTACTAATTCTTCAAATAATTGTGCTGAAATATCTGCACAAGGAGCCCGCAGAAATTCAAAGAAGCAATCTGTCATTACAAACAGGCACGTGGTGCTTAGTTGCTCATCTTCCTCTGACGATGAATGTGATGATATATCTGACCAAGATGATCCTAAGACTGACAGACGCCTTAAAGGAGATTGATCTTTCCTATAATGTCCAATTTAGGAAGTTATCAAGGTCTCGGGTATGTGCAAAACTTAGTTTATGTTAGTCTTATCGTTATTATTTTGACACTTGCCATCTCTATTGTTGTCAAACTGCTGCAGGTTTGTTTTCATAGAGGAGAATTGCTAATGGATGAAGCAGGACGTGAGTTCGACCAGAAAGCATCAGATGCATTGAAGACTTATTGTAGGGAGGTTGACAAGCTTTTTAGGGAGATTAAGCCACGACACTTGCAAAGAACTTTGAAGTACATCCATGAGCAATTTGGTGATGGGCTATGCGAGGTGGACATCATCAGATTCTTGAAGAAGCGTTGGAGACATTGGAGGTTAGAGATTTCTATAAGCTTTAAAAGGTTATATCAATTGCATCTTATAATTCTTTGTCTTATAATATCTCTGTTTTAATCCTTAGTGTCTGACAAGTATCTATGCAACTCAATTTTCTAAGTGTCTGTGCAACCCAATCTTCTGCACCCAGTGTCTAATGCCCGCAAGGATCCAATTATCAATGACTCTTCCTGCTGACTAATCTTCTGCAGGCTTATTTCATGCATAGACGTGATCATTCCCTACATGCATTCACTGGTTTCAAATGTGACTGCTTGCTAATGACCATCCCTACCTGCATATTGTGACTGTTATACAAAACCTCTCCAGAGTATATAGGTGCCCCCTTTGGTTCTAAACTTCAAAGCACTGAATTTGTGCTTATAGTGCATACCATCTGTTCCTCCTGCAATTCCACCTTATAACAGCGCTCTATGCCACACTGATGGAATCTGATTCTAATTTGCATTCAGCTGCATTTGGCATCTCAGGCACTGCAGATTGGTCTAATGCACAATCACCTGTCGCCATGCTTGTTATCTTGCAAAGAGCTGGATAGAGTCCCAACAATTATTGCTTGTTCATTAGCTGTCCCTGTGGATAGAGTCTTAACAACTTCTGCTTGTCCATTAGCTGTGCATGCAGAAGCTTCAAGAAATGCATTTTAGCATCACATGATACTTGCTTCACCTTGTAACAAGATCAGCACTGCTTTTTTCTGTTGGCATTAAACAGAACCCTAAACCCTAAACCCGGCTTCCCTCAGACATGTGGGCCCATCTTAAGTCATTGCAGCCCTATGAGGAATTTAGGTCTATTCTCACTGAACCTTTGTACGCTGCAGAAGCTCTTAAAAAAGAAAGCTTGGGTTTGATACAAACCGTATGACTAGCTGGTCACATTGTCAAGATTCTAGTGCAAGAAATCTTTTAGTTTAGCATCTTGAGCTAATTGTTATTCTGTCTTGATGTATTTGCCATCCAATGGTTGTGCTATAACAAATAACTTCTCGAGATTTTTCTTTGGGACAAGTTGAAAAATGGAAAGATGTGATTTTCCTTGATTTTTTCTTTAAGAACAATAGTAACTGTCCCGCATTCAAAAGGTAACAAGGGGCTCTTGTTGCAATGCCCAACAAAATCCCATAAAACTGGGATAGGTCTCCAAATTGGTTAGGTGTATCCAATTTTTACTGGCTAGAACCATCAATATTCTAGAGTTGTAGCATGCTTGAGCATGGCCTCTTTGCGTCTGCTAAAAATTCTTATGCCCTCTGTCAAAAGCAATCCATTGATGCCCCAGAAATCTATAAACTGTAAATCAGCTCCCATTCCTCCTATCAGGACTACAGTGGCCCAAATGAAGGCTAATTTTCCAAAAGCACTTGCTATTTTTTGGAGAACCACCAGTCTGACTGTAAGCAAAGTGAGCTTTTGCCCAGGAGCTTGGTATTTTTTATCTTCAGGTTGCATGTTTTTGGAGGATGGATCAGGGGCAGAATGACTCTGGGGAGTTTGCGAGGTTACGAGCAGTGACTCGTGCTGGAAAAGAGCAGGTATGTTTGCTTCAAGGTCGACCTGCTGGGGATCAAAGCTCTTTCCCTCCATCGATGCCTCAGATTTGAGAAGAAAGCTATCAACTATGAACTATGGACAATTCTTAGAATTGTCAACATTGAGGGCCCTTATTTTTGACATTCTTTTACTAGGCTGTACCATCAAACAGTTGTAGGTAGCTGGCCTTTACAAAATCCCATAAAACTGGGATAGGTCTCCAAATTGGTTAGGTGTATACAATTTTTACTGGCTAGAACCATCAATATTCTAGAGTTGTAGCATGTTTGAGCATGGACTCTTTGCGTCTGCTAAAAATTCTTATGCCCTCTGTCAAAAGCAATCCATTGATGCCCCAGAAATCTATAAACTGTAAATCACCTCCCATTCCTCCTATCAGGACTACAGTGGCCCAAATGAAGGCTAATTTTCCAAAAGCACTTGCTATTTTTTGGAGAACCACCAGTCTGACTGCAAACAAAGTGAGCTTTTGCCCAGGAGCTTGGTATTTTTTATCTTCAGGTTGCATGTTTTTGGAGGATAGATCCACTGCTTCAAATTGAGGGGCAGAACGACTCTGGGGAGTTTGCGAGGTTACGAGCAGTGACTCGACTGGAAAAGAGCAGGTATGTTTGCTTGAAGGTCGACCTGCTGGGGATCAAAGCTCTTTCCCTCCATCGATGCCTCAGATTTGAGAAGAAAGCTATCAACTATGAACTATGGACAATTCTTAGAATTGTCAACATTGAGGTCCCTTATTTTTGACATTCTTTTACTAGGTTGTACCATCAAACAGTTGTAGGTAGCTGGTCTTTACAAAATCCCATAAAACTGGGATAGGTCTCCAAATTGGTTAGGTGTATCCAATTTTTACTGGCTAGAACCATCAATATTCTGGAGTTGTAGCATGCTTGAGCATGGCCTCTTTGTGTCTGCTAAAAATTCTTATGCCCTCTGTCAAAAGCAATCCATTGATGCCCCAGAAATCTATAAACTGTAAATCAGCTCCCATTCCTCCTATCCCTACACTGATGGCCCAAATGAAGGCTAATTTTCCAAAAGCACTTGCTATTTTTTTGAGAACCACCAACCATCATTAACAAACAAAGTGAGCTTTTGCCCGGAGCTTGGTATTTTTATCTTGGGTTGCATGTTTTTGAGGATGGATCCACTTTGGGTCAAATTGAGGGGCGAGAATGACTCTGGGGAGTTTATTTTGTTATTAAAATCAACACCGGTGACTCGTCTTTGGAAAAGAGCAGGTATGTTTGCTTCAAGGTCGACCTGCTGGGGATCAAAGCTCTTTCCCTCCATCGATGCCTCAGATTTGAGAAGAAAGCTATCAACTATGAACTATGGACAATTCTTAGAATTGTCAACATTGAGGGCCCTTATTTTTGACATTCTTTTACTAGGCTGTACCATCAAACAGTTGTAGGTAAGCTGGCCTTTACAAAATCCCATAAAACTGGGATAGGTCTCTAAATTGGTTGTAGTTCTTGCTCTTCATTGAAAAATCACTGGATGCTTTTTTTTTTCTTAACTTTGTGCAGTGAAGACTTTCTTGTATCCACTATAATCATGGATAACCTTCGCAGAAAGGTCCGCACTAACAATGCACCCAAACCAATGCATGTAGATGAAGAGAGTTGGAAAAGGTTTGTCGAACTTTGTGGGAAGACATATCAGTGCCAAATAGATGCAGCATCCAAACGCAAGAAGCAACAACGAGCTGGTTCAGGAGGGATCATGTTAATAAAGTCAAAATTTGTAAGTGATTTCCTAATTAGAGAATGGGAATTACCATGTAGTTAATGAAATATTTCATTCAATTCAATTAATCATCAAAGACATAAAATCAATGTATTCATTTTTGTAATTAATGAAATATTATGCAGTTTCAAGATTGGGGGTCCATGCCTACAAATGATCTGATACAAGAAATAATTACAAAAGGGGGATATGAAGCCTTTAGGAAAAGGATGATTGCGAAGGGGTTTGTGCCAAAAAAGGTAAGTTTATCTTTTTATGGGTTTAAATATATCAAAATTTTAAGAGCTGCATTTATATTATAGCATAAGGCATTGGACTATATAAGAGGATCAAGCCCAGGGATAATTTTCAAGACGAAATCCAAGAAGGAGATAGAAGTTATGAACAAAGTAAGTGTATGTAGATTGTTATTTTATAGTCAATTTGAATTTACATTAATCTCACAGATGTTATCTTATAAATGTAGAACACATGCTACATTGATAGCGAGTCTGATAAGGAAAAGGTATGAAGTGCCAAATTTGATTCATGTTATTCACCTTTGTTCAAATAGATCTAACTTCTGATTTGTTAAATTAGGAAGAGGACAATGATGAAGCCAACCAAAATGAGGTCGAAGGCGATAGAAATGATCTTGAGAATGGAGAGGATTGAAGTTTGTTTTTTGCATTAATTTGAAATTTTAAGTTCTTTGTTTATGAAATTTAAAGTTCTTTATTGACTTTTGAGAAAGAAGGCAATGAAACTTGTCATCTCCTTCATGTATGAACTCCATATTTAATGAGAAAAAATGCTTATGTTCACTTCAAGTTATCTCACTTTCATTCTTTCTGCAGCAAATGAGAAGGTTGCTTTGATATCCTAGTTGGAAGACGAAATGTTGTACATAAACTAGTTAGAAAAAGTGAATACAAACTGTTGCAAGTATTATAGAATTCTGCAAATAGAACCTTTAATTTGACGAAGATACTTTGGTACTGTTCTTGCCACCTTTATGACACAAAATTCCATATTGTTTTGTACATACAAATTAATCCCCTTGGTTTTTAAATTGACAAAACGGGTGCATTATATTTATTACTATCTTGTCATAACGTTGACATTTGTTGTGATACAAAGGTCACTTCCTCATTGATATTATGTTGACTAAAAGTGTAGGAGGGCATTGCTAAAATCTTGCCATAGTTCCTGACACAAAGTACAATACAAAATTGACACAGGCCATTAAAATATCAACAATATTGGTGACAATATAACAACACTAAATTGCTATAATAGGTGATACTGCGTTGTTAATCTCAGTGTTGTAAACTTGTTGAAAAGTCTATTTGTGTCAACATTTATGACTACATTCTATGTCATAATCTTGATGCAATGCTTGTCAAATGATGACGACAAGTATAGTGTCAAGTTTGTCACAACTATAGGAGTATTGGAAGTTCCTTTTGTATCACGTTTTTCGACGCTATATTGGACAATAATAGTACCCTCCTCTTGTAGTGAATCTCTCATGCCGGGGGATTCCCTGCCCTCCATCCGTACCCCAGCGACCTGTCTCAATTCTGAGATGGTGGGACCCTGTTCTCATTGCAGCTATGGCTCTCCGTTTCTTGATAGAGATGTGTGCCTTCAAATATTGGAAGCTAAGAAAACAAAAAGAAAACGAGGCAAGGGAAGAGTTTCGATTTGATTTCTTGAATTTTATTGCAATCTACATATTCGAAATAGGAATTTATATTGCGATGCAAGTTATAAAAGGCAACAAATGGCTAGGAAATTCATCAAGTTGCCAGCAACGATCCAGCAAAAAATGTCGAGGTGGTTGTCGGTGTTCTTGAACATGAGGTAGAACTTGTTGTTGAATTGCCCGTTGGAAATGTTGATGAATGTTTTGCTAGAGCCATGGATGACTTCCAAGATGAACGACCTAAATCTAGTTACCAAAATGAAATGTTTGAGCCAAAGAAATGATAATGATAGCACTGTACAAATTGATTGTAGTTTGGAAAACGCCCATGAATTATTCTAGGGGCATCAAATGTCTGAAATGTGTGATAAACCAGCTAAAACAATTGAAATTTATAAATTCCTTGTATTCACAAGATTTGTTATGAATTGAAAAGCAAAATGGTAAATTGAGCTCTAGCCTTCTGTTTACTTATTTACTATCTTTACATAATTTGAATGCTCTAATCTTCATCAACTTTGTCACATGATTTGCAAGAATGCCTGATCCCTTTTCCTTACACGATGCCAAGCTGAGATTTACCTGATTCTATAGGTTTTTGGAGGTGATTTGCCGTTCTTGATAAGAATGATCCAAGAATTGCGGGAACACATACCAACTTATTTTGACATAATATGGAAGATCAAGGAGGACATGATTCTTTGCCTAATAGGGGAGCAAGAAAAAAAAAAAGGATTCTTGAGAAGAATGGTTCGAGAAGCTGCAAGAAGGAACGATGATCCACTTACCTTGGCCTAGTTTTTTTTAACAACATCAATGTGGAGTTATTGGAAGAGGGCAAACATAAAAATGTGAAAAAAGTGAGAGTGACTGTTATTAACCGCTAAGATTATGTCAAATACATATATATAGCTTGAAAATGTTGTTAGTGAAGGATACTGTATTCTTGGATAAAAATGGCAAATCTAGAAAATTTCAGTAATCAGACGATGATCTCTTCGCTCCTGCAGCTACCCACATGAATCTGCATCGTCCTTCCTCTTACCTTGCCAATCCGGCAGCATTGTCTCCGTAAATTCTACAAAACAATCGCTCAATTAATATCCCAAACTAAAAAATCGTTGTTCCGAATAAAAAGTCAAGACCCTAATAATTCATTCACCCAATCTGATTTTACAGAAAATCAAACACCAAGGCAATAATTCATCGTCCTAAACAGCCCAAATTGTGGGGCAGTTGGAATCTAATACCGATAAATTCAAATTTGCTGATGGAAGGATGGCAGATTTTCGTACCAGATGCCAGGATTCGTCGGTAATTTCTTTTTCAACTTGGATCAGATCAATGGAAGAGGGAGACGCAGTTTTGATGCTGCACTCTGTTCTGTTATTTTCAGATCTGAAATAGGTGCTCATAGTGCTGGAAATATCTTTGAATCCCAAATTCCTCATAAAAAATAAATATGGCTTCTGGCAGGGATCCTTCGGCACATCTCTGCTGCTAAACGGCAGACCCATTTCTTCAATTTTTCTATACCAGTTAAAAAATGTCCTTGCTGGACGCTCTAAATCCCTGGGCGATATTAGGCCCCTGTAAATTTGAATAACATATCCCCACGAAATTGAAACCGACCATCTTTTCGATCTGTCATAACAGATTGATTGCTGTAGCAGCCCTGCCGGATCTGCATCCATTGCTTTCTTCAAATGTTGCAGAGATTCAAGCTGTGTCGTATTGGGAAATAATGGTTTTATCAAATCTAGATGATGGATTGAAACAAGTGGGCTTAAAGGATGAGCTGCCAGAATTCCAAATGCATCGCCATAGATATCAAACTGCATAAATTCATACCAAATCAAATGGATCAGGCTGAAATCCGGTGATTATAAAAAGTAATATGAAACAAAGGTTTTATTCCTTTCTCAGATGCTCCAAATAACTTACCGCACAAAAGGAATCTATGATATAATATAATATTGCAGTTTTATTAGATAACAGAAAACAGAGTATTCTAACCTGATGAAATCCCGGCTCCTTTGTAAGAGAAACGCCCAATTCAGCCATACATGCTTGAATCCGGTCATCGCTGCCATACAAATATGGATATCTCTGAATGCATTGATCCTGCATTTTTTCAAGAGCTTTTGCCAGCGGATAGCTGATAGCAAATCCTCCTCCTCCATAAGCCATATTGTAAGAAAATCTAATATTCTGAGCATGGCTTTCAGAATGATACCCAATGTAGAAATATTGGCGATGGTCATACTTCGAAAGAACCCTAACTAGATTTTCAGGAACAAAAACTGTATCTTCATCTCCCATTACAAACCAGTGCACATCCGGCAGCCCTAATCTAAATGTTTCTGAGACAATCCTTGATATTCTTATGGCAGATCTTCGGCCCTTTTTGTGAGAATATTTAAATCTGCTAGTATCCTCAGAAATCTTTGCCGGAGGAAAAAAATTAGACCAATTTTTCACGGGCTCATCCAACCAAACAAATCCTCGCATTTCTCCTGGTCTCCACCATAATTTAACATAATTTTTGCGCTTATTCCAGAATCGGGCAGATGCTGCAATGCCAAATACAATATGAGCTAGCCCTGTTTCATGCCCTATTTTCTCAGCTGAATGTACAGAGTCTGATTTTATCGAAATAATGCTTTCCCCTTCTTCAGATTTTAGCTCATCGCTTTCTGATCCTGGATCTAAGAACCGAATCGTTTCTAATTGCCGATTATTTAATGACAGATCCTGCACAAACTGGCGATATGATTCGTCTTTGGACAGAGAAAAATAAAAATGGCAGGGCTGTTTTGTGAGTAAAACGACGCAATATAAGAGGCTAAAGCATGAAGCGGCTGCGACAAGCAAGGATAGCTTGGATCTGGCCATGGAAAGAGCAAATGGGCAAAGGTAATGAGGTCAGGGCACTTTGTTTTGGCGACCCCCGGAAGAATCCGCCATAGCTGGAAGCTTGCTTCCAAAAAATGATAAATAAAAAGTGGCTTCCGGACAAAGATTTGACACGTTTAATATGCTCATATAATTAATCGCATTTTATAAACACTTTTTTAATTTAATATATTTTGGGTGGGCAATGCTGATTATTGTACGTGGAATCCGGTGGTTTTTTTTTTTGTTTTTTTTCTAATCTAACTGCAATGGATTAACGACCTTTGGTTATGTTTAGAATATTATTTAGCAAAGCATAATATTGCGCGTTCTTATGGTTTTCTCGAAAGACCCAATTTACAAAGTTTGCTTATGTTTCTGCTTCTGCTTATTGTCTTCACCAATAGAAATCTGCAAAGTATTTCTTATTCCGCTTTTGTGTCTTGGCCAGTAGAAGCATATTCAAAACTCTTGTTTACATCATGATTTTTGTTAATCTTGCAGTGTGGGACAAACTCTAAAAACCTAACAAGTATGTTTCCTATATAATTTAAGCTAGGCGAAAGGGGCCTATGACTAGATTTTATCAAGAAAAGTATAACGAAAGCCACAAATTTTGAAAGAACTTTTTGGAACTTATTTCTCCTATCGAAAATTCTCGATTTTAACAGGCAGGATGCTAGAGTTTCTAGAAATTTGTCACATACTACAATCTGGGTATGATTCAGAAGCAAAACAAAAATATTATTAAAGCAATAGAAGTATGGAAGAGGTCATTTTCACCAACAGAAAATTTTACAGTGAAAATACCCTTATGAGAAAAAGGGACCTTGATTTTATTTCCTTTTTAGCACACCAGCCCTACCGGGCCTACAGCCTTTCCTCAAATTCTAGCCTATCCACGTGTAATTTCCACCTCATCAAAATCTGAAGTGGCATCAATCTACACTATTGAATCTCTAGTTTCATAAATCAAGGGTCGAGGAAATTAGAAAATGGCCAAGAAAATAGAACGGAGATGGGAGAAGGCGCAACCTCAGGTAATGGATCATCGTATTCGACAGTAACCTCCGTTCCAACTTAATATGAAATGGCTATAGAATTCTGGTGTCCGTTGTTGCCAGTTTTCCAAATTTTATGGCTTTTCAACCTGCATTACCTGCATCACATCTCATTCCAACCTTCATTTTCCATATTCGTTTTCCATGTTTCCGGCTCTCCAAGCTTTAAAGCTTTGCAACTTTTTTTTGTACGGGTCAGCAAGATTGACTTTGGGCTATAGATTGATGTTTTATTTAGGGTTAACACGGATCTTAAGCTTTACCGTCTTTACGAAAATACTTCTGCTTCTCCTTGTTGGTATCTGATCAAACGGCTGCACCAGGACAATTCTCATTTTCCAAAATGTGAAAAGGCATTGGAAAGGCATTGGATAACTTTACTTATGCTGGCCAGAATGGAATTTGCTTATGGCATCCTTTCCAAAAAAAGTATGCGCCATTGGATACACTGGCTTAGGAATCTCTATGTGCTGTTTGTTCTCTTGTAAGGGTTTTGAACTCCTTGTCTTTTCTATAGACATGTTGGATGGCTAAGCTCTTTACTGACATTCAACTGACGTTTTGAATTGGAAGAAGCATTTGGTAAAGATCGATTCAGCATTGATTACGTATGTCAATTCCAGCCCTTGGTTCTATAGAGAGATAAAGTAGAAGAAGAAAAATGCAAGATTATAGTTTGAAAACGTTTTGGGACTTCACAAGATAATCATTTGCAAGCTTTTGTTGAAGTCTATGCATGATGATCGAATTTTTTTATGGGGATTGATCAACACCAGCAATAGGGAATAATTCCTCAAGAATCAGATCACCAGTATCGTCTTGCAAAAGCACAGCCTTGCCTTGAATAGTCTACGTCTTTATTTCCTGCAGTTGCTCTATCGTTGTTTCCAGTTGGGGAGGTCAATGTTTGCGAGATTGGGCAATGTGTCTCAATCGATCAGTACCAGAGACATTGTTGGTTTATTACATTTTGTTTTGCAAATAAGCACGGGCCAGCTGTAGCCCAATACTGGACAGGCAGTAAGTATCAGAGATCATTTGACCTCTTTCACCCACGTATGCTCTTCATCTTGATTTTGCAGCTGGATTTTTGTGGTTCAATACCACGATTTCTAACTGTTTGCCAAGACATTTTTACTGAACTCTAACAATTATATTTCCTATATTATTTAAGCTAGGCAGAAGGGGCCTGTTAAAATTCTTGATTTTAACAGGCAGAATGCTAGAGTTTCTAGAAATTCGACACATACTACAATCTGGTCATGATTCAGAAGCAAAAACAAAAATATTATTAGAGCAATAGAAGTATGGAAGAGGTAATTTTCACCAACAGAAAATTTCGCAGTGAAAATACCCTTATGAGAAAAAGGGACCTTGATTTTATTTCCTTTTTTATTTTTTCGGCAAGTTTCTAGCAGATTACAACGAGATTGGATGGCGGCATCGTTTAGCAAAGGATGGGGGGTTTCCGGCATGAAACCGGCAGGCGGCGCCGCCGCAAGGCAGGAAACCCGCAACGACCGGTGGGTTCCCTAGCGTGGCCCACCGTTAGGTGGAAATTTTGTACATGCAGCAGACACCGAAGAAAACTCTGGCAATCGCCATAGCCAGACTATCGAGGTTCGTGTTTCATATCAGAGCTTTCATATCAGAGCTTTCAAAGCTTTCTTGTTGCTAAACTCGTGAAGAAGACGCTCTGCTTCACCGCCAGACTGCTGCTCCAATGGCGCCATTCGGGAAGCCAAACCGCACCATTCGGGAAGCCAGGCCTCTGTTTTGGGCATATTTCCCAAACCGCGCCATGTCTCGTGCTTTTGTCTCAGCTCCTCATCAACCAACCCTCCAATTCTGGCATCCAAATCCTTGAAAGGCTCGTTTAATCCCTGGAATCTGAATGCGTACATCAGAGCACGGGGTTCGGGCCTCAAAGACTCGTGTTTCATATCAGAGTTTCTTGGCGGAGCTGAAGAAAGTTTCTTGGCGGAGCCTTCTAGGAGAGATGCTTCCCATAGAAGCAGACTTGCCAAAAATTAACTACTATAAGACTGAAGATATGAACAAGAAAATGAAGAAGGAATTAGACTTGTAAGAAATATCATCTTCCAGAATAGGAATGGCGGAAATGTAATTTGATTCTTTGATTCAATTTGCAATTTAAATTCTTTCATTCTTGACATTATAAACTATCAATATGTGAAGCTTTTCCATTTGTGGAAAAAATTGCTAGAATTCAATTCAATCTCTCATCCAAAACCTTTATGTAATTGCAGAAATTCTTGTGCATCTAAACGTAGAATACAGTGTGGATCTGTATTTGAAAACTCCATTGAAGTTAGTTAAATTATGTTGGAGATGTAAGCATTTGAATCAAAATCAAATTTTGGTGGAAGTCAAATCTACTGTAACTGAATGCGAAATTTCTTGAATAAAGTATTTTGTGAACAGATTTTTTATGTGCTTTATGAACAGGTTAATGTTGTGCTGTGTTTTGTGAAAAGGAATAGAAAAATGACCACACACTCCACCAATTCCCTCCTTTGAGGGTCAGCATAATTTGCCCTCCACTTCTTCTCCCAGCAGTCAGTGTATTGCTCCTTCAAGTTGCCCTTCTTGTGTCTCCCAATGGGCTCCCAATATTGAATTTGGAATAGGACGCAACTCCTCTCCATCAGGCATAGTGGTGGTCACATCAGAGAGTGCCACCCCTAACCATATTGGACAGTCCTCATCATCAGGCCTTACTAGCACAAAGTATCCTTCCTTGATGTCCTCAAAGGGATCCCACTCAGGAAGATCAAACCACTTCGGCCTTGAGGCCTTACTTCCCACAAACCACTTGGAACCCTTGTTGGGACCCAAGTGAGCATTCTTAGACGTGCTTGCACCTTGAGAACCCTCCCATCTTGACTCTGGCAAGAACCCGTCTCTTAGCTCCCTCCCACATGGCTGTTCAGTTTCTAAGCATGTCACAACTGTTGACGTATGTGGAGCTATACACCAACAACCACAATACTATTTCCCTTTTGCTAAAACTATCTTAGGGTCAATGCAGTTAAGAGGATTACTGGTCCATTAGCAGTAAAGCTGACAGGATAATAATGGTTTTATAAGACATTAGCACAGCTCCTTCTATCAAACATTCTGAAATTTGATGAACCAAACTTATAACTCGCATTCAACAACAGATAATTAAGCTGCATCTGCTTTAGGATGTCATGATTCTTTGCATCTCTACTTAATCTTGTCAAAGGAAATACAATAAAAAGCAAGGTACAACTGGCTCATTTCCAAACCAGAGCAGAGGCTTATATTCATTCAACAGCATTTTCTCTCTCCTCTCTCTTTTTCCCCTCTCTCTCTCTTTCAGCTCTTGTCTCTCTCTCCTCTCTCCTCTCTCTTCATTCCTCATACAATGATATAGCATGGAGGTTGCTCATGGCCTTGTCCATCTCCTTTCTTGGGATCTTGTGTGTGTTGTCTTTTGCAATGTGAGAACTTGGATAAACATAATAGATTAATAGAACAAATTACATTATTGAACAGAATACATAGGCCCAGAAGAAATGTATTCACCGAAATGAATTAACAAGTAATAAGCTAACAGATATGAAATGTATCAAGTAAGAAAATGTATCAACAAGTAATGAGCTCCAAATGAGCACTGCATCTCTGTTGTATGTTAATAGTAAAAAATATTTTACACATTCATTAACAGAAATTTGTCACATACATCCCTAAAAATTGTGAAGCCAAATTGAATCCTTCATTCCAGCAAACTTGAGTCGGCCTTCAAACTTGTTAGAAATAAATTTACAGAGCCATTAGAAAGAAAAGAAGCTTTTAATGAAAATACATATATTAGCTTATATTAACAAGTATTGCATTACAAAAAAGACAATTTTTCGCTGATCTGATTCTACAAAAAGCCATATGGTTGTTTCATATCATACATGTTACTCGAAAAAAAAAAAAAAAAAACTTAAGAACAATAAAAAAAAAGGTAATCCGGAAGCAGACAGGTTATCAAAAACAAAGAGCCAAAGAAGACATCAGGTAGGGCAGTTTTTGCATTCAGCTCTTGGGATTTTAACCTTCCATGGGCACCATCTCCCATGATGCTTGACATGTATAAGCTTTACATGCGCTCTCTGCTTGAAGGGAGCTTGCTCATCCCATGCAACCAGTTCTGGCTCAAGAAACACATTTTCCATAGTCCAGTAGCCGAGAATCATTATCTGGCTTACACTTGCATGAAAACTCTGATGTTGGAGCTCTTCAACTTCCTTAAGCCTTGCCATCATGCAAAACTCGTAATGAATTCAGAAGCACAGGAATCGAGACACAATTATGGAATTTCAAAAGACAGGCGTACGATATCAAGCTATAAATTCTGAACAAAGGAATATTACTGCCCCATTCATTAAGATTCTTTCCCATTCGCATAGATCCTATCTAAGATTAAGTGTTTTATTCATTCAACCCCAAAATTGAAGGGGTCAATTATTGATCACTTCCATTGACGTGTTTCCAATAGTAGAACAAGACAGTCCTGTCCTAACTAACTTGCAGAAGAACAAAAAAAACTGAAAGCAACAGCAAAAAAAAAATGAGAAGAGTACCTTAGATTTTGGGATTAGTTAGTCTGTTTCGAAGCAGCAAGCTTTGCAATCTCCAGAAGAGTGTCCTTTATCATCTGGTAGATGCTTTCTATCATATGGCCATGGATTGAGCAAATTTTAAAGTGTTGGCTAATCTCATTGACTCTAATTCTCTGATCAGTTCATGTTTCTTAATGGATTCTTCTTTCATGAAATCTGCATGTACTTGGAGTGTCTTTGCTTGAATTTTTTTCTGGGCCACTTGAGTTATCTTTGCTTCTATTTCTTTCATTAGCAACAGGACTAACAGGATTGTCCTCTGCAAAGTTTACAACCTCTTCTTCCACAAAAGATTCATTAGTTGCAATTATCTCATAGAAAGCATCAGACATAAATGTGTTCGGGTACATTTTGGCATCTTCAAATGCCTATGCTCCAAATTCCCCATCATCTCTTGCACTAGGAATGTCCTTCTCATTAGTTACTCCATGTTTTAAGCTCTTCCATGACATCAAACCATAGCCAGGTAGATGGCTTATCACCTGTTCTCTTGGGTGCTTCTTTCTCATCCCTTCTCAACTGCCTTAATTCTTCCAGACCATGAACTGTGGCTTGCAATTTCATCATAGTGGCTTGAAGAAAGATTAATACTTCCATTATTGTGTACCTTATACTCCTTCATCAGTGCAAGCATGGTAGAAATTGCATTGTCTGACCAATCTACAGGTGTTTTCCTCTTTTTGACCGGTTACGAGCAACAGAACTACTTTCGTGCACAACCATGGACAAATCATTTGGTCTCGGATTGTACCTCAGCTAATTTATCTTCTGGCTGATCCCTTTTCTTCCCCCTGAGATTGCACTTCGAAACCCTAGAAGGCTTGGAATTTATCTCTATTACAACAGATTGTGAAACCGATCCAGGCATCCTCTTATTTCTTAGAGCCATCATTAGGGATTTTTTGAGATCATAAAAGGGCTTTCTAAGAACTACTGACTAAGCTATATGAACTACCAATCAAAAAATAGAACTGGTAATCCAGTCAGCAAAACAGTTATAACTAATTTACTGGATCACATTTTTTAGCATAAGTGTTAATAGAAAAGTCCTAATGAGCTCTTGTTTGGTGCAATTGATAGATCTCATTGAGATCTTTTCAATCTTGGTCATTTACATATCTTTTAGCCCCATAGGATAGTAAAAAATGTTAAAAACAACATCTTTTGGAGTTTTGACAATCACAAGTGGTTAAAATATGTGCAAAGCGCCTAACATTGGAAAGATCTCAATGAGATCTATCTATTACACTAAACGAGAGTTTATTTGGACTTTTCTATCAACAATTATGCTAAAAAATATGATCTAGTGAGTTAATTATAACAGTTTTGCTGGCTGGACCCGTCAGGCTCTGATTTCTGATTGGTAGTTCATTTATCTTCATTTGACTTAGTTGGCATGTTTTGAAGGCCCTTTTGTAATCTCAAAAAAACCCTAATGTTTTTTGGTCCTTGGGGGAACCAAAGGCTTCGCAGCAACTGGCAAAGAGGATCTGGTTGCCTTTGCCATGATCTTGAGCCTCTATAACCTAATTTACGAGGCAAGAATGAATTCACCAAGGCGATAACAGAGTGGCTATTACCAAATAATTCTACAAATTCAAGTGAAGAAGGGCAAGAAGTACTTATCGGATTGCCAATGGACGCGATTACAATGCTTGAAGGGAAGAATTTGGATCTTCAGTTCTTGGAGCTTGCTCAGCTTGACCAGGGACTGGAATTAAGGTCAAAATTTCCGGCCTCCAAAATTTCTCTCCAAAAATTTTACGGGTCGTTGTCCTTCACGGCCATTGTTGTAATGGAAACGTCCTTCTGAAGAAATCTCTTTGGCAGCAATATGGAAAGAACTAATTGCATTCCGGCAGGAGTCAGCAATGAGAGAGGATAAACTCATGATGAAAATTCGTAGTCTCAAGACAGAAAACGAAGCATTGAGGGCAAGTCTTCAACAAATCAGGGAAGAAATTGATGTGGTAAAATCAGATATCAGGGATTTACAAGCAACAAAAGGGGAAGATGAAGAGTCTGATCAAAGGGCAGCAGAAATAGCAGACCTAAAACATGACTTTGAAGATTATGTGGAGATGCAGGAGAGAAAACAAAGGGCTTTGAATATTCGCATAGTAGTATGAAGAAACGAAGGCTGTGGTCTCTAAATTCTTGGAGGAAGAAACGCAGCTGGATGTAGCTAGACTGATAGACGCATTCCATATTGGCAAAAAAGAACATGGAACAAGACATATTTTGGTGAAGTTCGCAAATATAGAAGACCATTTCCAAGTGCTCAAGCAAAGACATACTCTAAAAGGAAAAAACAGGAAATGATGAAATTCAAAGAAGCAAAAATGAATAATCAAAAAGTGAAGACTAATCAGAAAGTGAAGTGGTTTAAGGGAAAAACAGTAATAGGTACTTGCAGGAGTCTGATCAAAGGGCAACAGAAATAGCAGACCTAAAACATGCCTTTGAGGAATATGTGGAGATGCAGGAGAGAAAACAAAGGGCTTTGAATATTCGCATAGGAGGATCGGCTAAGAAAGAAAATGAAGAAACGAAGGCTATGGTCTCTAAATTCTTAGAGGAAGAAATGCAGCTGGCTGGAGTTAGATTGAACAGACACATTCCATATTGGCAAAAAAGAACATGGAACAAGACATATCTTGGTGAAGTTCGCAAATAGAGAAGACCGTTTCCAAGTGCTCAAGCAAAGACATACTCTAAAAGGAAAAAAACAGGAAATGACGAAATTCAAAGAAGCAAAAATGAATAATCAAAAAGTGAAGTGGTTTAAGGGAAAAACAGTAATTGAATAGGTACTTGCGGGAGGCCTTCGAATAGCGGTCTGGAACATAAACTGATTAACAATTGATAAAGTCCTGAGTATGCATTAGATGACATTGACATAATCTGTTTTGTGGAGACAAAGGAGCATGATCTATATGCTCTTCCAGATATTGAAGGCTTTGACATGATATATTCAACCTGTAACAAAAGATTCCGAGATAAAGATATGGGAAATGGGGGAATAGCTTGTTTTGCGAGACCGATCTATAAAGATTTGATCTGTGGCATAAGAAAAGATCAGCATTGTCAATATATATGGTTGGAAATAAAAGGAAATCAGACTTTGTACTATATGGCAGTGTGTTATTTTGCCCCAAAACAAAAGAAGATTTACAAAGAAACAGAGACCTCTGATGACGATCTATTCTTTGCACTAGAATAGGATGTCGTGGACTTTCAGGAGAGAGGCAACGTGATTTTGACAGGAGATTTTAATGGTAGAACAAATAATCTACAAGCCACTGCATTCACAGAGGATAGGGATCCATTATGGTTAATGTCTATGGATGACGAGGAACAAGAGCTATCCGGCAGGAAGCGGATATCAAAAGATGCAATAATCACAAAGACAGGTAGACAAATTTTGAGCTTGTGCAGTAGTGCAAATCTGGTGGTTTGCAATGGGCTAAGCCGATTTCCAAATACCAGAAAGAATACTTGCAGGGAGAGGAGCACGGTTGATTACTTAGCAATATCGGAAGAATCCATGGAAGATCTCACTAATTTTGTAGTAAGTGATGAAGAAATAGAATCAGATCATTGCCCTCTATTTTTCAGCCTGCAAGTAGAACACCCTGATAAGATACCATTGCTACCATTACCAGGTACAAGAAAATATTTACTGAAGTCTCATTTACAAATACAATTCCACTATTGCGTTGAACACAAAGTTGCATGCTTATCCTGGGATGGAGAGTTAGATGTGCTAACTAGTCAATTGCATAACATCTTAGATGATTCTGCAAGGGAAATATTTATACCACAGAGAGCCAGAAAGGGTTTACCATGCAAATCCTGGTTTGATCAAGATTGCCAGATGGCCAAAGCAAACTAGAAAAGAAGTGATGCAACCCAGAAGGCAGTACAAACGAGTAGTGCATAATAAGAAGAGATTGTTTATAAAGAATAAACAACTTCTTTGCTGGCGTTATTTGGAGGAGCCAAAGCTTTTTGCGAACGGTCTTAAGAGACACAAAGAAGAAGCCATACCTCTGGCAGTGCAGGATTTGTGGCAGCATGTAGTAAATTTGTATCATAATGCTGAGATACCAGTTGAAGAAGATAACAGAAAATCAGATTTGGTGATCACAACTGAAGAAATAGCAGCAGGCATCTCTTCATTAGCGAATGGCAACGCACAGGATCATATGGGCTTGTGTGTAGAACATTTGAAATGGGCATGCCCTACAATTCATCCCCTTTTGATAAAAATGTTTAATATGGCAGTAGCACATGGGTTCCCATTAGATTGGTGTCAGAATAGGGTGGTTCCAGTATATAAAGGTGGCATGAGAAAGGATGTCAACAATTATCGAACTATTTTGGTTAGTAGCTTGTTCTAAAAACTCTTTTCCACAATTCTAGAGAAGAAGATGAGTGTTTGGGCAGAATATAATCATAAACGGGTAGAGGCACAGGCTGGTTTTAGAGCAGGAAGATCTACCTTAGATCATTTGCTAGTATTGAAGACGACATTCGATCATGTAAAAGGTTCAACAAAACCGGCCTATATGACAATTGTAGACTTCAAAAAAGTCTTCGATAGGGTGCCGAGAGACCAACTATAGGAGAGATTGAAAAAGTTAGATGTGCCACAGGATATCAGAGAGGCGGTCAGGGTGCTTTATAAAAAAGTGTTAGTACAACTATCTCAACCGTTTTCCTTGAGCATCTCAGATTGTATAGAAAGTAATATTGGGGTTAAGCAGGGATGCCCGCTATCCCCCACGTTATTTGGTTCGTTCATTGACGGCTTGGAAGAATGGCATCATGATAATTGCCCTTGGGGGGATGCATGGATATGTGATTCAATTGTTAATATATGATGATGATGTAGTCATCTTTGCAGGCTCTATAAAAACACATGCAAAAGCATTTGGATGGATTGGCAGCCTTCTGTGAACAAACAGGTATGCAGTTAAATCTGGAGAAAACAAGTATCATGACAGTAGGAGTATTGAAGCAAGAACCCGTTTTCAGATATAAAGGGAGTGTGGTGGATATGTGTGATTTATACAAATACCTAGGTTTTGTTTTTAGCAGGAACCACAGATGGAATGCATGTATTAGTCAACGGGTTGATGGAGGACACAAAGCTTTGTATGCACTTCAAAGTATGTGTAGGAGATCACATCTTAGGTCTTGGCATCTTAAGGTAAGGCTCTTTCAGTCTTTGGTAATGTCGTACTATATGGATGTGAGATTTGGGGGGCAAGTCTCCCACAATGCTTGTGGGAGGACATTGAGCAAATATTAAAGAAGTTCCTAAGATTAGAATTAGGTGTTAAATCTCAAACACCATATCCCATGATGTTGGCAGAGAGTGGGCTTATGTCTCTAGAGGGGGAAGCACTTCTTATATGTATTCTTTATATTAAGAAGGTACAGGACATGGTCTAAGACTTCCGCATAAAGCTTTGATGGATAGTAAAGAGAAAGGGTTGTTCAAGGATGTCATGAAATGGCTTGATAAATGGGATATGACCTAGGACGAAGTGTCTTTAGTGGACTCAGATTTGAGAACATGGCTATCTTCAAGAATTCATAGGAAGATGTGGTCACAACCAAAGACTAAGATGATTTTATATAAGCAGAATATTAATCCTAAACTAGAACAAGCAGGTCATTTGAGTAGGCACACTATATGTAGGATGCGTTTGAGTTCACATTATTTGAGGATTGAGGTGGGAAGATGGGGTCATATTGTTCCAAGAGACCAAAGATATTGTCAAATATGTGATACAGATCAGGTGGAAGATGAGGATCATGCATTACTCCGATGCAAAGCATATGAGATGTTGTGTGATGAATATGGAATTTACTTTGATGATCTTCAAACACTTTTTGCCCTAGATGGTGACATTCTAGGGAAATATCTGATAGAATTCCTTAGCTACAGGGAGTCTTGCATGGATGCTCTTCGAGTAATTGATATGGTAGACTTAGACAATGTGAGCGAGAGCGAGGAGCTAGATGAGGATTCAGAAACTCATCTATTATTTTATGATGATGTTTAAACAATATTTGTCTAATAGGCCCTTAAGCCTCCCATAGACATAATAAACTCTCTCTCTCTCTCTCTCTCTCTCTCTCTCTCTCTCTCTCTCTCTCTCTCTCTCTCTCTCTCTCTCTCTCGCTCTCTCTCTCGCTCTCTCGCTCGCGCTCTCTCTCTCTCTCTCTCTCTCTCTCTCTCTCTCTCTCTCTCTCTCTCTCTCTACTTCGATAATTTGTGGAGTTAGAATAAAAACCACATTTTTGTTAAACCTTGGCACTACAGTAAGAGCCATTACAGGCCTAAATCACAGTTAATTTGAACCCATATCCAAGTTATATATATTGATGTGCTCACCATTTGATGTATTAAAAACATTTTACTGTTTAACCCAAGTGAGCCAAGTCCCTGCCCTTATTAAAAACCATAGTCATACACTTATTAAAAAAAAGGCAATATCTTAGAATTATCCCTACAAAAATAAAAAACTTTAGATTTAAGCATCTGCATCCTATCACAATCCAAAGACCATAGGTATAAGCAAAAGCCTTCATGCCTAAGCCTAAGTATCACTCAAATATATAGCTATGCAATTGTTTACAAATAAAAAAAATCCTACCTCCAACCGTAGGATAAGTGTGGCCCAATTACTGTGTTTGCAGGGGAATATTTATTTGGATCCCTACCAACACAGTTGGGGTCCTACCCTTACCCGATTAATAACGTCTGAAGCTAAAAATTAGAGAAAATAATGCATTTTAAAAAGGTTCAAGACTTGCTGTACCTTAAGAGAATGTTGCAATTATGTGCATCATGATCAACTTGTCAAATTTGAGCCCTGGAAAATTGTTGTTACATATGTAGCTTGTGATCCTTCTCTTTAGACCTCGAAGATCAAATCCATTATTTGTGAAGCATTTAATCAATTTCTTAATGCCAGTAGCCGCCTTGAGAGGATATATACCTCCGACATTAATGAACTACAAAATTCCTTGTAGTTTTCATAGGAATCAAAGAATCAGTCGAGTGGCATCATAAGACATAAAGCCAAGTGGCATCGTGTCAAGTCATACCTTGGGCCGAATGGCAAGAGCAAGGTATTGGCCAAGTGGCATATTTTTTTACACTTAGAAACAGTAATATGTAACAACTAGAATATCACTGAATAAATCACTAAGCAGCATGCAAATTCTTACTTGACACTTTATTGCATATAGCCAAATGCTGATTTCATTTCTATAGTTTGTTGTATCTTGTTCCATTTGTATCAGTACCTCCAGATGAGCCAACTCTACGCTTTAGCCAGCCACATACATGTCACACATGTCATCAAAGACTTTTGTAATCTTGTCAAAGTCCACCCCAGCTTTGTTAATCATTGAAAAAGTACCAATTCATTGAATACATCCCAAATGCAAGATAATGAATTTTGCAAACTGTCAAATGCAACTTATTAGTTATCCCATAAACTTTGAGACAATTCAACACAGCAGATCACTTGAGTTTAAGATCCCAATGACACTGGTATAACCAATGATCAGAAATTCCTAAAAACCCAGTCCACGCTAGCCTTAGCAACAACTAGCCATGACATCTACCCAGGTCATGGCATCTACCCAGGTCCCTGCGGTAGTCTTATCTGCCCATACTAGGAAATTAATCCATGATGGCACCGAGTTCTCAATCATCAAGTATTTAGCTCATAACCCAGTCAAATCCATGTTTTAAATTAGATCCAATTCCTAATTAACTATGCACCACTATATTATACACATGTCATAAACCATTGTCGATCAGATTTTTAAAGGCCACAAGCATGGTAACATCCAGCCTAGTTTCTGCATGTTTACATTAGTCATTATGCATACACATGTGGAAATGACCACCTTACTGTTTATAATTAGCACTCAGCCATTGCCAGCCTTATTGTATACATCTTTACTCAACCTGTGTGTCTACATAAAAAATAGAAATATTTTGAAATAAAACTTGGATCATGTCATTACAATATTTGACAAAGGCTAAAGAGATTCCCGAGGGATTCAAAACCAGAAATATATTATTGTACTTCTGCCATAATGGCCAGCATAACTGTAAACCATAAATTTGCCCTATCAGAAAGGCGCAAATATCCTTAAGTCATAGCAAAAATGATTGTATTGTATGATGCTTTTAGAAAATCTATATATTTGTTTAGCTAAATACATAGAAATAAGACACTACTACAACTAAAAGTAAAATGTAGTTGTTCTTCCCTTAAAAAACTCAGTGGTAGCAACTCCATATGAGCCTGATTCCATGAGTACTCCATAGTTAATCTTTCCTTTACAGCTAAATCATGAAATTGAAAGCAAAAGGACAACAATAAGAGGAGAAACATGTATCTGCAGCCAAACAACACAACATTAGCATAAGAATGGTAATGAGTGAAGGGCAAAAAGGTACATTAGGTTTCTCAGCTCTTCGCTGATCATCTATTGTGGCCTTCTTGCCCTCAAATCAATACCAGTTGAAAGAAGATCAAAAGAAATTAACTATCTAAGAAGCTCCAAGCCTAGTATAAATAGGAGAGGCGAGGAAAGGCATCCCCATCCAAGGAATGTCGGTTCTATTGCTAACACAATAGAACCGTGGCATTATTTAGAACCAAGTGGAAGAGCATTTATACCTTACTATTATGCCACAACAGACCTAGAACCGTGACTAAATATGCAAGAGATTAAGGGTATACATGCATTATAATGCAATAACTGGAGGTTCAACCCAGAATATCCATACAATATCAAAGCACTAGGCTTATGTTCAACTTTCAAATTGCTGTCATGTACCTTTCAGAACCAACTGTATACAACAACAAGAAGAAATACCATGGTTATTTCAAAGAAAGAAGATGATTATAAGAGGTTAAAGGAACCCGAACAGAGAAAGACCTTGCATCCTTATGCAAGAAACTGAAGCAAAGAATTTTGAGCTAAAATACGTTTATAGCTTAACCAAACCTGAATATTCTCAAGTTCACCTTCAAGGTCGTGTGTCTGGGACAGTATTCTTGAAGCAAGATCCAACTTGTTTGCTTCCATTGCCCATATATTTCCATTTGTGCCAAGGGCGTTTAATGCCAGCATTTCTCTCAGTATTCATATCTACTTTCTCTAATTCATTGATCTCCAGGCAAACCGGGAATAGCAGGAAGCCGAGTAAACATCTGTATCATATTCATCTGGACAATCAAACGTCTCGTACAGTATATATCACCAGGGGATTTACTCCCACCCATTGCTTGTAGCAATAACAATCATTTGATTCCGGCATGTAGACTTGCCAACTCCACCGAAATCTTAAACCTAGGTCATAGCATAGATTTACACTCCATGTCTAAGGCCTATAGAATCAAATAAGTTTCTAGTTGTGGCCATAGTTATGTCAGAATACCACACCTCGAACACCAGCCACTGCATCAGAATTAGACGTTTTGCACAGAATCCCTTACCACTGTGGTGCTTAGTCAGGATTAATGGTCGTGGACCCAGCCTTCCTCGTGTAGAGTGTCTCCATAGTTCGTCAGCATGTACCTAACGTTCCTAACCAACATGCCCTTAACCAACTGGGCAAAACCGTCTAGACATTTATGAGTAGTCACTTCTATCCATTTATGTCGGTGTCTCAGGAACCGCGACACCAAGATCCACTCGAGCGGTCTCCATGGTCTGTTACAATCTCTCCCACTAGAACTATGCTCGTCCTCGAGCATCACAGACCAAGTCATGACCTACCTTCCAACGGTATCCGAGTCATACTTGCCCCCATGGAGACTCGAACTCGAGCCCTACTCTAATACCAAATGTAACGTTCCTAACTGACATGCCCTTAATCAACTAGACAAAACCGTCTAGACGTTTATGAGTAGTCGCTTCTACCCATTTATGCCGGTGTCTCGGAAACGCGACACCAAGATCCACTCGAGCGGTCTCCGATGGGTCCATTACAGTATCACTCAGATATGTAGCTATGCAATTGTTTAAAAAAAAAAAAGGGGGCAGAGAGACCCACACACATACACACATACCTTATACCATAAACTGGTTCAAACAAAATGCCAATATTGCCACTGTGTGTATAGCTCTTAACATGGACACTACCATCAATAGAACATGCATGAGGAGCATATCTTACTCACCACTCTAGCAGTGGTGGTTTAGGCAAGTTGTTGTAGAACAATTTGGAAAGGACATAAGATCCGTGCAAATAAGGCAGTCATACATGAAAAGATATTCAAAAATGATAAAACAACTAAATGATAGCGCATGTCCATGATAGACAGCATGTGGCTCCATATGAGCAATGGGCTCTTCAGCATAATGTTCACAATATTGTTTTCAAGCCAGTAAAAAAATCTCCCTCTCTTTAACTCCATAAAGGTAAGTGCAGCCTCAAGTTGCCTAAATTGTTTGATGGGTTTGATGAGTATCTCTGGGTACATGATTATTCAGTATGCAATATCCTTCAATTTGCAAGGCCAAGGAAATCTACCACAACTACCTGCATGTTTTGACCATGTTCCTCAGATTCCATCTTCGTAGGTCAAGGATGTCTTGAAAACTTTCAATCATATGCATCCTTTCAATCTTGACCTTGTAAAAGAAACAACAGAATAGAATAGAATATATTTTTTATCGTCCACAGAGACCAATTAGCCTATGGGACCCAAACAAAAAGAGAGCAGTAAGCGTATTACTGTTAGGATTAAAAATCCCTTTCCCCGAAGGGTTTTCGAGGGAAAAACCTTAGCAGTAATAATGCTGGTACACTGTACAATTGTATAGGACAATTTAGTACTGTCCCAGAGGACACAACTGAGTCCGCGTATGCATGATCTCATGGAGGTATGACCCCAACAAGCCCACAGACGCCATATTCAATAACTCATGCAGCGGCTGGTCAGTCACAACTATCCGAACATACCATGCTCAGATATAGGCAAACGCTGGGCAGATCTGAAGGGCATGACATTCATCTTCAATGGCGTCCTGGTGGCAATACTGATAAAGCCTATCCTCTCGTGCTTCCCGAGTCCAACGCGCTGTCTCAATGCAGAGACAATGTGCACCCTTGCGAATGGAAGCTATAAGTCTGCGCTTCTTCATGGGCAAATGGGTGCACAAGTACTAGTGCGGGCCTCTCGTGAGCATAGGATTGACTTACTGCTAATAGTATGCCATCTTAACTTGTGTCAGAGCATTTGCATCCCAGAGCTTGCGAAGGAAACTAGCATCTAGGTACAGCTTTAGTGCATTGTGATCCTTCTTTGTCCATACTTGTACGCATCTTATTGCTTGTACATCCCAACATGAGAACCACTGAGTTTGCTTGTCCTTCCAAGCAGGCTTTGAGGCGTTGGGGACCCATTGCTACGGCGAAAGCAAGGTTTTGCAAATGTGTATCGCCCATAGCGGCCACCTTCTGGAAGTAAATAATATCGCGTTCCAATGCAGCCCTTTGAAGGGGTAGAAAACCTGTCTCCTGGAGTAGGATGTGGTATGGAACTGTGGACTTTACCCCAAGGGCTCGTGCCAAGAAGGCTTTCTGCACCTGCTCGAGGTCATTCCAGGTGGTGAGGGATATCACCAGACCCCATACCTCTACTTTGTACAGGAGAACCGGCTCGACTAAGGCCCTAAACAGGTGTGACTGGTGGCCCCAGGCATACAGTGCTTTCCAACCCGCCGTGACATGCAACCTGATGGCAGCATCCCAGTGAGTGGTAGTAGAGAACTCGATCCCCAAATACTTGTAGGTCGGAGCCACCTCCACATCTTGTCCTTGGTAAGTGAATGAGAGAAGCCTTGGCTGATGGGATGACGAAACTAGCAACACCCTAGTTTTGGCCAAGTTAACTCGCATGCTAGTGAATTGGCAAAAAGTGTCAAGAGCATCTAGGTGATGTTGCATGTCCTCTGGAGTATAGGCCAGGAGGTCTACATCGTCAGCATATATGAATTGCCGGATTATGTGGTGCATGAGATGGGCGCGTGCACCTCTGTGCTAAGAAAGCCAGTCTTCCAGCTGTAGGCCAAAGAGTGTGGGGGAAAGGGGGCAACCCTGACACACTCCAATATTACTGACTACCGGCTGCCTTGATGATGTGAGACGTCATGAGCATGCCTCGTATAGCCTGTATATTGCGTTCTGCAAGTCCACGGGGGTCCCTAGCTGCCGCAATCTGTCCCATGACTTGTCCCGGTGCACTGTGTCAAAAGCTTTTGTGAAATCCACGAAACAACAGTACAAGTTTTGCTGGCGATTCCTGCTATCCTCAATCAGCATGCATAGAGTGAAGATATGGTCAATGGTGGAATGCCCGGACCGGAAGCCTGCATGTGTCAGAGCATGCACCTTTGCCTCTTCTGCCCATATTGTCAGCCGCTGCTCAAGAATGCCAGCCAACAGTTTTGCAAAGAGAGAACTGACTATAATAGTGATAATTGGCTGGGCATTGAGGGTCACCTGCCTTGTATATAGGCACAACTCTACTAGTGGTCCACTGCGGAGGGAAGCCTTCTTGCAATACTTTATTGAATAGTGCCGTCAGGACAGGCACCATTGGAGGCCCAGCCCACTTCAAAAGTTCTGCCTGCATGCCATCTAAATCTGCTGCCTTCCCATTAGCTAGGTGTTGCAGGCCCATGATGACATCCCCCTCTCTGATGACCAGTGCCAGACCCATCTGTGGAGGCACTGTTTCCCGGCCCCCGAGCAGATCGTAAAGCTGTTGCAAATACTGCACCTATTGCTCCGAGGTGATGTTCCCTGTGGTTGTATAGCCTTGCTCAATACCTTTCTCCAGAATGTCCTGGGATGCCGATCCAGGAGACCGAATATCTGTTGCTGGTGCTCTATGAGGTATCTAGCTTTATTGTTCTTGAGGAAGGAGTGGCATAGAGTAGAAAGCTTGCGCATGAAGATGTATTGACAACAACTGCAATAAATTGTCATGATATTCCTTAATCTCGACAGATCCAATACGTCCAGTAAATGGTGTCCCTTTTTTTACCTATGTTAAATGGTGAACCAAAAATAAACAACCCACTTAGCTCTATGTAGATATTAATGAATTGGCAGGAAAATGCCTGAAAGCTCCAAGTACACTGCCAAAATATCAAAGAAAACTCCAAATATGCTTAAAGCATATATGTATCTCACGCCACAAAATGAATCCCCAACATAATGCTATCCTTGGCATATTTTAATGTAATCTTGGGAATGTTAAGAGGAATGACGTTTTCACACTATGTAGCTATAAGAAATGATATCTTCGAAATGTGGAAAGAAAATACCATGCAAAATTGTCCAGACTCAGACACATTTGCAGACTGACCTCTGAAAACGACCAATAAACTTGAAGACGGGTTCATCTCTATTACAAAATATGGCAAAACAAATGAAGTACAGGTTTCAATACGAAGTGATGCACTGTAATTGCCTTCTAACCTTGATTTTGTTGTAGAAGAAAGCATGGCACCTCCTAAAGAATGGCCTGCAAATACCAATAGATGCAACATTGCGGTTGCTGACAATATATTGGAAACAACTTGTATAAAGTAAAACACACCAAGCTATATTACGTCTCAAAAAAAGAAATTGCACTATGTTCACATCTAATGTGTGCTGATATGTTTACATAAGCACTTAGTGAGAAGCCATTATCTGAAACATCGAATAGCTTTGGGAATTACACTAGCTCTACTATGAATACACTCATAGGAGGGAGCTCGGGTTTTTTCATTTTGCTTCCCACAAAAGGCTTTTTTTACCTTGGCTAGCTAGAGATCAACTCTGCAGGGGGGACATAAGTCATACATTATACTTTTGATCTCAACCTCGAAGGTACATGCTACTTATTTTGTTTTACAAAGAGTTCAAGATTGCAGGGGATGTTCTCATGTATAATATTTATATACGTGAACAACCTTTATCCTTTGCCTATTATAGCTCAAAGGCTTTTGCCTTTAGAGCCCTCATTGTATACAGTGCATGCTCTCGCGGACGTTAAAATCTCTCTATCACTACCTACCTACCTACCTACCTACCTACCTACCTACCTACCTACCTACCTACCTACCTACCTATCTATCTATCTATCTATCTATCTATCTATCTATCTATCTATCTATCTATCTATCTATCTATCTATCTATCTATCTATCTATCTATCTATCTATCTATCTATCTATCTATCTATCTATCTATCTATCTATCTATCTCTCTCTTCATGTATTTTATTATTAACTTTGGAATTAACTTACGCTCTCTTTTTCTCTCTGTCTTGCTGCGTCTCTTTCTTCCTTGCATTGTGTGTATAGTCGTGCCTTCCAGACCTTGGATGTTACTGCCGCTTGATAGGTATGTGCTGCCTGTGTCTGACAGAATCGAAATAGTATAAGGATGGAGGAATTGTCAAACCAAAACTAGACTCGCAACCAGGTGCTGGTTGAGGGGCCTTGCTAAACTGGGCTGGGCAAATAATGACTGTGCATGCAATAGTTGGTATGCCTACTTTGAACTAAAGCAAATCACCCAGCCTTAAGATTGGATGCTATCTAAATTCAAGATAGCTGCAAGTAGGGAAACAGCTAGGCAGCATCCTCGCTTTGATATTTAACAAAATCCAAGGCTGACGAAATCGATGGTTGTCTAAATTGATTCCAGGCAAAATTGAAGCTGCAGTGATTGACAAAATTGAAATTTGTCAAAGATAAAGCTTGGCAGAATCGTGACTTCCTGGCCTGGCTAAAGTGGAGCTTGGCAAAACTTTTGCTAAAGGAACCAACAAGATGGAAAGATAGATATTGACAGAGCTGTATCTGGTGAGATCGTGATTGTTTGAACTGAAGGGCTTGATGCTGGAGGACAATGGCACTTAGGAAAAGACGTTGGATATCTAAAACACTTTACATCTAGAGACTTGGATCATTGGCTGCACTTCATGTTAGCCAGACATATATTGTTGGAATTAATAGCAATTATACCTTCTTGGGAAGGTATCCTAACCATGAACATAATTTCATATTGCCTTGTACAAAAATATAAATACCAAGAATTTTCAAATAAAAAGTAAAAAGTCAAAGATTTGTGATATATTTGAGCTTATGTTTTGCCATAGGCATTTGAGTTTTAGACCATGTTCAAAGAACCTTTTACAAATGTACTGTTGACAACTTGGATTTGTTTGAATATGATCAAAATAAAGTTAACTAATAACCCTGGAAAACTTTGAAGACAACCAACATGCAATTCTTATAATAGCTCTCTAACAATGCTACACTAGAATTACACAGGTTCTAGCATCCCAAAACAAATTAGCTCAAGAAACCTGTAGTGTGCAAGTATCTTGTTACTTAAGGCCTCAATTTTATATGCTATATCATCTGGAGTTACGCCAACGACCCTTTTGCATGTCCCTAAAGCACTGTGCATGGATCCAACATTGCCGAGTTGAGCATATTCTGCAAGCATTGCACCCTCCTGAGCTCAATTCTTGATCTCGCAGACTGTCAAATACTTTGCCTGCTTCTATTATGCTTTCGCATTTAGCACAGAAGCCAACAAGGCTATATCCAAATATAATGCCAACACTTGATGATTTGCTGGTGAATTTGCCTGCCATGTTCTATTGTGCCTATATTGCCACATGCTCTTAAAATGCTCGAAAATGTTGTCTCGTCTGGCTCTACCTGATCATGCTGCATTCTTTTAAAATATTCTAAATCAAGACAACCTTCATCGTGTTGAGCACATCCTAAAATCATCACATTCCATGACACCACGTTATGAGTCAATGCATCAAAGGCTCCTTTTGCTTCCTTCAAACTTCTAGACTTTACATGTCAGCGAGGGTATCCCTACATCAACCTCAGAGTGGAGTCCATATACAAGGATTTGCTCATGAATGCACCTCCCTCGCTTGATATCTTGTATGCTAGTACATGCTTTTTCAATGCCCAAATATGTCACCTTATCAGGTTCTGTAGCATTGTCTTGCATTTGATCAAAATATTCAGAGGCAACATCATACTTATCATGCTGCAAGCATCCTCCAATTATTGCATTCCATAATATCACATTTTGATTAATTGAGAGATTACAAATTCCTTGTGCTTCCTGTAAGTTATCGAATTTTGCATACATGTCAATAAGAGTGCACTAAACAACAATATATCAGTTTGGAATCTATTTTCAATTATTCACATTTTCTTGAAACATTTCATGGCAAAATCACTTTCACCATGTTGGCCATAGCCTGCGCATCACAACCCAAGATACAAGATCTGGATTTTGCAACATTTTGAATGTACTCTTTGCCTCCTTCCAGCTATCAAGCTTACCATAAAGATCAACAACTGTGTTCCCAAGAACAATGTCATATACAAGGCCATTTCATGAATATATTTGCTATGCTCTGATGCACCTATGCTTGCACATGCTTCCAAAAGACTTAAAACCCTGTTTGATTTGAGACCATGTAATCCATCTTATAAAAGCATTTGAAAGCAAGGGCATATCCTGAGATCATTTCTTACCTGACACCACATATGCACCTGGCAACCTACCAAAGACTTTTTTTGCTTCCTCTAGGCTAGAGGGGATATCTGGATATACCCAAAATATATACCAAAGGTTTGCCCTTTAGGGGCAACCCAAGAAAAACATAGATTAGACAATACGTGATACTCATCTAGAGGATAATACGTGCTACTCATATAGAGGATATGAATACTTCCTTCCAGGGCTCGAATTTGACGGCTTTCACGCTTGTTTTTTGGATTTTTGCCCGTCAAAACAGGTGGAAAATTTGTTTGTATGGCAAATGAAGGGCAGCACTTGGGCAATTGCCCGTCATAGGGAAGGACAGCTACAAGACATACTCGTCATTTGAAAGGCTAGGAACAGAGAAATGCCCGTCATTTTTTCTTGCTATATATCTATATATAAATTCTATAATTTATATTGAAATAGATTATTATCCCATTTTCTAAACGAATTTAAAATATACATTCTAGAAACCAATGAACCATTGACTTAGAAATATCTTGCATGCTGTATTGGATGCACTTGCTAGGCGGTTCGAAGATGTGAGTGAGATATTTAATGCCATGAAGTTCTTCAATCCATCTGCATATGCTATGGATGATGTTGTAAGGGATGACAAGACTAAAGAATGGTTGGCAAAATTGCTTGCCAAGTTTGCTTCAAAAGTAGACATGGCTAGATGTTTGAGTGAGAGGGAGGATTTCGTTGAGACACTTTTCAGGGCTGCCAAGAAGAAAGGGATGGTGATGGCTTGGACTATTTGTAAAGATGAAAATGGAACATGGGACAGTTGGTGGGAAAGTTTTCTAGCATTGATGAAATTATGGCAATATTGGTCATTCCTATAAGCATGACCTCTTGTGAGATAGGTTTCTCCCGTCAAAATGCTATTACGAGTGCTATAAGATCAAGCATGAACGTAGAAACACTTGATGCCACAATGTGTGTGTCATTGTGGAATAAAAAGCATAGATTGGCAAGCATATTACAAGGACTGGTATGAAGCGAAGCAAAGGAGAGAATGCCACTTGAGTAGCCTTCTTTCTATCCATCTATGTTTTTTGAGGAAAAAAACTGATTTCTGTCATCTTAAATTTTTTTATTGCATTTGAAAGGCTTGAATTTAGAAACTACCTGTCACGCGAAAAGGGATACATTATTTTGCCCGTCCCTAGAAAATTAAGGGTGGGCCGTCAAATTCGAGCACTGTTCCTTCCCTTGCTGAAATAATGCTAAGAACCATTTCCCTGGAACCCTAAGTAAAGTCCCAACCCAAGAAAATTATTCGACCTTGTCATGACTTGAACTTCGAAGAACATAAAACAATTTGCAACTTAACAGGAGCGGGAACAGGAGCTATGTCGGAGCTCCCTTCTCTCCGTCTAGCCCATGAGTTAGAGGGTCACACGGACAGAGTATGGAGCTTGGCCTGGAAGCCCAATAGTGGCAACGGGAGCCCATCTGTTTTAGCCTCTTGTAGCGGTGATAAAACTGTGAGAATTTGGGAGTGCCTTACAAATGCAGCAGGTTCTCGAGCTTCATGGACTTGTCAGGTCTGATCTGTTTTCCTTCTGGAATTGTATTATCTATGTTTCTGCAATTGGTATTTGATTGGATAGCTACTCTATTTTCTTGTAGGCAATTCTGGATGATTCACACACACGCACTGTGAGGTCCTGTGCCTGGTCACCTGATGGGAAATTGCTTGCAACCGCAAGTTTTGATGCTACAACTGCTATTTGGGAAAACGTTGGTGGAGATTACGAGTGTATTGCTACTTTGGAGGTGAAATACATTGTTGTTGTCTGTATGCTAGCCCCATCACTTCAGATAAATTAATGAGCTTGATTGATTATTATTTTTCAGGGACATGAAAATGAAGTAAAGAGTGTTGCCTGGAATGCAGCAGGAACACTATTAGCCACTTGTAGTCGTGACAAGATGGTCTGGATTTGGGACCTTCAACCTGGAAATGAGTTTGAATGTCTGTCTGTTTTGTCGGGGCATTCTCAAGATGTGAAAATGGTTCTTTGGCATCCGACCTATGAAATCCTGGTCTCATCAAGTTATGATAACACCATAAAGGTAAGAACTCATAGTGATCCTAGTAAATACTGAGCTTTGTATCTAAGTACACTTCTGCTGTCAGATCTGGATGGAAGATGTGGATGGAGATGATTGGCATTGTGTTCAGACATTGGGAGATGCTAGCCAGTACCTGCTCTTCTCTTAATTAGGAACAAATGTTGTTATAAAAGAAAAAATAATTACTATCATGAGGAATGTTACTAATACCAGAGGCAGTAAGCCTATATGCCAAAAGAAGTGTGTCTGCAGTTTGTAGATTATACTGAACAAAACATTAATGTTCGCAGGGGGCACACTTCCACTGTCTGGCAAGTTTCGTTTAACATTTCGGGTGATAAAATGGTATCATGTAGGTGCGGCTCTGTTCGCATATCCTGTTTATGTTGAGAAATTATCTGGATGCTATTTTTTTCCTCTAGCCTATTGTTTCTAAGATTATATTTTACAAGTCATAACGTTTTTTGGTAGTAATGCACTATGATTTCTTTCTTGGCAGTGATGATTTGCAGCTCATGATTTGGGACACTAGTGGTGACCCATCTGATACTTCTGGTCGATGGTATAATTTAGATTTTGACATCAAATTTGATAATCTTTCCTAACAATTGGACATGTCAGGAAACATTTGTACACAATTTCGGGTTATCACGATCGAACAATCTTCTCAGTGGACTGGTCGAGGTACTAGGACTTTATTTTTTACTGGCTAAGTGTACTTTTTACAGTCATTTATTCGTAGAGATAATGCTAGGAAGACGAATTTAATAGCCACTGGGGGAGCTGATGATTGTATCCGTGTCTTTGCTGAAGAACAAAAGCTGGACCCATCTGTGAGTGAACAACTTGATATTTCTAAATATCTTTTGCATGTCTAGTATTTTCAAATTAGTGCTTTCCAGCATGAAACTCATCAGTTGGATAGCATAAAAAGCTTGTTATTAATGCATTTAGCATAAGAAGTTGAAGTGCATTAGTTGGCTAGAGTGCAGCAGAAAAGTTTCTCACTAATGATTTGAAGCATGAATGGGAGGTTATAGTTTCTTGTGCTGGCCTTTACATAAAGTGATGGGAGGACTACTCTGAATCTGATAAATTCTTTGCATATTCTAGACTCTTTTGAGAAGAAAGAAATATTTGATGAACATCTTCAAGCGTCTCCTGGGTCTATGAGCCAATAAATGCAGCGGTAACCGATATAAACTTGGGGGCAAATTAGAATGCATCCTAAATGTATTTCAAAAACTAAAACTTAGTGGAAATAACTAAATGAAGATGGCCCTGACATTCCTCGTGTTTGGAGCAAATATGAGATGTAGCTGTTTTTTCCTTCCTTTGAATGGTTGCTTATGATACTGCAAGCTGCCTTTCTTATTCTTTTAAAGACATTCAAGGACATGGCAACCATGTTTTATTGGTTTTAGTTTTCTCTTGTTGTTCTTTTCGCTGCTGATGAAGAACATTGTAATTTTCATCCTGTATAATCATGTCCTTGGAGTCCACTTAGCTGTTGCTTGAGCAGGGCTCTCCTATGTTGAGTTTATTGGAAGTACAGTGCCACGTTTGGGGTCTGCAAATCTTACCTTTCAGATTAAAACATGACAAAGAATCTCATGAAATGAGGAAGTTAGAGAACATTGTCCTGAAAACCCTCAGCATTAAAACCTGAAAGCCCTTCAGCATCAAAATTAACGTTCTGGATTCAGTATGTCATATATGTCTAGTCGCTTCAATGACAATGAGATATCTAGGATAGTTTGTTGTCTTGGTTATTGCATTTGCAAATGACTGAATGGCATCTTGTTTGTAGCAGTCTGGAAGATCTTCCTTTTCATTGGTTTTGAAAAATGATAAATCTCACACTCCGGATGTTAATTGCGTGCGATGGCATCCAGAGGTATTGTCAAATGTGCTTTCAGCTGTTTTTTTGTCTGTATCCTAATGTGTCTACAGGAAATTGGAGTTTTGGCTTCAACTGGGGATGATGAGATGATCAAGATTTGGGAAGTCCAAGGGTATACGTTCTGAAATAGGCTTTTGAAGGAAAGCTGACACCATAAAGGACATGTCAAAGAGCATTAACATTGAAAATAGAAACAGCAGAAGTAAGTGTCAAATGCATCATTCCATTCCCAGTGTTGTAGCCCTTAAAAATGTAAGAAACAAGAGAATACAAGGGCAGGACCTTGCAGCTGAATGCAATTGCCTCTGTAGTACAAGAAACATCAGAGAAGCTTAATAGAAGGATTTGAGCATAGAGATTTATTGGATAAATTAAGCAACGTATCACACTTTAATTTGAACATTTTCCTTTTTTGCAGCTGCATTTTATTACTTCGTTGGCCCATGTACATAACCTCTGAAATAACACGAGGACTTTTATAGGAGAAATAGGAAAGATATTTTAAACCCTACCATGATGCATTCTCCCCTGCTCAGGTATCCTAACAGGTCTTTATATAATGTGTTTCCTAAGCGAAAATTAGAGATTAGCTATATGTGAGTTATTATGTGCAATTAATTGTAGATAAAACATTAGTAAACCATTGCAATTCAGTTCTTCTTAACCAAGGAATTAAAACTCGGAACATTCGAAGTTGCTACATCATCTTTTCGTCCACTTAAAGACACATTCATGAACTAGTATTGCCAACATTGATGAACTAGTATTAGAAATCCAAAGGATTTCTTTGGGTTTGCTTGCAAGTTTTTTACAATCACCATTATCAATAGAAGAACCCATTGACCTTGTAACAACGTTACTTGCTGCTAGAATACAATTTTAAGACTTATACTCATTATGTACACTATTTCCCATCATTTGGTTCCATAAATCAGTTGTCTCATTCTTTTGGAACCCTATTTTGTATGTCCCTGTTGTCTGTTCTTTTCTGGTATAGATTCCTCTCTTTGGCAAGCCATTGCTTGTCTTTTTACTTCCCTGTATATTGACTGAGATCTTACTCCAACACAACAGGAGTCCCACAGGTATGAGTTGACCTAGGTTAAGAGCATTTGCCATCAAGGGGAAGATGCAGGACTGGTTCGAGCCAAGATGCAGATTTTCCAATCGCCAAACGCTGCTGCAAACCCTCAGGGTCGTTCTGCCGAAGCCCACGTCTCTTAACTCCGTCCGCTCCAGCTCCACGTCCTGCTCTGACTGCCTCACCTGCCACCATCCATGCGCCGGATACTGCTTCCGATTCTGTCGGCTCTCGCTCTGCCACCACAATTGAATCTGCATTTGCATCTACAGCCAACAAATAAGAATTGTGCCGCAGGTGGTCTCGGGATTTGTCGGGGTTTTCCAGCTGTAGATATGGATCTCATTTTCTTCGTGGAGACATCCGAACATGCAGGGCACAAGTTACCCGACCTGCCAGGCTATTAGCATTATTACGTCTTCAATACATGCACAGAGTTACAATTGTGCCCTGTAGAAGTGGCTTGGCGACGACATCAGATGACAGTCAGGTCATACATGATGAGAGGTAGTTACTTTTGCTTTGTATCGGACTTGGTGATTTGCAATGGACTAGCACAATGGTCGTTCCCTCGCAAGTGCACTTTAAGGCAGGAGAACCAGTGGGTGGATCTAGTGTTGGTGGACTATGTTTTAGTGGTTGAGAAAGATATGCATGTGGTCAATGACTTTCGGGTAGGCACAAATAATAGAGATGAGGAGGCGAACTTAGATCAGCTGCCACTCTATCTGCAGCTGGCTTGGCAAGTTGTTTGAATCCTCTATGCAGCAGCTCCTCACATGCCTCTACTGCGATTGGATTATGAACATGTAGAGGCTTACATCAGATGCTCATAGATGACTTAGGCAGGAATTTTGCAATAGAGCAACAGATGGGCCAGTTGATTGACTTACTCGAGACTGATGTAGAGAGGTGCTTTGGGAGAAGCCACCTGCGACGGATCACACAGGCCACAACCTTCCCACGTAACCAGTGGTTTGATGCTGAGTGTAAGGAACTAAACACTAGCTTTTCCAGGTCACAGACCCCACCCCCCCTCCCCCCAGCCACACGCAATTAGACAGTACCGTGCTTTCCTCACGGCTAAGAAAGCCAGGTACGTCGCAAGGCATCAAAGGAAAATGATTTACCTCCGCAATCATACCAGGACCTTCTGGCAAAAGATGCTCAGAAAGCCAGTACAACATGGAGGGAACATCACTTTCGAGCAGTCGGGGCAATACTTGCAGCAGCTTTGCAATCCCCAGGGTGCACGAGCAACAATACCCCTGCAAATGGGAAAGCATGAGATTTGGACAATATGTCGTTCAAGTGGACAATGCCATCTATAGTACCAGTCCTAACTGCCTCGTTCACCAGGGCGTTACAGGAAGGTTTTCCCCGTACTAGCAGGGTTGTTCCCATTCTACAAGATAGGTGACCCGCACTGCCCAACCAATTACCAGACAATCATGGGCAGTTCGCTATTTGCAAAATTGCTAGCCAGCATTCTGCAACAACAATTGAGGGAATGGATCGAGATGGCAGAGATACAAGCCCTCACTTAGGCAAGATTTAGGCCCTGGCACTCAACCATTGATCATATCTTCAAATTGCGAACTTTGGTCAAAACTTGTGTCTAATACTCAAGGTCTAGATTTACAAATCTAGGGTAAGTCACATATGAACCTAGTAGGATGCAATAAAAAATTCTATGCATGCACGAGATTGATAAATTCCAAAGAATACAATTGAAAGTTGAAATTCTATATATGTCGAAGTATGGCTAAACCAATTTGAATAGCCCACAAGAAAATTTAAAGCACCCTCCAGAAATCGAAGATGGATAAATCCATTGGGTGAGAAATATCTGAGCTGTGAAAAACTCTAGACAATGCGTAAAAGAGATTTTTACCTCTTATGCGACCAAGTACAGGTCTTCTGGAAGTAGCATTTCAACAAATAAACAGAAAATCTCCAAGTCTTGTAGCCGACCACGCCACGCGGCCAGAGGCTCTGTAGCCGGCCGACATATGAGAACAATAGCCCTAATATTTCTGTAGAGCAATAGCCCTAATACTTTTGCGTAACCCTATTTTCCTTGCATAATCATATTTTCCTTATAAACTAGCAAGGTTTTTTTCATAATTATTTCGCCATGAAAATCTTGAACAAGGCCACAAATAACACATAATAAATCTTGTCTTAAATGTCCTAAGGAAAGTTATGGTAGGTATGCTATGTTGTATCACATGAAGGGACACAATATAAAGTTTGAACAATATTTTTCTTTCTTGTTCTAATTTGTCCATGGGAGTTTGAAGAAGGTACTACCATTACAAATGATATTACAATTGTTATAAGCATTAACACTTGTATTATCACTATTAAAATCACAACAAGTATTGATAGTAAGAGTGACGTAAGTCATGATATTATCCATGATGCTATTATCGTCACATATAGCGTCATATGCTAGGACTGATAGAATATTGTCAATCTGTGATACTATAGATGAAGCTATGGGTGATTCTGTAACTGGCATAAGCTATAACACTTATATTGTCATTAACAACATTGGAGTAATAAATGATGGTAAACATGATGCAATATGTGATATTGTTCATGACGGTCTTAGTAACACATATATTGTCATTAATTACTACTGATATAATTGTTGACAAAAATTATGACGATGTTGATGATGCTATAGATGATAGAATCTTGTAATTGATAGTATCATTGTCGCTTGAATATCATTATTTATATCACTTAATACTTTTTGAAAATTTAGGTGATATTAAAGAGATGAAAAATGGCTATCCTCCTGTATTGTTTGCGTAGAGTTGCAATGCCTCTTGAGCTTCTCAAGTAGCTTCCTCAAGTGTTGGGCATGTTCGTCCAAGGACTTGATGTAGACCAAAATATCATCAAAGAAAACTATGATGATTGTGTCTACAAACTCGCGAAAAACGTCGTTCATGCGTCTCATGAATGTTGCTGGGGCGTTGGACAACCCAAATGGCATCACTGTGAACTCCTAGTGGCCATATCTCATTTTGAATGCAGTTTTATAAATGTCTTTCTCTTTGATCCTGATTTGGTGGTAGCCTGACCTCAAGTCAATTTTGGAGAAGACCTTTGCACCTTGGAGTGGATCCATAAAGTCGTCTGATTGGGGCAACGCGTACTTGTTCTTGATGGTGTGCTTGTTCAATTGACGATAGTCAATGCACATTCTCAGACTTCCATCCTTCTTCTTGACAAATAGGATTGGCACCCCGAACAGGGAGACACTAGGTCTCATAAACCCTAGGTCTAGCAACTCCTGCAATCGCTTCTTCAATTCTGTCAACTCCTGAGGTGTCATTCTGTAAGGTGTCTTACTTGTGGGTTTAGTCCCTGGTTCAAATGCTATCTCACACTCGACTCCCCTGTAAGGTGGGAGTTGTTTGATCTCATCCGAGAATAAATCATGGAATTCCTTCACTAGCTTGGGTATCTGCTTCAGCAGCTTGTTCAACGTTTTATCCTCCTCATCTTCCTCTGTTTCTAGCTCCTCAACTTCGAGCTTAAAGACATAGGCCACTTGCTCCTTCTTTATGTATCTAAGTAACTTCTTACTAGACATGCATTGCATAATTGGGATGACTTCTTTACCTATTATCTCAATGACTTTGCCATTTGGCGCCGTTAAGGTCATTTTCCGCTTCCCGCAATCAATCACAGCCCCAGCCAGGCCAAGGTATTCTATGCCTATGATCAAGTCATACTTGCTAATATTCATGACATCTGCTCCCATTTCAATGTTGATACCTGGAGAGCCTATGGCGAATTGATCCTTTTCCCGCTATGTATCGAATTGCTCCACTTGTCAACACAACAAGCCTGGGCTTGGACTTCAAAGGTTTCAGCTTCAATAACTCTACCATCATTGGCGAAGCAAAATTATGGGTGCTCCCCATGTCTACCAACACTATGAAGGATTTGGCTTTGACTTTCTCTATTGTTGAGATGACCTGATATTGACTCTCGGCATTCTCGAAGTCAATGGCAGCAAAGATGTGGCACTCAACCTGGATATAGTCGCACCTGTCTTCCTCGTCGTTCTCCGGGGGTGTCTCCCATCCTCCTAGCTCTACTAGTGCCACATTCATCACAAAAGGACAGTTGTGTGTCCGATGTCGCGGTTGGAAGCACCTATCATGTCTCTTCTCCTTCGAATGGAATGCAAGAATTGCTTCACTGCTTTGGAATAGTTTGAACTACCTGCTTGCTCTTTGTCCTTGGAGCTGACCTGCTTCTTGTCCTGCTTTCCAAATCTGCCTCCGAAGGCAGCTCCTATTGAGTCATCATCTGTAGTATGTTGCTGTAGGCCTCGATGTCGAATAATGACTGCCCCGTGCAGGTGTGGGATTCTCAGATGCTGACGGGGAAGTCTTGAGTTTCCCGATTGATGAAGTCATCGAGATGGGGCTGTTGGCGCAGAAGGTGTAGGAGCTCGTCCATCCTGTATCCTCGATCTCTGCACTCTGGAGGATTCTTGATGTCGTGCAGCAGGAGGTACTCCTAGCCTTCAACCATTATCGGGATTAAGCTGGTGATGCCTAACCCTAGTGGGGCAGCTGTCCTTGTCATCCCTAGGCCCTCATCGAAGCCCTAAAATTCTTGCTCTGCTTGCTGCTGCTCTTGGATTGGGTCGACATCGATGAATCCTCGATGCCATAGCCGTGTCTGCCTTCTTCTTTGTCCTCATGTTTTGAGCCTTCATATTCTAAGAGCAGCTGCTCTTCTGCTGTGGAGGCAGGGCGTTCTATGTTCATTGGCTGAATAGAGGGTTACCCTATTTGAGTTTGAGCTCTATGGGACAAGAAGATGGCTACAACAGCAATATACGAGAAATATATCTTTCTGTTTATAAATATGGTCATGTAGTCTGGCATGCGAGCAGCTCTATTTTCTAAGTATTTGGAAATGTTTGAGACATCGCTCAGTGCGATTTGAAGAGCTATCCTAGGTGCAAAATATCCTATGCATGGAGGAAACTCTACTAAGGAAGGGCCTACGTTAGCTTGGAACTCTCGCATGATCTCTTGGTAATATAGTGTGGCATTTATGGTGGCATCTACATCAATTTCTTTCTGGAAGATAGCAAAGACAGAGTTGATGTTGGCGTCTGCCACATGAGTAGTGGCACTGTAGCGTCGCCTGAGGGAAGAAGTGGCCATGATGCTGATGTGAATGGGTTCAACAAACAAATATGCAAGCGTCTCTATGAGCAAGAAAATCGCCTTAGAGTGAGGAGTGAAACTGTAGTTTGTAAATGAGGGTTATGGATATATTTATAGGCAGAACCCTAATTTGTGAAATTTTTAGGTTTTGGATATATCTATCGCTTTGAGTTCTAACTAGGTATTTTATAGGTAGTCTAGGGTTGTAAACACTTAGAGGACTTCCTAATGATCCTATTGCAACAAATTTCATCTAATTTGGAGGTGGTTTAAGTGTTTTGTGGCTATTTAATTCGGACCACTCACATAGTGCGCGAGAGGCTCGAGCTAAATTTTAGCTAAGGGTCTGGCCGCACTCTGTGAGGGGTGGGCTCCTGTTTGGGTCCTAGATGACTTCAAAATTTTGGTATGAAGGCCTACTTATCTCGCGAAGTTAAGCCACATTTTACCCTTAGTTTCTTGTTTTGGACTTGCCTAGGTATAGATCAGGGGGCAAACACTCACACAATCTATGAGAGGGCCAAGCTAAATTTTAATTAAGGCCCTGAGCGCACTCTGTGAGGGGTAGGGCTCTATTAGGTTACTTTTTGTCCAAATTTATCAAAATAAATTGCACATGCCATCAATACAACTACATCAAAGATATTATCACAGTTTGCAACTCAAATTAAACAACTTTTATATTACAAATTTTTTTATGTACATAGGTTAATAGTCTTCCTTTATAGATCTGGTCAGCTTCATATCTCTAGGCATACAAGTGACTCTTTTCACATGAAGAGCACATGCTAGAGAGTCTTCAAAATGCTGCACCAACTTCTGCTCCACTGCTTCCTGCAATACGAGCAACATGTCATATATTACTCACTTCTCCTTCTCGAATTCTGGATTCTCCTGTTGATCAGGATCCTGTTGGTGACCCTGTTGGTCCTGATCTTGCTGCTCGTGCTCCTGCTGGTTCTCGGGGTTTAGTTAATCCGAATTTGGGTTTTGGGATTCTTCATTTCTGGCTCGTTCTCGAGGCTCCCTCGCCTTCTGTTCGGCACCGAGGACTTGGACCCTAATCGATCCGTCATCCATAATAACCCTGGCAGTCTGTTTGGTGCGTGCCATGTTTTGAAATAACGTGATCGCCTTCCGAGCGCCCAAAAATCGCCTTGTTGATCGGAGCGCAGCAAGTTGGAGGAGTATGGTGAGAATGAAGAACCCTAAAGGTCTATTTATAGGTTTGGGGGTTTTAGGGTTTCGACCTGCATCCCATTATTTAAAACATTAGCATTTGCTGGTCTAAGATAATAGGTTCATGTAGACAAAATTTAATGCTACCACTCGCACAGTGCGCGGAAGGGCCAAGTGAAATTTTAGCTTGGGGCCCTGACGCACTTTATGAGGGGTCACCCCTTTTTAACTCTATTTTAGATTTTCTAGACACTTTCTTAGGGGTATGACATGTTTCCTAGCTTAAAATCGTGTTCTAAGCTACTTATACTATCAGATTACTCTAATTATGCATCTTTCTGGGTGAATGATGTTCAAACACTCACACAATGCATGGGAGCCTCGAGCTAAATTTTAGCTAAGGGTCCAGGTGCACACTGTGAGGTGTCACTCTCTGATGAACAAAATTTTTAGTTTTTTTTTTTTTTCTTTCCTTAAAGATTTCCAATTATACTTTTGCTAACAAACATTAGCTTAGCTTATTATTCTAAGATAAGAAAAAAAAATTTCCCATTTCTCGAGGTTTATGCTTGGGTTGGCATCCCCAAGACTGAAGATCTAAATTGTTAGTACTAATAGGAAATTGACCAGTGCTCGATCTTAATCCATCAAGATCATTGCTCTAATATCGCTGTGACGTCCCCTGCCCCATCTACGATGCTCCCATCGTATCAGAAGCTGGAGTTCATCCCTCTGGCAACACAAGCTGACAAAGGCGGTCCACCTGACACCAATCCCTTACTACCTGGCAAGGAATCGATGGGGAAGAATGGATGTGTCATTCATCTCGTCTTCCCTCGGGGCCATCCTAGCTGCGGAAGCGTAAGTAAACATGAGCACATGATATCAAATACACATAGCTCCACCTCGAAGGGTGGCTCACCATAGCATACATCTGTAAGAACATCAATATCATCAACATGGAAGAAGTCCTACCCAAGGCTCAGACTCAGGGGGAATGGATTGATGGCTTAGATCTCCAGAAGTCATTGCAGACAGAATTCATGGCAATTGAATTGGGCTGGCATAGAAAGATGGCTGTTGGGTAGTCCTCTCCATCTGCCCCTCCTGTGCATACTTTGCAGAATAGGCTGATAGTCTTGGGACTTGACCATAGCCTGTCGGGTGCATAGCCAAGGGGGCTATTCCTGGGTTGCATCTCCCCAGTCCCGATGAGGCAAGAGGAGATCACTCCCTCCAAAGGCATGCATGCCCATCACAGGCAGCTAGAGAGCCACTGCTCGTGTACGACTTCAACCCCATTGAAGGTGACGCATCACCCAAGGGGTGTCGAGCCCATGCCTTGTCCACTCGCAGTGGCAAACCATTAGGCCTAGCCCGCTAAGATCCCTGGTAGGCTTTACACACCAGAGGGATAAATCTGTATTGGGACATGTCCTCCTTATCTGCCAGTCTAGCCTCGCCACCCACAGCTAGGCGAGCTCTTATGCAAAGGCCGCATTAATTGGAAATTAATGAGGCTATCTAGATACATCAACTACTAAGGCTTTCAGGGTCTCTACCCCTCTTCGCAATACATAGGAGTGCACATAGAATAGAACATCACCATCCATAGAACTGAAATATAAAGTAACATCTAATCTATCTACCTAAACATGCATGGTTAGGTTCCTTTGTTAGGGCTTGTGATCTCAGAATCTACAAGGTCTCTAAGGCTAAACTAACATGCTAATCCAGCTCATTGTCGGACTAAAAGTCGGCATTGCATAACAGAGTTGCTATTTACCTGAATCTTGGCTTGCTCTAGCTCCTCGCAAAGTGTCCACGCTTCTGTTTGGGTCGAAGGCGGCTGAATCAGGAAGAGCCGTTGTGCAAAGCCAGCTTAGCGGCATCTGACAATACAAAATAGCGCTAGCACTTGGCTGGAATGGCTCAAGGAAGTTGAAATGCGAAAAGGAAAAAGGTTTAAGATTTTCCTTCTAGTTCTTTTTACACGACCTTTTAGAATTAGGGCTAAAAGCTCATGTGGGGTTTTGCCATATGGCAAAGGGCACATGTTTTTAGATATGCGCAACATAAGAAGTTGCCCTCTGGGTGCAACCCTTTACAGTTTCCAAGTACACTAGAAACGTGTGCCAGGCGATGCCGGGCATTAGTCCTGGATGTGTGATGGCATTTATGTGCTTTAGTTGTAGTTATGTCATGAATGTGCATATAGGAGCTCCTCCCGTCGTGCCGATGGTGGCGAACATGAATGTGTAAACAAATGCTTACCATGTCTCACACGCGCGACTCAGGTCTACCAACAATAATGTTATACTTTCTTAGAAACTCGAGAAGCTCGTAATCACACTACATCATGTGGGATCGATGCCCAAGCCTTAAACTATCTCCCATCACAAATACCAATGTTTGTAATGCCCCCTGACTTGAAGCAACTTCCCCTGCATGTATACTTGGAGGGGAACAAATCTTACACTCACCATGGGATGGGGGGAGGAAATGGATAGATGTATTGAGCTTGTAGATGAACTGAGAATTATATTTGATGTGTGAACTAAAGGTGATAGCTGTAGTTTCTTATCTACTCATGGAATATTGACTTTATCCAACTGCATTGATAAGGTGTTGGTCAACACATGATCATCGTAAGTAAGCAAGGATCAAAGTACATGTAAAATCGTCGCTTTGGCATTGGGTGTGTACTTTTCCTAATGATTTTTACCACACCAAAAAGAGTTGAGAAAAGGGAATGGTTGTCTTGACCTCCAAAATACAATAAATCATAAGAATGGTCTCACTGTTAGCAAATATTTTTGTAATTGTAGTATAAAAAAAGATCAAAACATTAGAGCTTTAAAGTAATTGGCGTCGAGTAAAAAGAGAACACATCAAAGAAGTGTACAAAATTTATGTTACACGAATTTCAAACTACAATTTAATACGAGTATAGTGTTCGTATGATACGAATATCCGTATGGTCGTCACACCATCCCCCTCCTACGACGGCAACGTTTCCTCGGAGCTGGGACCGGAGTACTCAAACTTGGCTTGTTCGGGTAATGTCGGTGAAACTCCTCAATTTTGTCAGGCGTATTAGTCAGATTCTCGGCAGGCTCCCAGGTTCCATCACTTGGCGAGTAACCTTCCCAATCGACAAAGTAATACAATCGTCGACGAAGAAACTTGGAGTCCCGAATCTCTTGAACCTCGAACTCCTCATGATCATCAATTTCGACTGGTGGTGGCGGCGGACGCGATCCGGGAAAGTGTTAAGTATGTAGGGCTCCAATAGAGAAACATGAAATACTGGATGGAGCCGAACAGCTGGAGAGAGCTCGAGCCGGAATGCCACATTGCTGATTTGAGCCATGATCCGATAAGGACCAAGGCAACGATAGTCAAGTTTGTTGCAAGGATTGCAAGGACATGAGGTAGGAAGGTCCCTATGAAGAATCCAGACAAGATCACCAACGTGAAATTTAGGAGTTTCTCGATGCAAGTCAGCATAATGCTTATAACGTTCTTATGCTCGATGAAGATGATGCTGAAGATCTGATTGAAGAGCCTGGAGTTTTTTAAGTCGAGACTCGGCACTAGGATTGACAGAGTCACCGCCAACGACACTAAGGGACCAACGAGGATGCTGACCAAAGTTCAGAAGGAATGGAGTCTAGTCAGTGGAGGCATGTATTGAGTTATTATAGGCAAACTTAGCTAATGGAAGATAATCGACCCAATCATCCTGCTGATAACTGATAAAGCACCTTAAATATTGCTCCAGAGTCTGATTAGTGCACTCCACCTGCCCATTACTTTCTGGATGATGACCAGATGTCAGTGAGCGGTCAATATGCAATAACTCCAAAAGCCGCTTCCAAAAACCTGCGACGAACTGTGGTCCACGATCACTGATGATAGTATCGGGCAAGCCGTGAAGTCTGACTACTTCATGAAGAAGAAGATCTGTTGTTCCTTCTCTGGTGATGGTGACATTGCAGGGAATAAAATGAGCCATCTTAGAGAAACGATCAATAATAACCATGATGGCATCATAACCCCGAGAGACAAGCAACTCCGGAATAAAATCTATAGAAATGCTCTTCCAAGGTCCATCTGGTACTGGCAGTGGCTGAAGAAGGCCATGAGGAAGATGCCTTGGAACCTTTGCGCGACAGCAAATGTCACAGGATCGAATAAAAGCTTCGAAGAGCGACGAAGCCCAGGCCACCAATACTCTCGACTAATAAGTTCAAGAGTCTTGGCTACTCCAAAGTGTCCGATTATAGGTGAATCATGGCTTCCACCAGGCTACTTTAACCACTGCTCCTTTTGCATTACCTTTGCTGCAAACCACTTCTCTCCATAAGTCACTGGTGCACTTAATTATTTGCTTCTTAGCTGTATATTCTTGGCCAGGACTACAAATGTCACAATGGCAATTGTAATTGTCATGAAGTCCACCTGATTTCCTCATGTTGTTCAACCCCTGCATGATGTATTCAAACTTGAAGCGGTAGATACAACAATATATATGCCTTTTGACGCATCCTCCTTACAAAACTCAGTTTCAACCTCTCAAAAGTCTGCGATGCAATTCTGATACTAGGATTCTCCTCTTTGAACCTGAGGTAGAATTGCAACTATAGGGAATTTATATGAATACCAAATAATTGCCACTTGTAATGAACCTAGAATATTGGACGAATACTTACTTGGCTGACTTCAAGAAGGTGAATTGGATGTTCCACCTTTATTCCTGTCTTTGATATATATCTCCTCATATCTTTCTTGTATGGAGATACTTTTGTATTGTTTGTCCAGAACTTGATAACAGCTTCTCTATTGTAATCTAACATGCTATCCATCTGCTCCTTCCTTCTGAATACTGACCAAGGTCCATCCCCTTTGTTAGCTTGCACCCTTTTTTGAAAAGCATTTGAAATTGTTTTTCTGGGGATGCTGAGCAATCTGGCCAATTCTAGTTGGTTCATTGGCTTGATACCATTTGTACCTGTTGTTGCCATTATCAAGTGGACTTTCTTGCATGAAACATGTCATAATTCCTCTCATACTTATGTTCTTGAATTGTTTCCTTCAAATTCTTCACCATTTGCTCGGCCACAGTAAACTGCTTAGGTTTCTTTATGGAAGCAATTGGTAAGTCCCTTGCCCTCCAAAGAAGACTGTCAAGGATACGGCCTTTTTCATTGTCATGAACATTTGTAGTCACTTGGCTGAATACTTTAAAGATTTCTCCTGAAATTTCTCTGATTCTGCAGTCACCCAGTCTCAATTTCTTATTCTTCTTTGAAGGTGAAGCTTTATAAGGGGAATTCTTCTTCATTGCTACCTTTTTTGCAGACAATCTCTGCCTATAATCTCTCTTTCGTGCTGCATCAATTGCCCTATAAATTGAAGGGGGGGAGGAATTTGGTTTCATCTCTTTCTAATTTATGTGTTTTGCACAATTAGTGTGGGAAAATCGTTGAATTTTGATTTAGGCAATTCTTTGAAATAAATAACCCCTCCATTTTGCTTGAATACAAGATGGGCAAGCCCGCCATCCACAAATATGGCGGGATACAAGAATCCATATTTCTGGCACCATTCAAGCTAATGATTCTCTCAGCCTGTCATTTGATGGGCGCACACCCTACATGTCAGCACGTCAAACATGCATGTCTTGTTTAAAACATGCTAACTTGTAAGCGACATCCGGACGGTGACCCTTATGCATTTCGTATTGCTCTTTAGTAAGATCTTCCTTTATCTAGATGTTTGCTCCCTTGAGCTTTGTCTTCTTCTGGAGCACCTTCATTCTACTAGATCTGTTAGCAAATTTCGTGGTTTAGATCCCTTTGAGCCTGCTCTAAATGTGTTTCCAACCTCTATGACCCTTCAAGCTTCATTTGGGTTGAGAAAAACCGGGCAACTTCACTCTTTGTATTTTCATCTTTCATTTCTGGAAGACCTGCAACTCGTAAGTTAAGCGCCCGTTTCTGTCTCTCCTGCTGCTCCAAGATATCATTCATACATGAGTTCAATTTATTTACCACGTCTTTAATAGATTCAACGGCTGCGACCAATTCCTCGGATTCCCTTGCCTTCATATTGTCATTTTCCTCCCTAAGGTTTCGAGTTTCTCGTTTCAGTTCCATTTTCAAAGTAATAAACTCTCCTTCAATGATCTATTATCCTGTTGCAATTCAGATAAGGAGGTAGAGATTTAGCGTAAAGCACCTACCATTTCCAAATCCTTGTTTGCTACCTCCTTTCGCATTTGCTCTAGAGTTTCCATTGGTTTCAACATTACTAAGTTCAAATTAACCAGGAGCCTACCAATATCATGTTGTTGCTGCCCAAGCTATTGGAGCAACCCGGATCCAAGCATCCCCTCTGTGTGAATTATGTCGGCATTTAAAAACATGTTTTCAGATTGCTTCAGGCTTGGGCTAATGCATCCATCTATGGCAGGCTCCAAATCTCCAGACTTAATGTTCGCTTCCTGCAAGTCTTCAGCAGCAACTACCTTGGAGCCCAAGCTATTGGAACAACTCGGATCCAAGCATCCTCCTGTATGAATTATTCCAGCATTTAGAAACATGTTTTCAGATTGCTTCAGGCTTGGGATAATGCAACCATCTATGGCAGACTCCAAATCTCCAGACTCATTGTCCGCTTCCTGCAAGTCTTCAGCAGCTATTACCTGGGAGCCCATTTAGATTCCTTGCTGATGATGGTGATGCGCTCTTCAACACTGTTCTGACTCCATTCCGACTTGTTAAGCCAGTTCTGACCTCCTTCCCGATGTCTGTTCCAACCTGTATGGAGCCGTCTATGGCAGTCTCTATTTTGGCTTCAGTGACAACAGGGGCCACAAACGTGACCTCCTTGCTCATAATAGCATCCAATAAAATATTAAAGGTGGTCGTTGTTGCAGGAACAGTTCCTGCTGGTGCTCCATCACCAGATTCAGAAAGGACTTTTTTTTGACCTAGTTTGCTTCCTTTGTGAGAGAGAGAGAGAGAGAGAGAGAGAGAGAGAGAGAGAGAGAGAGAGAGAGAGAGAGAGAGAGAGAGAGAGAGAGAGAGAGAGAGAGAGAGAGAGAGAGAGAGAGGGTATGGACTATGGAGACGCTCTACACGAGCAAGGCTGGGTCCACGACCATTAACCCTGACTAAGCACCACAGCGATAAGGGATTCTGTGCAAAACATCTAATTCTGATGCAGTGGCTGGTGTTCAAGGTGTGGGATTCTGACATAACTATGGCCACAACTAGAATAGGCCTTAGACATGGAGTGTAAATCTATGCTATGACCTAGTTTTAAGATTTCGGTGGAGTTGGTAAGTCTACATGCCGGAATCAAATGACTGTATAGTTTACTTTCAGTTGTAGTAGTGTCTTATTTCTATGTATTTAGCTAAACGAATATATAGATTTTCTAAAAGCTCATACAATACAGTCAATTTTGCCATGACTTAAGGATATTTGTGCTTTTCTAATAGGGCAGACTTATGATTTCTAGTTATGCTGGCCATTGGCAGAAGCACAGTGATATATCATTGCTTTTGAATCCCTCGGGAATATCTTTAGCCCTTGTCAAATACTGTAATGACTGAGTGCTAATTATAGACATTAAGGTGGTCATTTCCACATGCGTATGCATAATGCCTAGTGTTAACATGCAGAAACTAGGCTGGATGTTACCGTGCTTGTGGCCTTTAAAAATTTGATAGACAATGGTCTATGACATGTGTACAACATAATGGTGCATAGTTAATTAGGAATTGGGTCTAATTTGAAACATAGATTTGACTAGGTTATGAGCTAAAATACTTGATGATTGAGAACTCAATGCCATCATGGATTGATTTCCTAGTATAGAGATAAGACTACCGCAGGGATTGACCTGGTTATATGTCATGGCTAGTTGGCTATTGTTGCTAAGGCTAGCGTGGTTTTTTTTTTTTGGTTGAAGGACGTCAGACTTTATTTAATTCAAAGAGTCAAATACAAGTATAAGTGCAAAGATAGGACTAAATACTTAGTGGATAAGCAGAGACCCACCGAGTGAAGCAACCTGCCTAAGCATAAGCGCGCACATCCAAATACTCCTCAAAGATCAATCGCCTCTTACGAGGGGCAAGTGAAGAACAATGGTACGACTTAGCAATGTGACCTTGAGCTTCTTGGAGAACGCGGTTATCTGCCACATCCAAACCGTTAAAGATTACTAGTCTTTATCTTTCATATAGTTCAAAGCAACCATCCTGTTGCAAGATAAAAAGCCTGGCTTTTTAACTTTGTCCAAATACTTGGGTAAATTGCCAAGAGCACTTGTTGACTTGTTAATGGTATGAAGCATTATGTACTACGAGAACCCTTATACATGAGATTAAGAAGTCAATAATTTATCCTAGACTTATGTGTCTATCATTTTTTGTGAGTCAATTCTTTTTGCAAGTTTTAGAGAAAAAAGGTTCCAAGACCAAGGTGCATTTTGAAGGGCATGAAAATCCAAATCCAACATACTTGGCTTGTACAACTACATGCAATTCGATCTACCTTCGAAAGTTACAATAACTCATCATTTGAGTTTGCACGTTTGTTTTACAGTCTTTGCTTTGCTTATTAGACATTGTATGGTTGTACATACATAGAAAAAGTATATGAAATTTTAAGCATGTAACCTAGTTTATCAGAGATAAGGAAGATGATATAGCTACTATAATTTCTTGGCACTGATCTATACCTCTGCACTATGCATGTAGTGCTGGTGCAAAAGCATTGTATGTCATCTTTGCAGCTTTGTTGGGATGATGCTCTCCTATTTTAGGTAAACGTAAATTTTCAGGAATTTTGTTGTCCATCTTGACAAATTAGACATTCAGAGAGCTGAAATCTCCTTTCTGTATGCTGTAGTGGGGCCTATGTAATACATTTTTGTCAATACTGTCAATAGATTAGGGCATTATTTGTCTATTACAATAAATTATCTCCCTACTTACATATAGATAATATAAATAGGCACTTGAAAAAAGTCCATTGTTTATTGCTGGACATGCATTTATCATGTGCAGGAAGTGATTTTGTATCTCTGCCTAAAGTACGACATGTTCATGTAGTTCTGTAATACTGCATCAGCTTCTCTTGGTAGAGGAAATCCCACAACAACAAACAGGAGATGATCAATTTACATGTATTCTAAAAAATTGTAATCATTAAGGCACATGCACTTCAAATTCTATAATAACATGTAACACTCAATGCGATCTTAGAACCAATTGGGATGATGCATTTGTCGTATGTGTTCAACCATATCTTTGCCATACGAGAATATCCCATTGCTCCTCATTTACAAATAGTTACAAAAAAAATCATAGATTTCAAAGATTTGTAGAAAGTAAATTGCATAGGTCATTACGTTCCTTGCATTTTTAGAATCTTTTTATAAAATCAATTGCAATCACAAAATATCGTGCACTTCCACCGCTGCTTTCTTCTAATCAAGGAATTGCTCTAAGCTACGACTTTAATAAACAAAAGTAACCAAAGAATAGAAGAATAGAATAGAAAAACCAAATTGACTTAGAAAATGCAAGTGCAAATTTCAATGGAATGTGCCTCTACTAAATAAGATAAGATAAGAGTAACCAAGAAATAAAAGAAATTGACATGTTGACCTATAAAGTAAAATTGCATGTAGGCCAAATTGATACAAGAAGGTTTCAGGAGTTGGATTTTGATTGCCATAAATATTAAAATAGGTTCAAACCATTACGAGGTCAGGAAAACCACAAAAAAATCATGAGAATTGCTACTTTGATATCAAAAGCTCAAATGGGCATGTAATATATGCAACAAAGCTTTCTACAATTGCTTCCATCAACGAGTTGCAAAAAATTATATATGTGCATTAGTTTTGGGTTGCTCAAAGGGAATACCCTTGCTGGGTGGACAGGAAGAATATTCTTAATTATACCGTCGAATATACCAATTGGACGGTTTAGATGAGTAAACCCCTCAACATTACGTGATGTGGGTGGTGCATGGGTCACCGTCATCGGCGTGAGCTTGCAACAGGGGGGTATCCTCCCATCGAAACCAGAAGTAGAGGAATAAACAACTATGGAGCTCTCTGCCCAGAAATACCTTCTTGCCTTTTCCCAAACCAAAACTTCACCGCAGAAGATGTTGTAGCAACAGAGGAGCAGATCGGAAATACAACAGGATCAACTTTCAAAGAACCCACCGTGGCTCTCAAGATCTGCCATGAAAACGGGATTTCCATGGTTGATATCTCAATATTGAAAAAACTCTACATCATTATACTTAGTAGTATTGTACAAGCCAACACTCTCACGTGCAAACATAATGTCCCAATCTCTGTTGTGAATTTGTCTAAGACCTAAAGTTAGGGCATATCAGTGTTGCGAAGTATAGGTTAATGCAGCCTACGAACATTACAATTGCTTTTCCTTCAAATTTAGCAAGGTTACAAATACCTACAACGTAGTGGAGACCTACAATAAAATTGCATTTATGCCCGGCAATGCCTGGCATTCGTTACTAGTAGCAAAAAAACATAGAATATAATAGAATAGAATAGAGTTTTTATCGTCCACGAAGACCAATTGGTCTATGGGACCCAAACAGAAGGCGCAGCAAGCGTATTACTGTCCGGGGTAAAAAAAACCCCGTCCCGCCCTAAAGGGTTGTTTGGGGGAAAAACCGTCTCAAGAATAGATTTGCTATCAAACTCTACAAATACAAATTAAAATACAAATAGAGACAGAAATATGTACATGTATCAGTTAAGTGCCCGAGGACCAAGTTGATCTCGGCGATCCATGATCTCTTGAATGTATGGCCCAACCTCCGTACCGAGTTCGTGCTCAGCATCTTATGCAGAGGCTGGCCAGGACGGACCAGCTCATCATAGCATATCCGAATGTTATTATATGCCGGACAACTCTGAAGGGTATGGCATTCGTCTTCCACAGCTCCAACCTTGCAGCGTTGACAAAGTCTCTCCTGACGCAGCTCCCCAACCCCTCTCCCTGTCTCGATCCGGAGATGGTGTGCACCTGTGCGGATAGAGGAAATGGATCTGCGTATTTTCATGGGTAGATGAGTGCACATGTAGCATTGCGGGCCCCGCTCCAATGCATGTGGCGTCGATAATGTGCCGTCTTGACATGTTCAAGGGTGCTAGCATCCTATAGCACCCTATTGCCTGAGGCTGCAATGATCTGCCTTCGTTTGCACTTGGATGCACCCATGCTCCTGCACATTCCATCTGGCCAGCCACTAAGCTCTCTTTTCCCACCAGCAGGCCCCATTGCCACGATGTAAGCGAGGTTAGGGAGACGAGTATCGTCCATGCTGACCACCTTCTGGAAATAGACGATGTGTCTGTCAAGAGCCCACCTTTGAAGAGGCAAGTAACCTGTTTCCTGCAGCAGTATCTGGTATGAAACTGTGGACTTCACCCCCAGGGCCCATGCCAAGAAAGCTTTCTCCACCTGCTCCAAGTCATTCCAAGTGGCAGAGGAAATCACCAGCCTCCAGACCTCGACCCCGTACAAAAGCACAGGTTCTACTAGCACCTTGAATAGGTGTGATTGGTGGGTCCAATCATATAGCTCTGGCTTGTGGCTATTGTTCCCCATTGCATAGAGTACCTTCCAACCTACTGCGGCTCGCAGCCGGATGGAATTGTCCCAGTTCATGGCCGACGGGAATTCTATCCAAATATTTGTAAGCGGACACCACTTCAATATTTTGGCCACGATAAGTGAGGATTGGAGGCCTTGGCTGGCGTGCGGATGATACCAGAACCACCTTGATTTTGGCTAAGTTGGCACGCATGTCAGTCACCAGAAAAAATGTGTCCAGAGTATCGAGATGGCGTTGCATGTCTGCCTGAATGTGTGCTAGGAAGTCCACATCATCAGCATAGATCAGCTGCCTGATGATCTGGTGTAGGAGGTGAGCCCCAGTGCCTCCATTATCAGCGAGCCATCTCTCCAGCTGATCAATATACAGGCCAAATAGTGTGGGAGAGATAGGGCACCACTAGCGGACCCCGATACTGCTCTCAAATGGTTGGCCTGCTGTTTGCACCCGGCCGATGCATGTCTCATATAGCTTGTACACCACGTTCTGCAGTTCGACAGGGATGTCTAGCTGCTGCAATCTTGCCCACAGCTTTTCCCGAGGCACCGTATCAAAAGCCTTGGCGAAGTCTACGAAGCAGCAATACATATCTTGCCTACGGTTCCTGCTGTCCTCAACCAGAGTCCGCAGCATGAAGATATGATCTATGGTTGAGTGCCTCGGCCTGAATCCTGCCTGTGTGAGTGCCTGCACTCTTGCTGCATCTACCCATCCTGTCAACTGCCGCTCGAGGATCCCGCCGAGGAGCTTTGCAAACACTGAGTTGATCATGATGGTCCATTAATTGGCCAGGCAATGCGGATCTCTTGCTTGTAGATTGGGACAACCCTGCTAGTGGTCCATTGCGGGAGGGAGGGAAACCTTCCCACAATGCCTTGTTGAACATGTCGGTCAGTACCGATGCCATGGATGCAGTATGGTCAATACAGTCAGTACGGTCTGTCCTGCCCACTTGAGTAACTCTGCCTGCATGCCATCAATGTCTGGTACTTTTCTATTGGCTAGACGTTGCAGCCCCTGTGCTACCTCCGCCTCTGTTATTTCCAGTACTGGGCCCTGCTGAGGGGGGGAGGGGGTAATGCTGCCCGTGCACCCTCAGGTTGTAGAGCTGCTGCAGGTAATAGCCCCCACTGGTCTGGAGTGATGTTTCCTGTGGGCGACATTGGCCTCCTGAGCACTCTCCACTAGAATGTCCTGGGATGACGTTCCAGGAGAAAGAACATTTTTTGTTGACGAGCCGCAATGTACCTGGCCTTTCTAGCCTTAAGGAAAGCGCGTGCTTCACTGCATCCAAGCGTAGAGTAGGGTCTATAACTTGGCGGCCAGCATTTGCGTTCTTTGCACTCGGCATCGAACCACTGGTTACGCGGAAAGGCCGTAGCCCTCGAGGTTTGCCTGGGGCGATTTCTCCCAAAACACCTCTCTACAGCAGCCCTGAGGACGTCATGAGCTTGCCTCCCTGCTGCTCCAGCGTTGAGCATTATAAGATGCTTGTCAGATCCTCCGTAAGCATCTGGGAGTAAATAGGAGCGCGCTCATAGTCCAGTCTGAGCTAGGGCATACGAGGAGGTATTGGACAGGCGTCTGGAGCAACATGTCAAGCCAGCTGCAAGTAGAGTGGCAGGTGGTCTGAGTCCATTTCTTCATCCCTACCAGCTGTTCCCACTCGAAAATGTTTGACGAGATGCATGTCCTGCTCGGCCACCAAAACATAGTCTACCATGCTGGACCCACCTCCCTGGTTCTCCTGCCTGCAAGTGTGCTGGTTGGAGGACGACCACTGTGCTAGTCCATTGCAAATCACAAGGCCAAAGATACTGCAAAGCAGTAGCAACTGCCTCCCAGAGCGCGAGACCTGAATGTTAGCTGGTGTCCGTGGCCAAGCTCCTGCTAAAGGGCTCAGCAGCAACACATCATCTGCGAGAGGGTCAAACCTCATCGGTTGTTCCATGCCAGTGCGGGCATTGAAGTCTCCAACAAGCATGACCCTACCCTTCTGCTTGTGCTGCTGTATGTCATCGTATAGATCGACGTAGGGCTCCAACATATCCACACCCGGATGGTTGTGATAGAAGTTGCTTTCGGCATGTGGGAAGTAGCAGGCCGCCACAAAGAGAGGGCTACCACTGCAATTCTGCATACGCATCCACATGTACCTATTATGTTTATCTGTCTTGTACATGGAAACTGATTGTGCCAGGACTGTCCGGTAGTAGCAGGCGACCCCTCCGTGCCATCACTTTCTCGTGCATTCATTGAAGACGGAGTAGCAATGTTATCCTGGCAAGTCGGGTAGTCTATGTCAAGCATGCTCCCATGTTTCCATAAGGAAAATGAAGACAGGTAGCAATGTTATCCTGGCAAGTCGGATAGTCTATGTCAACCATGCTCCCATGTTTCCATAAGGAAAATGAGGTCCATATCGGCGGCAACTAAGTTGAGACTGTCTCCCTTCTACCATGGGAAGTCCCGACATTTCCAAGGGACCATGCGCAGGCACAATCCCTATTTGCTGACAGGAGCTGCAGCATAGGTTTGGCGGTGGTAGCACAAGGGATGGTGGTGGAGGTGGAGGCAGCATGTGGCCTGTTGGCAGTGGCAGATGAGGCCATTGTAGCAGGATATGCAGCTGGAGTCGCGGTAGAAGAGCCTCGAGAGTTTGAGGTGCCTGCATCAGTATTTGATGTCCTGAAGATCTGCATCCTTCCCCGGACCAGCCCTGCTGCTCCTCCCTGTTTGCGGACACTCTTAACTTTCTCTAACTCATGCCTGCGGTCCTCCTGATGTGCCGGAGTCAGATCCCGGTCCATGTACATGGCAGTCCCCTTCAACTGCATGCCTTGGCACAGGATGGCTACTCGCTCTTGCGCGTCCCTGACTGTGAAGATGACTACCCGAGGACGGTCAGGGCACTGGGCCCCATGGCGTGTCGCCCTAACAATGTGTACGGGCGTGTGGAATGTCATCCGGCCAGGATTCATGTTTGGAGCCGGCTGATGAGGTGCTCTCCTGCCTCCTCTGTCAAGCCGCGCACCACCATATTGTGGCTCATGTATCTCCGCTCCTACAACTTTGAGGTGGTTGGGCTCGTGGTGGCTGTTGTGGCATTGTACTGTTTTCGATGTGTGGGGCATGGGTTGTGGCCTGTGGTGGGGTGATGGTGGCATGGGGCAGCTTGGTGATGCAGCGGTGGGCCGCCCTGGTTGGCATCTTGTAGGCTGCCAGGTATGTGGGTCTATCATGTCCCGTGTTGTGGCCTCTGCTCTTTGTAGTCAGGAGCTCAGCTCCTGCTGGAATTGCTGCTGCCTTGCCAATTCATGTGTGCATCGCCGCAATTATTCATGGGCTTCCGCATGAAGGCCCTTGCCTTGCTGGGCGACGGTTGCCCGAAGCTCCTGCAACTCTTGGTCTCGTGCAGCGCTCTCAACTCTGACTGACTCGCCTCAAAGGCAGTCTGCATGCTTCGCATGGTGGTGGCGGCCTCCGCGACCTCTGATTGGAGGTGGGAGATGGTTGCTCTTGTCTCCTGATCAGCACGCTGCCTATCTTGTGCCATGGTCTCTATGATGGTGGAGAGGGAGTCCACACGAAACTAATCACGTTAGCTCGCTGGTTATATTGGTCAAAGTAGTCTTATTAGAACATTGAGTTATTTTGATAGAGGTTCGAGCCCCCATACTTCATATTCTAAAACCCTAGGTGAAGCTGTATAGAGGTTCTATATTCCATCAAAACCTTAGGCGAACTTATATTTCATATTTCAAAATCATATGCACTACTACTTATTAATGACCATAGAGAAATGAGAGGTGCCCAAAGGTCCCAACATATAGCCGTAGGATCCACAGACGACTGTAGTAGTCAGGGTGCATATCATTTAGAATATGTAGCACAATAATAGAGGGCTCCAGGGGGATTTAATTTGGATGTAAAAATGATAAAGCCACAGGCCATATCCCTAAAATAATTGAATGGGTTGTTATAATAAAAAAAACATAGATTTAAGATAAAAGCTAATCACATTAGCTCACTGGTTATATTGGTCAAAGTAGTTTATTAGAGCATTGAGTTGTTTTTATAGAGGTTCGAGCCCTCGTACTTCATATTCGAAAACCTTAGGCGAAGTTGTATTGAGGTTTCATATTCCATCAAAAGCTTAGGCGAACTCGTATTTCATATTTCAAAATCATAGGCATCCCCAATCATAAATGACCATAAGTGAAATGAAAGGTGCCCAAAGGCCCCCATTCCCCAATATACAGTCCGACCGTAGGATCGACAGATTCAATGACTGTGGTAATCCAGGGTGCAAATATACCTATTGGTATTAATTCGATTACGTATATTGTATAATGAAGGCTCTCGCTGTCTTATATCACCCTCGTAAGAATATGCACCCATACAAAAGAGGTTTTAGGGGGGATTTAAAATTGTAAGAAGTAGTAGTTCGTGTTGTGATTTTATCTTTTCCTGTTTTTCCCTCTCAGGGGCCTTAGGAAGGTTTATTGCTACGTATTGTAGAGAAAAATATATAGTATAATATCTACCAAAAAATAGGTTGTAGACCCTCCAAGAATCGAACCTAGATTACTCCGAATGGTGTTAAAAACATGGCCATTCATGTTTCTAGGTCTCTCATGCCTATAACAAAATCTAGCAATATAATAAAACATGTAATTTTGAATTTAATAAAAAGGAACTTTTTTATTTTGCAAGCTATGACGAAAATGCCTTAGCAAACCACATTATCTGCAAATAGAAGAGTTCATTAAATAAAATGGTGTTCTAAGCATTCGAATGGGGGGATAATGGACCTTACTAGACATTGAGAGTACATAAACCAAGCCAACTACCAGGATCAAGGATACTTAAAGGTCTTCAATTGATAAAAAGAGAAAATCACAAGCTCATGGTAATTGATTCCATGATACAAATGTTTCTTCACACTTCATAAGTGTCTTGCTCTTAAATTTTTTTCAACTTATCTAGTCCAAAACGTTTTACATCCAGGCCATGTATGACTGCCAAAGCATGGAGCTGGGGGGGCATTTTTGCACCAGCCAAGCATACTCTAAGCACTTAATACAGAAAATTTTACTCATTTTTTTCTTTTTTATATAACTCCGACGAAGCTGAAATTTTATATTTCAAGGCACAATATGAATGCATTTCAGGGAAAAATATCAAAAAAATAAAAAATACAAAGAAAATATCCCCAGAAAGCACCCACTAAGCACCATGTGTCGCTGACACAAAAAGTATCCCCCATCTCCATGTTTTGACCCGTGAATAGCTCGAATGAATAGAATAGAATAGAATAGATTTTTAATGTCCACTAAGACCAAGAGGCCATGGGACTTATAAAATGGCCGAGTACAACTATTACTACTAGGATTAAAAAACCCATGCCTCGAAAGGTTTGCAAGCGAAAAAGCTTTGCATAATGATGATAGTAGACAAGCAAGAAGAAAATATAAGTAGGCGACGATGACTACTGAGGGCTCAATGATTGAAGACGCTCATCTAGAATCTCAGTTATGTATAATGCCAAGTCATGCACACATGGGGCTCTGAGAAGTTGTGGAAGCGTGGAATGGAATGCTAAGTCAAATAACAATCCCTGACCGTCTCAAAAGCAGGTCATCTTAGCAGAGTATGGCTTTTATCTTCAATAATCTATAACTGGCAACATGCACATAATCTCGCTTCTCGTGGCAATTGCGGTCGCTCTCATCTACCTGTCTCAATCCGTAGCTTGTAGGACCCTGTGCGAATTGATGCAATAGGTACAAGCTTGTGTCCTGGTGCCAAAGTGAGATTTATATATACATGATAATGACCAGTTTTAACTTTGACTAAGGTAACTGCATCCCACATCGTTTGAGGAAAACGACCATCGAGATACTGTTGCAAAAGCTAAGAAAGCACCATGCAGTGTTCCGGTTTCACGGACTAGGGGGCAAACCATGCATTACAATTCTCTTTCCAATATCGTTTCTAATGATGGGGAGATTCAGCCATGGCAAGCAGAAGAAGAGGGTACCTATCATCATCCATGTGATGCTATAGTGGAGATGATGCTTCGTGGCAGAATATTGAAAAGGCCAACAACCTGTCTCTTGCAAAAGAATAGCATAGGACACTGTAGTTTTAACTCCTAGGCTGTAAGTGAGAAAGGAATTTTGCACCCATTCTAAGCTCTCCCAAGCACTAGTACTAATGGCAGACCCCCATACTTCAGAACCATACAATAAAATAGGTTCTACCAAAGCCCAAAACAAATGGGCTTTCCGTGATCAATCATGAATCTCTGCGCGAAAATAATTGTTTTGCATTGCATAGAGTGCTCTCCAGCCAGCAGCCACATGCTTGGTAATACACTGCTCCCAAAGTGTGTTCTTACATAACTCTACACCAAGATACTTGTAGCTATTTACAACTTCAACTTCGTGGCTATCATAGTGCAAAGTTGGAATAGTATGCCGAGAAGATTGAACTAGCAAGAGCTTGGCCTTTTGAAGATTAATACGCAGGCCTGTGTTCTCACAAAAATTGTATAGAGCATGTAAATGTTATTGCATACTAGCAGCAGTATGTGCCATAAACGAAACATCATCAGCATACATAAGTTGCCTAATGATATAGTGTGCTAAATGTGGACCTCTACCACTATGGTGATAAAGCCATTCTTCTAATTTTTTTTTCTTCGAAAAAGGACTATCTATTATCAAGGAAAATCAAGATACATACAACTCAAAACCTAGAGAACAAAATAGTCCACCTAAGCAAAATCACCCATAGACAGAACATAATCACTCCTTGTGCCACCTTGAGATGTTTAATAGCCTCATCACAATCATCATGTTCTGCGTCATCGAGATGATTATCAACAGACATCAAATTATCATGCCACTGAATAGAACGAGGCAGGAGCCTCGTGAGATGACATAACAAACTTCTTCCTCGCTGCCTTCTTTCAACTGACCTGTTGCCATGACTCTTTAGCACACTGAAGATTAGGACCATCAGCCATAACAACCTCAGAAGCATGAGAGGCAGAAGCAACATCGTAGAGAGTAGTAGGACTGCAACTGATGGTGTTGATCAATATACAAGCCAAAGAGTGTAGGAGATAGAGGGCGACCTTGTTGTACTCTAATATTGCTAGTGATTTGGGTACTCGATGTTGGAAACTCAACAAAGACCCTATTATAGAGTCGATAAACTGCATTTTGAAGGTCTTGTGGAAATCTAAGTGTTTGCAAGTGCTGTCAAGGAAGCTCGCGAGGTACTGTATCAAAGACAGAAGTGAAATCCACAAAGCATATATGAAGGTCTTCTTTCAAGCTTCGAGTATGTTTAATAAGCATGCGCAATGTGAAAATATGGTCCTTCATTAGTATGAGGAATAACAGAGAAGTAGAGCTACCTTTGCTCAAGTACTAAGTTAGTGCATCTTATCCACCCCTCTTCTTGGATGTGGTTCGAATACTTCCTATCTAGCCTATTATGAGGCGTGTAATAAATTCTTGTACTATTTCTTTATTAATAAGATATAAATATATTGCCTCCGGGAAAAAAAAATGGTCTATCTTAGAATGGCCTGGACGAAAGCCTGCCTGTCCTACAGCACCTGCACCAGTATGTTTTGCCCATGATGTCAACTACTTCTCATGGCCTCTTAGTCTTCGTGGACGTTAAAAAATCTATTCTATTCTCAAATACTGGCTAGAAGCTTGGAAAAGGAACTGATCATGATCATGAGATAATTCGAAGGGTCATTCTTATCACCTGCTTTGTGAATTGGTATGACCTTACAAATAACCCAAGTTTCTGGCAATCCTTCTTGCAAAGTTTCATTTAAAAGAGCAGTGATGATTGGAAGCAATAGCAATCCCCCCTCCAAAACCACATTTAAGCAATTCTGCTTGCAAACCGTGAAGACCAAGAGACTTGCCATTGGATAGATGTCGCAAACCTTCTTTGACTTCCTCCTCTATAAATTGAAGAATATTACCTACCAAAGGAGACACAGAATTAAGACTCCCAGGATGATCATATAATTGGACCAATTGCCAATTGCTCATCCCATTGTTGCAAAGGAATATGTAGCAAAATAACAGGGGGTTCCAGGGGGATTTGATATAGATATAATTCTTGAAACCATAGACTATATCCCTAAAATAATTCAATGGGTTATTATAAAAAAAAACATAGATTTAAGATAAAAAATAGTCACATTAACTTACTGGTTAGATTGGTTAAAGTAGTCTTATTAGGACGTTGAGTTATTTTGGTAGAGGTTCGAATCCCCGTATTTCATATTCTAAAAACTTAAGCGAAATCGTATAGAGACTCAATATACCATCAAAACCTTAGGCAAACTCGTATTTGACATCTTAAAATCATAGGCGTCCCCAATCATAATTGAGCATAATCGAAACGAGAGGTGTCCAGAGGCTCCAACATACAGTCTGGGCCGTAGGATTAACAGATCCGACGACTGTGGTAGTCCAAGGTGCACCTCGTTTAGAATATGTAGCAAAATAACAGGGGGTTCCAGGGGGATTTGATATAGATATAATTCTTGAAACCATAGACTATATTCCTAAAATAATTCAATGGGTTATTATAAAAAAAACATAGATTTAAGATAAAAAATAGTCACATTAACTTACTGGTTAGATTGGTTAAAGTAGTCTTATTAGGACGTTGAGTTATTTTGGTAGAGGTTCGAATCCCCATATTTCATATTCTAAAAACTTAAGCGAAACCGTATAGAGACTCAATATACCATCAAAACCTTAGGCAAACTCGTATTTGACATCTTAAAATCATAGGCGTCCCCAATCATAATTGAGCATAATCGAAACGAGAGGTGTCCAGAGGCTCCAACATACAGTCTGGGCCGTAGGATTAACAGATCCGACGACTGTGGTAGTCCAAGGTTCCAGAGGCTCCAACATACAGTCTGGGCCGTAGGATTAACAGATCCGACGACTGTGGTAGTCCAAGGTGCACCTCGTTTAGAATATGTAGGAATATGTCCAAGAGTAGGATGTGGTCGATATAATATTTCGCCAGAAGGTCCGAGGCTCACGTAACAGTAATTCAAACATTTGCTTTTGATGCTCAGCAACAAAGTGTGCCTTCATATGTTTCAATACAGCCTTATAATTCTTGATGGCATTATGACGTGTATTTCTACTAGCAGGAGCAGTACTAGAAGCAGGTGTACCAAATTAGGAGATATCAGAAAGAAGCGAAGCGTCAGCAAATGCAACATTATGTTCTTGAAGAGTTGGGTAATCCGAAATACCTTCAAGTGCAAGAATGGACAAAATGCAAGTATGATCAGGAATAGATTTGAGCCTGCTAATTTCTTCATCCTTGTCCTGCAGAGTTTCTATGCAAATTTTACGCAAGAGTGAAGTTCTTTTACCCTTAACCAAGCTAGGAAGTCCCTTACGATCAAGAGACAAAAGGGCGAGATGCACAAACATCTGATAGCATTTTATATCTTCAAAGTTATTGACCTCATTTTTTTGCTCTGCTAAATCAAGATTTGTAAAAGATCAGTTGGGACACCTCTATCGGGACCCTCTTGATAATCCTTGGTATACAGAAACAAACTAATTGAGGATTTGATTGGCTTGTCACACCACACCGAAATTCATACCAGGTCACATCGAATACAATCCTCGCTTCCTTGTGTGTACAACATAAATTTCTGGAGGGATCTATAGCAAAACTCCTGTGAGCCGAAAATTGGTGTCAATCAAACAAGATCCTTCCCCTTTCATCCATGAACCCTAAAACAAAGATCTTCGCTGGTTGCATGCATTTTTGGCATTTGAAAAATGTTTGGTTTATCACAAATGCAAAAAACATATAAAAATACAAAAGAAACCCCATATTATTATGCTAGATATTGATTCAATATTGCATCCTCTATAACTAAACCCTGGAGTAGTCCCTCCACTGTGCAATAACAAATAGTTGGAGCTAAGCCACTATAGTAAAAAGAGTGAGGCAAATGGGAATCCTTGGCGAATAGCACATCCAATTTAAAGGATCTCTTATCAGGGCTCGAAAATAGTATGCTAGCTAACCAGCAAAAATGCCACTCAATTTACATTTGACGGATTTTTTTTTCATGTGACCGGAAAATCCTTTTCCTCTAAAAATTTACCGGAATATTGCCTTCCAATACAAACTACAAAAGGCAAGAGTTATATTCTTCACTGTATAGTAAATTTGTAGAATACAAGGTAATAGTTATTGTAAAGATAAACCAGATCTTTATATTGTTGCCTCCAAACAAAAATCTTACAACTGTCCAAAATAAATATAGTATTTTCCTTCAAAAATATATGCAAAATAGCATGGTAGTTTTGCTCTAAAAACCAGCATGTAAAACATTAACATAGATCTACAAATTGGTTTTATAAGTCTGCTGTAAAAATCAACATGCTAAATGTTGACTTGGATCGCCTAAGTAAATGTGCCGACCACGATTATCAGCTTTCTTCTTCCATACTTCAATGCTTTCCGTAAAATCAAACTCCCTTGCTTGAGCAGGACCATTTACAACAATAGAGAGGCATGCGTTCAAGCTCTCTACGTTCAACTTTGAATGCCATCTGCTTTTTATATTAGTTCTATGGCTCAGAGATTGCATTGCTAGCACATTGTACTAGAGCAATTTGTAACAATGTCATAATATTTTTGAATCGTGCTTCATTTGCTGGACTTGAAGAGATCATCAAACAAACTTCTTCCATATTCTTTCGTGGCCAATTAGCTAAAGCATGCATCTTGTAATTATACTCTCTTCTCAATACATTTGGATCAATTAATGGAGTGGCCTCTTGCTGCAATCCAGTTGCACTCTTTGTCATACCATAAAATCCAATAAGCTTCTCTAAGCTCTCCTCACCGAACTTTCGTGATTGAGTAGCTATCCTTGGCATGTTCAAAGGAGCGAAGATATTAAAATGCTTTAAAATGCTTGTGTCTTCAAATCTGATTTTTACACAGTCACAAACAGATCTAGCATATGCTTTTTGTTGTTCTATAACAACTTCCAAATCCAATAAGTCCTTACTTCTTGATATGCTGAAATTTCTAAATTCGTCTCCATGGATAGAAGAGCGTAAGGCTGCTAACCAGCCACCTGATAATCTGGAATTATAGGAAAACCTTGTGCATCTTCTTGATATGCATTCAAATCTGTTTGAGGATCAGCAACATAATAAGCTTGAGTAGCTTCTATTTAGTCTTCACGTGATCCTCAATAACTGTTATATCAACATGATGAGTTTGAAACATCTTACTTAGAATGGTAAGCCCACCAAGTATATCAGCAAGGAAATGCAACAATTATATAGTTTTAAAATCAGCCACCTTTCTAAAAATCTCACGAGATTCTAATTCTGTATACCTTAGAACAACAGGCAAGTCTTCACATAATCTGCTAATTGCATTGTGCCTACTCAACCAACGTGTACTTTGAATGCCCTGCAATCGTAAGATAGGACATGCATATTCTTCAAGCAAGTCTTGCAATTTTTCTAACCTTTTGCTCCTGCGAGAAAAGTGGGCAGCAATAGTGTTGACAAGCACTTCAATTTCTTCTAACCATTCCATAGAAAGGTGCTTAGCTGCATCTTGCACAACCAAGTTTTCTCGATGAGCAACACAATGAATAGATGTCATGTAGGGATGCAAATTCTTTAATCTTGTTGCAACACCTATTTTATAGCCTGTCATGCGAGATGCTCCATCGGAGCCAAAACCCACTAACTTAGACATGTCAATACCAGCCCCACGAAGATGATCCAATAGGGCAGCACACAATGAACCTGCATCAGCTTTACTAACCCTTAATATGCTTAAAAAATTGTGCCTTGGCTCCCTCCCATACTCCAAATAGCTCACACACACAACAAGATGTTGTTGTGTTGCTACGTCAATGGATTCATCTATTTGCAGACCAAAAAAAGGGCTTGCTTTCACCTTTGCTATTAAGGATGCATGTATACTATCAACGATGCAACAAATAAACTCTTGGCAAGCACGGTCATCATGATAAAGCTGTCTGATTATCGCTGAGCAACCTATCAAACCAATCAAGTCTACCAAATGTGCAAAGTCATTAAAAGACCAACTCCTTGCAGCCACAATGTACGCAGCCCTAAATAAATTTAGCACAGCACCATCCACGGAAGAATGCATTTTCTGAACTGCAACTACAATGGGTTTTTGTATCTTAGATGCATCTAACATTTTAGCATGCACATTAATATGAGTTCTTGTGGCTCTTAAAATTCCTACTTCCACCTTGTGCGAAAGGACTATTCCCTGTTATATCAGAAATTAACATTAATAATGCATTTTTTGAAGCAAAAATGATGCATTTGAGTATACCTGGAATGGAAAAACCTTCACAAGTAGTGCAAAAAATTGCGTCAATTTCTTTATCATAGCGCATCCATAACCATATTTTTAGTCATTTGTATTTGAATATCAACTTGGGTTCTTCGTTATCTTCTTCACAATCACTTTCACTTACATCATCATCATCATGCTCTTCATTACCAAGCTTTCTTGCTGCTGCTTTCTTGAACATATCCATTACATTATTGCCAAGGATTCCTGTGGTATTCCTCTTCTTTGATCTTATTACCATAATTGTTAAATATGCACAAGTCTGCACATTAATAGTAGCAAGAACCAAATCTGATTTTAACCAATATCTTCTACCAGCAAGAACCAATATCTGATTTTAACAGAGTTCTCTTATTCTATTAGCATTCTAGATCTATTGATGTTTTATTAGCATTCTAAATCTATTGATGATTCATAATCAAAACGAATCTCTACTTCATGAAAGTACCCTATATACCAAAATAAAACTAGAATCTCTTTAATCCTGTACGAACTGAGCAAAGCAGATACCCTAAAATACAAATAAAAGTAAACAAGAGAATGAAATTGGAGAATGAAATTAAAGAATGAAATTTAAAGGATACATACAGGTAGACTCCAGCTATGGCATTGGCAACCAGTTCCTTTACCCCTAAAGAATGGATATGGCTGGAGCAGTAGCAGCAACTGATGGATTTGGTGTGGCTGTGTGCTGAAGAAGAAGAGTACGAATTTGCTCTCTCTTCTGCTCTCTCCTATTCATTCTAATTGCAAAGGCCTCTAGAATCAATAGGGAAGAGTGGAAAAGAGAGTAAATTCTATGGAAATCTACCGCATCGGATCTCTGCTGCTGCCTGCCATCGAAGTTGAGGAAGCCGGCCGCCGCCATCGTTCAAGAAGGAGGAAAACCTAAAAATGAAAATGTGGAAATAAAAATTATAAACATAACCTAACTAAGCAAATAAACATATTAAAAAATTGCTGGCCGCCTGTTTAGTTTCGGGATATTTGCCTTCTACGAAATAACCTCCCTTTTTTTTTGCCGTCTGAACCTTATTTTACCCGAAATGTGGTGCTGGAAAGACATTTAAGCAATCGGATAATAAGAAAGGTGGGCGGATTTTTCAGGGAGGAACTCCCTTATTTTCGAACCATGTCTCTCACGTCTTACTTTGAAACACAAATCACATTCTTCTACTACAAATGGCATTCTAGCTATTCTAAGGCAAGTTTAACCAAGCTAGGATTCCATTCCATGGGTATATTATCAAATAAGGGATCTGTAATCACTTCCAAGATATTAAGGTTTAAGAGGAGGTTAACCTGCCCCTCAAGTGAGTTATGGAAAATACCCTCGAGGCCGTCAGGGTTTTTTTCCATAACTCTCACGTGAGGGGGAGGTTGACCTCCCTTAGATCATAGGTCGAGCGGTTTATGAAAGCACCTGCTGATTGAACACCTTGGGAATCAACAGATCTACTGAGCTACTCTGGCAAAAAGGCCATTGCTAGTTTTTAACTCTGATGGATCTTTGTTACTACTCCCTTTTGTTACCACAAACAACAACCCAAGAAAAGGCTCATTACAGAAGCCAAGATGATAAAAAGCAAAAGTTAATGTTAATTTTTGCCAAGTCCAAGATTTCGAGGGCAAAAAGGGCCATAAGAAGGTATTCCGACCATTGTCAACAGAGCTAAAGTCCAGCTCCGGCCAAGCCTGTGCAGATGAGAAGAAAACAAAATAAAAAATCCTCTGCTCGCCTGCAAAATGCTAAAGTTGCCAAAGCTCCAGCAAAAAAAATCCACTTCTGCCAAAAGCAAGACCAAAACATGTATAAGCCCAAAGCTTGGAGTTCCGACACATCAAGCAGCAAGCTTTCAGACTTTAGAGCCGCTTGAAAATGGATGCTTAAATCCGGCAATGGAGGGTGTATACCTTGGCAAAGCTTTGCTTTCAAAGTAAATAGAGCCTGCTGACCAGCTGCGCAGAGGGCCACCGGAACAGATCAGAGAGGGGCAAACAGAGGAGGGGGTTACAGACTTAAGAAAAATGATGAACGGACGTAACGATTGAATGCATAACGTGGCCTGTTATTGGCGGTTAGATTAGAATGTTGGGAATATTCGGAAGGCTACTGTGATAATCTTCTAAAGATTATCATGATAATCTTCACGTACCCCAAATTCTGCATTTTAACATACCTTTGATCCAACGGCTACGGACGGTTCGATCATCATAAACTGCAAGACCTATGATTTAAGGTGCACGGCAAAATTAAATTTACATTGCATTATTAGCCTGCTACATGATAATTTAACAACCAGGTTAGCTTGTAGCTATGTTAGTTTCTTTATAGATGCGTGAAAAAATCATTTAATGACCAATAAATAATAATAATAAAAATAAAATGTGACATGTCGGCGAAATTTTCATGCAGGCTAATGGAGCGCCACATATTCTGGCCCACAAGCATTGATCCGGTGATGGGCGATACTTAGCTCTCTTTGCATGTAATACCAACAGGTAGCCTCTGATTTCACCATCTAAATTTGCTGTGCATCCATACAAATAAACACCTTCATCTCTGAGATTGTCAGAAAAGCCATGGAGGCAGCCCAAGGACTACTCCACTCCGTTGCATCACACGGCCAAGAGTTTTTCCGATTGATCGAGTATTACACTGGCCTATCTCCTGTCATATTCTTCACTGCATGTGCCCTGCTTGTAGGGGCGTATTATCTTATAGCTGGGGTGCTTGCCCCTCCTCAAATCAGTGGTATTTCTGGCTTTGGAAGGGTGCCTTCAACACCTAACTTGCAGATCGGCGAGATATCTTTGGAAGCTTTGAGGCAGTATGACGGAAAGGACCCCAAGAAGCCCCTGCTTATGGCTATCCGTGGCCAGGTCTATGACGTTTCTTCAGCGAGGTAAATGAATGCTTTATTTTCATTTCCCTCCATTTCCCTACCTTTTTATTCAGCCGTATAAGTCTTTTGTATCATAGTTTTCTGTAACCTGAAAGATCTGAAGTTCCGTTCATTTAGATATCTAGAAAGATATAGCAAACGTGGTTTGCTTTGTGAATTTCTAGCCATTTTAAAATTCATATGATCAGTAGCTATAGGAACAATAATTTTTATTTTCTCATCTTTAGATGCTTTTAGTACAGCTTAAAGACCATTGTGAAGATGTTTATAAGGTGATTGTTATTCTACGCTTGTGGAGACCTTTTAATTATTGTGTCATCAGTTTTTTGGTCTTCTGCTGTTCTAGATTAGGTTATGGTGGAATCATGCCTTTTCGTTGAGAATGATGTTTTCCCTAGTCAGCCATTAGTAAAAACATTCTTGTCTAGGGGGTCTTCCTGAAGCATAATATGGTTATTATTGCAGAGGATTCTATGGACCAGGAGGCCCATATGCAGCTTTTGCTGGAAGAGATGCTAGTCGTGCTTTGGCAAAAATGTCGTTTGAGGAGAAGGATTTAACTGGTAATTTGGAAGGTCTGAGCACACAAGAACTTGAAGTCCTGAATGACTGGGAAAGTAAATTTGTTGGGAAGTATGCTAAAGTTGGTCAGGTAATGTGTTTAAGTAAGGAGAAAGATGCAACAGGGGAAAAAGATACGGCGAAGGATGAAAATAAAAAAGGTGAGAGGGAAATTGCGCCGGATGAAGGTAGCACGCAGTCTACTCAAAGTTCAGTTGAGAATCCAGAGGCAGCAGGTGAAGAGGCCACATCTCCAACTCCTAAGGTGCACCCTCAAGTTGAGGAACATGAGAAAAGTGGAGATAATATTCCAAGGACTTTGCATCCTGAAATGGAGGAAGCAGGTGCGAAAAGCTTAAATGATATGAAACCTGCTGTTACAGACGAGGGAAATGAGGCAGATTCTCATGTGAAAGTTGTACAAGTGCAAGATGCTTCTGAATCTTCTGAGGATTTAGCCATAAAGAAACCTGATGTTAAGGTGGTACAAATTGAAGATGGTTCTCCAGAGCATGCCAGCAACATTTCTTCAGAGAGTACAGGAAACAAAGAAGTTGCAGTGGCATAAATTCAAAGTATATGGTTATGGCATAGGGCTGTTGAATAGAGTTTTATTGGACAATTTACTTTGTTGAATTCTTGGTTCATGCTGTAAATATTCTTTGCAACTTGTGTAAATAATGGTGTAAGGCTTGTGAAGCCTATGATTTTTCAAGGATTTTGGACTTGGCAATTGCTCTTTATCAATCTATCACACTGTTGTTTCATAGACAAGTGAAATTTCGGTCAAGTGAGTTAACATAATGGTTATGAGGAGTTTGCTTCAATTGTTCAAAGATAATGAATTGCAATGTCTGCTGTCCAGAAATGCCATCTTTTTGCATGCGTTTGCTTTGCTAGATTTGGTTTGAGCAGGTATATAATATCTGTTAGAAACGTCTGAATTTGATCTCTTTGCTGAATTTGATCTCTTTGATTATTTTTTGGGTTTGTAAATGAGCTTTGACGTTACGAAATTTGTTGACCGGGAGGGGTTGGAGATAAGCGTTTAAACTCCAATTCTCCACGTAGCAGAGCGCATGCATCTCCAACTGGATATCACAGAGCGTTTAGGAAGCGAAGTTCTCCAACTGGATATCACACAGCGTTTAGGAATCGAAGTTCGAGCGTTTTGCGCCATGATTTTTTTTTTCTTTTTTTCTAACAGAGATTCCGCAACAGGTTTTCTATGCTACATTACCATGGTTGACTATTCGGAATCCTAACAATTCTAACCAGCAATTTTTTTGTATAATTGTGTTGAATGCACTAAAAGAGATTGCCCGTCTTATTCTCAAAGACACAACACATGTATATGTAGTATTGATATTTGTTTATAATTTTGACGTACTTATAGCATATATCATGGCGGCCTTGGTCGTCGCGAACATTTCTTTTGTTCGACCCAGTGTAGAGGCCACTCTATCATGGCGGACTTGGTCGCCGCGAACATTTCTTTTGTTCGACCCAGTGTAGAGGCCACTCTATATATAAGATATATTAGTTGTTGAAGATACTCGGTGAAAAAAATATATATATTTTATCAGGTTGTTGCCACATGCATGGATGCTTGAAATGAACACATATCCCCTACCTTAATGAGAATCTACTTCAACAAATCTATCTAAACACAACCTTTCTAGGCGCATGTAAAGTTGGATTAGGGAAGATTCTGACTTATCCACCACTAATATGTAGCCACGTAGCATACATTCTTTTCCAGAATGTCAAGTTATGAGATATTTCCAGTTTTTTACTTGCATTCTCAGATCTTCCTTGCAATCCAAGATTTTTACTGCCCATTCCAGAGATCTTTACTTGTATTTGGAATTCTTAGTGCTATTACTTGCATTTTACCTCACATTCTAGTTTCTTAATTGAAAGTTCAGATCCCCGAGGAATTGAACCCGGGTGAAACCATAACCTAGCAACAAATCAACGGATCGCGAAAAGGGGTTTAAAAAAGAGTAGCTGTGATCTTCAAACAAGAACACTGCCTTCTTCAAACAAGAGTTCATCCCCACATGCAAGTTAAGAAGAAACAACCGTCACTGTAAATTTTTTATCATTTCTTACATTCTCCGGCTAAAGTACCGGACTGTAGAGGCCCACAGAAATGTATTAAATGCTAAATGTGGGCATTTTTTGACTACAAGTCTGACTGAAGCAGTTGTAACAGAGGCTGGAAATTTTGATTTGTCCAACTGATGAAACCGCGAGCCGACCGATTCATCTAGTACCTGCTTCTGCTTCATCACCTGAATCATGAAAAAGCTTACAAAACTAAGAAATGCAAAAGAAAATCTTAGCCTAGTAAGAACCTGCTTCAAACAATCTTAACAAAGAACCGCCTAAGAAGAAATCTTACAGAGAACTGCCTCGCAAAAGAACTTGCTTCAAGGCCTCGACAAAAGCATTGCCTAACTATAATCACGAAAAGAAAAGGATCAAACACATTCTCCATAAGAACTAAAAATCAAAAGAAGCAAGTGTGAGGAAAGAAAAAAACGGCAGAAGATCGCTGGAGAAATGCTGCTTTGAGCTTGCCAGAAGTGGATATTTACACTTTTTAGCGTAGATCTTTAACCTGAATGGTAGCAAGAAAACGATGTAGAAGACTATCATCAGAAAAGCAAGGCGATAGCAAGGTGAGAAAGGCGTAAACCATTTGAAACTGCATTAGGGCGGATTTGGGGTCTCAAAATGGCCCATATCTTGGATGCCAGAATTCCACGTCATGTTTCTCGCGGCCAATGATGTTTGCGCATTTTTTTCCAAAGTCAGTATTAGTTGGCAAGTAGAAAGAGGAGCAGGCTTACTTGGCATCCACATGGCGAAATTTCATAGGACATGTTTGTGCATTCATTGCAACCACATTAATGGCCCGCATTTTTCGAAAATCGTATCGCGGACCAAAATAATGGCTACTTTTCCCGCCTACTGTGCACATGCCCACATGCACCAACCTCTTATCAAATTTTGGCACCAAGATTTCCATTGTTCACATTAGCGCCGCTAGGTGCATCCTCTCCGCCTTTGCTCTTCATTTGAAATCCAAGTCTCCAATAGTGTCTGTGTTTTTGCGGGGCGAGCATAGAGTTAAGCAACAACGGCGAGGCGATGTGCGGACAAGCAAACGTACGTTACATGCCATGTTTTTACTACCCAAATTTTCATTCTGAAGTTTTCCTACTTTTCAGCTCTTCCCATTCATCTTATTGCTCCCTGCCATTCATTCTTACAATTCAACGAATCGACCAGATCTCTAATTGCATCCATCATTGCTCCTAGTACTCCTACATTGCTTCTGCAGTTCATTACTTACAAAACAATAAAGGCATGACGGTGGAAGGATATCTATCCATAGGCTCGTGGGTGAGAATGCTATCCTTATTGAAGGGTGACTATGGAGTTACATCGCCGGAGCGACATTCATACGCAATGAATAGGTAGAACTATAGGGTTCAAAATAAATGCTATGGATAGTATATTGCAAAAAAAAAGGGAAGGGAGGGGGGAAAGGGATTTGAAGAGGAGGATATTTGCAAATTTGCACCCTCAATAATACATGGATCACACCATGCGAAAATGCATATGCACTTTGTAAATGTGTAGTGAGATTTCGCGTCATGTGATCCTTGCTTCTTTTTTCTTCCCTCTTCTTGATTTATATTCACTCACTGAATCAAATATTTTTCTTTGGGCTATATTTATCGGATGTCGGGGATTTGAGACTAGGGAAAAGCATTACTAGCATCGTTGTTGTCTAACATATGGACATAAGAAAAAAAAAAAAAAAAAAACATATGGACATAAGAGACATGCTTTTCCAAGATATACATTCAGGGCAATGGGCATCTAGTTTTACGTTGTAAAGTTGTGGGAGCCGAGCTTGAAAGTCGTCCCATGACCTCTTTTAAGCGAATTGTGCAAGCCTTATGAGAATGGTGTCCTTGCAATGAAGAAATGTTTGATAAGACGTGCATCCAGGGTTGTTGAAAAAATGAGTTACAAAATATTTGCTCCATTAGAGGTGTTTACTAATGCCACGACACAAAAGCTCCAAAGATATATTGTATAAAATGTCGCTTTCATGAGCCTTTGGATCAGTTAACTCAAAGTGTCACATATGGAAACATTGTTAGGCTTGATAAAATAACATAAAAATCTTATTTAATAAAGCTTTGGTTGTTGGTAAAGTGTTGGCTTATTGATTAAGTGTTTGTATTTTGCTTTGGGACCCTCTTTGAAAAAGTTTAGTTCATAAAACATAATATAAATTGGAATGATACATATTTTATATGCAAATGGGAGACTATTGATGAGGGACTTGGTGTTATTATCTATTGACAACAAACAAGAAAGTGGATCACACCATGCGAATTTAGTATATTCCAACCTTTTAGCTTATACAAAATTCGCTTAGTGTGATCTTTTTAGAAAAAGATGACTTCTTATAGTAAAATTACTTTGATTATCTTTTAATAAAAGAAATATATATGTGTCTTATTTGAAGTTAAGTGTGGATATGTGACGTGCTCATTTATTGATAAAGTGTTTGCTTTTTGAAAAAGGCTAATAACTTTATGTACTACTAGAGTTGGTAAAGTATTTTAGATGCAAATAGGATGCTTGATGTGATCCTTCTTAAAAAAAGATATGCTATTTGAAAATGACTAATAACTTTATGCACTTAGGGTGGTAAAGCATTAAATGAGAAGGGGTACTTGTGTTTAATTTTAATTTGACAACAAATAAGAAAGTGGATCACACCATGCGAATTTAGTGTGTCCCTTTTTTTTTGCATATGTATTATTCGCTTGGTGTGATCCATCTTGAAAAAAAAAAATAGCTTTCAAGTAAAAGGAAAGAAAGAAATATCTTATTTAAAGTGTAAAGTGTTAGTATGTAAAGTGTTGGTTTATTAAAATACTATTTGTTTACGCTAAGTTGTAAGTTCAATATTTGTGTTTCTATTTACTTTTTTACGCAAGGGCACCAGGCGAATTTCTTATATGCAATTACTTCACAAGCATGAAGATTTCGCGATCATATGATCCTCTTTAAACAAGGATGGCTTTGACCTTCAATGTTCATAAATTTTATGAATGTTTGCATATAAGAATGTCACATATCATATTTTCTTAAAAAATGGTCATCAAATGGATAACTAGTCAAAGAGTTCTTCTACTACTTAAAGAGTTTCAAGACTCATTTTTGCTATAATTTAAATAGCAATAGATTTTTAAAGGAATCTATTGTGAAAAGTAGTCAAAGACTTCTTGTATTAGAGGTATCTAAACACAAACACCATAACCTTTGTACTTCAAGAATGTATAAACCCTTCACATTGCAAAGTATAATGTCATTTATTAGCATCTTCATGGACATTTCCCCTTCCTTATCGGAAGCAGCTCATCTCAAGGAACTGTATTCGATTCCGAATGCCTTCGTCCTCTCTCAATCTCTCACAATATCCCAGGAAGCCAGAGTTACCGTCACCACAAAATCGGACTAAACTTGAAATGTCCCCAAATGACGGTTTCTTGTCATTCAACGGATCCAATGGATATAAACTGCCATCCGCCCAGATGTCGACACTTTTTGAGCCTGCAAGACGCAACACGTCAAGGTCTAAGTTCTTATTTTTTAGACCTCCTTTTTTGCGATTGAAGACTGGAGCATCCTTATCCACACATCATTTGGAGCTTCCATACTGCGTGGATCGCACGGCGCGAAATGAAGGTGTACAATTTGTATACCCCAGCACAATTCGCTTCGTGTGAGCCAAACGTCCGTACTAACCTCGTTTTTGAAATTTGCAACGTGCATATGGAAATTGAAAAGTCCATTCTCCTACAATCCATGCTTTTATACATTAAGCAAATTCAAATTTCGAATTGTAGGGGGCGGGAAGCCTGTATTGGGATGAAGTAAAGATCCCGGTTAATGCTGGGTTCATATGGACGAACTGCGAAGCGCTGGCTTAAAACATGCTAAACTTGGGTTGAGGCAAAAAAATTCAGCCCCGTTTTGGAAAATCAGCCCTTGCAAGATCCAACTTGCGTAGCTGATGCAGCGCTGAATTTTTTAATCAGTGCTGACTCCGCCAGAACTCAGCGGAGGGCCTAAACTTCTCCATGTGAACCACCCATAAGGCGCAGCCGCAGCGCCTCGAAATGAAAGTCTGATACAAAGCTTCAACCTACACATTCAAATTTTGAAATGTGAAAGGCGGGAAGCTTGTATGGCCATGGCCTCTAAATAAAAATAGCGCAAGAATTGGTGACACGCACGCTTGGTATCTGACAAACCAAGAGACACCGTCATGAGTTGCGGGTATGCTATAATGCAAGTGGCTTTTTAGAAGCGCCACATGTTGCATCAGTCTGTCTGACAACCAACAGAATTAAATACATATGGCGCCATGAATGCGCGATCCCCCTTATTCCGGGAGAATATTCCAAGTAAATCTGTAATCATGAGATTTTGGTATCCTAGGTGGCATGGGAAAAAAGGAGCGGAAATATGACGTGGAATGGCTGATAGGAGGCCATTTTAAGACCCCAAATCCGCCCTAATGCAAGCTCTTGCCCTGCTGGAAGAGATTCGTCCATCTTCTAAGTAAAGCACTCAGGGGTTATAGTAGCATTCAAAAAACCCTCTCTTCTTGCAGCAACGACAAGGCGCCATTACCTTGCAGGCTCCTTCTTGAATAAGCAAGGCGCCATAGCCGAAGCTTGAAGGCAGCATCATCTCCAGGGGCAAGGCGCTATCGCCATAGCCGGAAGCTCCATCGCCATCGCCGAAGGAGAGAGAGAGAGAGAGAGAGAGAGAGAGAGAGAGAGAGAGAGAGAGAGAGAGAGAGAGAGAGAGAGAGAGAGAGAGAGAGAGAGAGAGAGAGAGAGAGAGAGAGAGAGAATTCCCTAACCCAAACTTTTTTTGCCTTACATTCAGGCATGTCGATTCCGGCGCACCCACGCCCGCACTAATGCGCATCAACGTGGATTCCACGCCGGAATGTTCTGTAAAAGGACATTCTTATATACATTAATATAGGTTCTTGAGACAACAAGTGGAGATATTAGACTGCTGGTGGAGATTTCCCATCCGCTTGAAACATTCGAAGGTTAACTCTAGTATTGATGTCCATAGTTGCAAATGCGACTCTATTTAAAGTTCATTTTATTATAGGTTTGTGGATGCTTCTAAAGTTGGCAATCATGAGTTAATATTTTTTTTCAGTTTGAGAGCATGCTGGAGTTGAACCCGAACTATTGCCACGTGTTTTCGTGCCTATAAGATAGACGGGTGTTGTCGACGACCATGATATTCCCATTGTTGTGGGAGTGAAGCAAACATTTCTCTGTGACTTACTTACAGATTGGAATTATGCCTAGTAGTAATAAATACATGTCAGTTTAAGCGCAGCAGATTTGAACCTACATTATTGCATTACGTGCATTCTGGCATTTATTAGATAGAGAGTTTTGTTCCATTATGACTATGGTATTCTCACTATGGAGTGTCTTCCAATAGTTTAAAATACACAATGAAGAACATAACCGTTTTGTCTATAATTGATGGAAACAAAAACTAGTAATTCTTGAGGGAAAGTAGTGATGCTTAAAAAACGTCATAATTTTTAATGCAATGTGCCTGTTGTTGCCAAATGGTCGTTTTTCAAAAATAAGAAATCTCCAAGTTTAAATGGTAAACCCAATTACGTTGGCAAATGCTTTTTCTAAAATTTGGGTTGGGGAAAAAAAGTTTTAATGAAAAATATATTTTTTATGGGTTTCTCAAACAAAATAGACTATTGGTTTGTGCCTCATATTTTATTCCTCTTCTATTCGTGTTGGCCTGGTGGTTAGTCCACTCGTCTAGCACATTGAGGTCTCATGTTCGAACCTCACTAGGATCTTGGCATCTTAGGACCTTTGGCCTCTGGTATCCTTGTAAGGGGCGGTGCTCCTTGAAGGGGGATTGCAAGAACATGCCATGTGCCGTCGTATGTCCTAAGGGATGCTGGCTAGTGCTACAACATGTGCCGTCGTATGTCCTAAGGGATGCTGGCTAGTGCTACGACGTAAAAATACACCTTTCTTTCTTCTATTCTATTCTTTAAAATGGTCTGAGATCAGAAGCGGCAAAGCGACGACTTGGGGCTTCTGGATTTGGACAGACCTGAGCAGGGTCGTTTTCTTAGCTTTCATGTGCTCATGCATCACTCCAGGCAATGAGAATCCAATTCGGAGGGGCTTTTCAAACACAATGTATTACGTATTGGCAGAATATTTGTTCGAAGATCAGCAAGCTTAGGGTTTTGCAACTGCCCAAAAGCTTAGGGTCTGTCTTAGGGTTCATAGAAGCCCGAAGCTGAATTCTATTCCCAAGTTGGTGTCAAGTTTGATCTCAGGTTCTGGAGCAGACGACCTTTTGTTTTGGTAACAAGGGACATAGTTCGAAAGCTGCCCCTTTGGTAAGCTATTATTCTGGTAAGCCAACTGTGGGCAGGTTGAATTTGAATCTGTACTTAGTCGGCTACTTGATTTTGAAGCTGCACTCAACAGACCAGGTTAAGCTTTGAATCCGCAGGTGAGCAGGAGATTGTATTCAAAATCTGAAATGATCTTTAAAATTGTGTTTGCATTTCTTCCAACCAATAGGAAAGGAAATATCTTCTAATTTTATTTTCCTTCTTTGGAATTTCAGTTCTCATTGCTTTCAGTTCATGTCCAATTTTGCATAGAGGCATAGTGTGATTATAAGAGATGTCTTATTTTGATAGTACATGTCTTATTTTAAAATAATGAAAAAGTGATTTTTTTAAGACCTGCCTTATGTATGACATGGATCCCAAAATGATGTCTTATATGACAATCATAAAATAAGACTGCTAAGACTGCTATGGAAAAAGGGCCTTAAGTTTCGGCCTTGGACACTATTTTTTAAATGTGAAAGCTATTTGTAGGTATTGATGTTTTTGAGCTTCAATGGTCTTTATCTGCTTGTTTTCTCTTATTATAAAATTATGGCCATTGATTTGCATAATATTCCCACATATATTCCCTCTCTTGCATTCTCCACCGTGCGTTAAAAACTTGATGGGGTCAAATTGGATTTTCCACCTCAGCATATGATATCCCCACCATTGGAGGAAGTCAAGATACAAGTCAAATATTATTTACAGATTTTACAGATTTGAAACATTATGCAAACAACCTAAATGTACCCTGTCTGCTTGCTCTTACAAATTTGAAACATTATGCAAGCAACCTACACGTACCCTGTCTGCCTGCTCTGTATGCCTCCAACGGCATAGCATAAGCATAAAGAAATAGCTACAATAAAGGCATGAACAAATATAAGGCAAACAAGCACTACATAATCCTGCATAAAACATATGGCAGATCTGGCTCCTTACACAACCTTCACAGATCCAGATATGGAAAATACACCTTCTCACAGTCCTTTATAAGAGTCAATCCTTGCAACGCCATTACATCATCGTAACAAAATAAAGAATATTACCCTTTACATCTCCAACAAAAAACACAAGGTATAATCAGCTCTGTGAAGAAGCACTGCCAACAAGGGACCTGTAAATTCCACCAAGAAACCAACCCTTTCCATGCGCCATAACATCTGTATCCAAAGACATGAACCAAAACTGACATGCTGTAGCACCAAGCTAAGGCTATATGAAATCACTCTCAATCCTTCAATTTTCAATTGTTTGAAACCAACACCAAAAGCATGAGCACTTACGCAAAATAAAACTACAGAAATTGCAGAATTCCTATGTTTTGGATAAGAAAGAATCGCTAATAGGGACATCAAGACTGCCAATGTTCTATTAGATGCCCAAATGGTAACTTTGGCCTGGCAAAGATCGCTGATGATACACAGACCCTTGCCATGACAATCTTCAAAGGCACACTTGGATATACTGCACCACAGTTCTGGAATACTCAATATATAATGGAAGCATTACATGTATGCTATTTTCAAAACAAAACTCTCGGCCCCGCATATGCCAGAATGCCAAAGCATATAGCAAAACCTGCTGCCGTAACTGAAGGCTATGGCTACGCTGCAACCTGATGATGTAACAGATGCTGAAAAAAACTGAAGACACCCTAAGTTTACCTCCACCAATCCTGCAAGAAACCTGGGCGGCCAGTTTTGACGCGGGGGAGAGCAGCCGCATCAACGGGTTTCTTTCGTTGTATTGGCAAACCCTAAAGTAAGAAATCCCTACATATTTTAATAACCAAAAATAGAACTATCTAAAACAAACATTGCCACGTTCTTTTGACCTCCTTCGCTTATTTAAGAAGGCTACCTACAAAAAGCTAATTTGATTTGCTTGGATCAAACCAGCTCAGCCACGTCATTTTTCTACTATTTTTTATACAAATACAACACCTTAACCATTGACAATCTTATGTTATCCCATACAGTTTTTACAATTGCAGAACCTTATCCGCATCAGGATTTGAACACCAAATCGAAATAGAGTGTCCATTATTATAATCATGGATTGGTTTATGCCTAAGAAATATGCTAGAAAGCATTTAAAGAGGAAATCCCAAACACTTTTGAATAATTCTAAAAATCCATCGGCTTCTTAAATATCTTCTTTAGCATGTAAATACAATCTAGATGGGTTCTATTGTCTTTTCTATGTGGCAGTTTACATTTTCGACTTTCATCCGGAATTTAAATCGTCTAAAACCCATTTATAATTTCAGAATAGGATTTGTAAAAGCAAGCATAGAATACAATACAATACAATACAATACAATACAATACAATACAATACAATACAATACAATACAATACAATACAATACAATAGAAGGGTTTTTATCGTCCACGGAGACCAATCGGCCTATGGGACCCAACAAAATGGCACAGTATCTTTCAATAAAAAAACGCATATATATCATGACTTCCATCTGCAAAAACATGTCTGCATGTAGTTATATAACTTATTATGCTCCGTTTGCTCCAGAGCATAAATCAATTATTTGTTAACATTCTTATTTTTTCATGTACGCATTCTAGAATGTAAGTCGGCATGTCCATTAATGCAAGTTGGTTCCAACGTCGGAATGGTTGAGTGAATAGTTCTAACTTCATATTGCATTTTCCAATACATTCATAATTTGGTCTAGTTGGAGCTTGGTTGTGCAGTGCCTTTTATTTTTTTGAGATCTCCAGTTATATTATCCAAGATCACGCTAAAGAGCCACATCACATGCTTTTGTTTTACTTTAAATAGTTGCATTCTTTTGACTCATCGTCATTTTGAAGCTATTGTCAGGAAACTGTAGGACTTGTTTGGCAACGGTTTTTTCCCAGGTGGTTTTTAATCCGGGTCAGGATGGTTGTGTTCTAGCTCACGTTGTGCTTTGGTTTAAGGGCTTCGGCCCATGTTCTTGTTTGGACTTCGGTCCAGGACTTCGGTCCCTTATGTACTTGGTCCCATAACCCGATTGGGTTCCGTGGACGTTAAAAATTTTTCCTTCCTTCCTTCCTTCCTTTAAGCTTAGACCCTTTGCCTTGTGTGATTTTGAAGCTATTGCAAGTAAGATGTGAATCTTGTATCACCTAAACATCGACTTTGTTCAATTCACATTTGGAGGGTCCCTTTTTTTTTTTGGGGGGGGGGAGGGAAGAGGGGTGTGTCAATAGAATAGAATAGAATAGAATAGAATAGAATAGAATAGAATAGAATAGAATAGAATAGAATAGAATAGAATAGAATAGAATAGAATAGAATAGAATAGAATAGAATAGAATAGAATAGAATAGGATAGGATAGGATAGAATAGAATAGTTTTTTAGCGTCCACGGAGACCAATTGGCCTGTGGGACCCAAACAAAAAGAGAGCAGCAAGCGTATTACTGACAGAATTAAAAAAACCCCCGCCCCGAAGGGTTTTTGAGGGAAAAACCTTAGCAGTTATAAGCGTGCTGGCACACTGTACAATTGCATAGGACAGTTCAATACCGTCCCATAGGACACAAATAAGTCCGTGCATCCATAACCTCCTGGAGGTATGACCCCAACAATCCCACTGACACCGTAGTCAATAACTGATGCAACGGCTGGCCAGGCACTAGTTATCGAACATATCGCTCTCGGATATGGGCAAATGCTGGGCAAATCTAGAGGGCATGACATTCATCCTCAATCGCGCCCTGGTGGCAACACTGGCAAAGCCTTTGCTCTCGTGGTTTCCGAGCCCAATGCCCTGTTTCAATGCGGAGGCGATGTGCACCCGTGCGAATGGAAGCTATAAGTCTGCGCTTCTTCATGGGCAGCTGTGTCTACAAGTACTGGTGTGGGCCTCTTGTGAGCCTAGGATTGACTTGCTGCTAATAGTGTGACAGCTTAACGTGCATCATAGCCTCTGCGTCCCAGAGCTTGCGAAGGAAAGTAGCATCCAGGTACAGTTTAAGTGCCTCGCGATCTTTCTTTGTCCTAACCTGGACGCATCTGTTTGCCTGCACACCCCAGCGTGAGAACCACTGAGCTTGCTTATCTTTCCAGCAGACCCATTGCCATGGCCAAAGCAAGGTGGGGCAAGTGTGTATCAGCCATAGCGACCACCTTTTGGAAGTAAACGATATGGCGTTCCAATGCAGCCCATTGAAGGGGTAGAAAGCCTGTCTCCTGGAGTAGGATCTGGTACGGAACTGTGGACTTCACCCCCAGGGCCCGCGCCAAGAAGGCCTTCTGCACCTGCTCGAGGTCATTCCAGGTGTTGAGGGATATCACCGGACCCCACTCCGGTGACCCCACACTTCTGCCCCATACAAAAGGACCGGCTCAACCAAGGCCCGAAACAAATGTGACTGGTGGCCCCAGGCATACAACTCTGCCTTGTGGCTGTTGTTCTGCATGGCATATAGTGCTTTCCAACCCACTGTGACCCGCAACCCGATAGCCGCGCATCCCAATGAGTGGTAGTTGAGAACTCAATCCCCAAGTACTTGTAGGTCGGAGCCACCTCTACCTCCCCCCTACGGTAAGTGAATGTGGGAAGCCTTGGTCGACGGGATGATGCAACTAGCAAAGACCCTAGTTTTGGCCAAGTTAACTTCGCATGTCGCTGAATTGGCAAAAGTGTCAAGAGCATCCAGTGGCGTTGCATGTCCTCCCGGGTATAGGCCATGAGGTTGACATCATCGGCATATATGAGTTGCGGATTGTGTGATGCATAAGATGTGCTTGCGCACCTCCATGTTCGAGAGCCAATCTTCCAACTGATCAATGTATAGGCCAAATAGTGTGGGGAGAGGGGGCAACCCCGACGCTCTCTAATGCTACTGATCACCGGCCAGGCTTTGCCAATGTGATAATCTGCCTTTGAGCATGCCTCGTCTGACCTATAAACCGCATTTTGCAAGTCCGGGGGTCCCCGGTGCGCAATCGTCCCCATAGCTTGTTGCGGGTAATCGTGGTCGAACGCTTTTGCAAAATCCACGAAACAACAGTACAGGTTCTGTCGGCGATTCCTGCTATCTTCAATCAATGTGCGCAGAGTGAAGATATGATCAATGGTGGAATGTCGGGGCGAAAACACGCTGTAAGAGCTTCGCACCTCCGTTTGCTTTCCCCATATTGTCGGCGCCGCTCAAGGATGCCGATAACAGGTTTTGCAAAGAGAGAGCTGACCATAATAGTACGGTAGTTGGCGGGCATTGAGGGTCCCTTTGCTTTGTATATGGGCACTACCCTACTAGTGGTCCATTGCGTAGGGAAGCCTTCTCACAATGCTTTATTGAACAATGTCGTGAGGACAGGGCACCAATGAAACCCATTTCGAAAGTTCTCGCATGCCATCTAAATCGATGCCTTCCCATTAGCTAGACGCCAGAGGGCCCATGATGACATCCCCTCTGTGATAACCGAGCCATGCCTATCTGTGGAGAGATCGGTGCCCCGCCCCGAAGGGTCGCATACCGCTAAAATACGTGCACCCATTGCTCGGGTGATGTTCCCCGTGGGGGTGCGGGGCTTGCTCAAGACCCTTCTCCAGAATGTCCTAGGGTGCCGGTCGAGGAGACCAAACATCTGTTGATGATGCTCTGCGAGGTATCTGGCCTTCTTGTTCTTGAGAAAGGAGCGGTATTGACTGACGGCCTGTGGGCGGGAGATGGGATCAGTGACTTGCCGGAGTGTGCGTTTGAGCTCCCGACACTCATCATCAAACCATCTGTTGCGGGGGAAGGTGGTAGTGCCTGAGGTTCGTCGTGAGCGGCCTCTCCCAAAGCATCTTTCTGCAGCCATCAGAAGCAGATGAGTCAGCTGAGCAGATTGCTCTTGAAGTGTGGGGAGTTGCAGCAGTCCCGCCAGATCATGCTCAAGCAACTGGGCATAGGTCCCTGCACGGTCATAGTCCAGGCGCAGCTGGGGCACACGGTGTGTTGAGGTAGTAGATGCACGGGGAGCCTCCCAATAAGCAAAGTTTCATTAAATATGGAATATACAGGGTAAGTTGGAATAATTTTAATGTAGGGTGCTTGGAGGGTTATGCATACCTCTATACTTATAGTAGGGTTACATGTATTAAAAAGGGTTATATATACATGTTGCAGGAGAAGGTTATGTATATCATATATGTCACTACATACATATGTATGCATATATGTGTACATGATACTCAAATATATAACCAATCCTTCCAATGTATGGCTGCTGCAAGGTTATCCTAAATTGGAAGGGTTCCAATGAAAGGGTTATATATACCCTATATAATACTATGCCTATCTTATTGTTTAAGTTTGGATTTTCCGGTTTGGAGGAAAACTTTTTGTATTTTTCTTTAGCCAGTATTTACTAAGATTTTGGGATTTTATTGGGGAATTTAGATGCCGGGAAAAAATCCCGATTTCCAAAAATCGGAGATGCATTTTTTTGCTATCGATTTTTTTTTTCTTATCTTATCTTATCTTATCGGAGGCTTCCGCATTGCGTGTCTGTTAAGCTTATGTTAGCCTTATGGATTGACATGCTTTAATACTTTGCATTCGGTTTTCTTCTTCAGATGGGAGATCAGATTGCACCGCCATGTATGTTTTCAGTTAAGCTGAAAACCTCTTGGATTTTTTCCCTGGGTTGTGGGTTGGTTTCCTAAGGTTGCAAGGGCTTTTGTTGCCGGAAAAATACCCAGGTATTCTAAAAATCGGTTGATCTTACTTTTGTGCATATGAGTTATGGCGAAATGCATGAAAGAAGCCACGTTTTATCAAGCATCTTGCCCGACCCCCAGTAGGAAATAATAGTTTTTCTTCTCTTGCTATTACACATGCCAGGCTCGATTGTCAGGCTCGATTGGATGCAGAGCCGCCCTAAAGTTTTTGTTCCAGTTTTTTATTTGACTTTGAGCATTATCATGTCGTCAAAGATCATTTGGAGCTTTATCACAGCTCTGTTTGAGGCTGATACAAAGATTTGCATATATGTTTGATCGATTTTGATCTTGAGGTCCAGGCCTGTACGAATCTATGGCGGCCTAGCATTGATATGGCTTGCGAATTTAACCTCTCTCAATTTGGTGGATCATATTTGGGTGATCTTAACAGTATAGCAACAAGATATCAGGTAAAAATCGTTCTTTTATTTCTTACAGAGGTATAGATATCAGGTAAAAATCGTTCTTTTATTTCTTACAGAGGTATGCGACAAAATTAGGTGCAGGAAATATTTTAGATTTGTCACCACTGCTTTTCCCCTTCTGATTACAGTTTCATGCCAATCCTTATCAAATGTTGATGCGGCAGTTCCCAATAAGTAATATGATAGCAAGGAATACCAAGACATCTAATTAGGACAGCTGAAGCTCCAAAGCGGTCTCAGAAGATCATTCACTTAAGTTTACAAGGTGTAGCCTTTATAGTTGGAATTATTGGAATATCTGCAGCTTTCAAATACCACAATGGAAAGGGCATAGATAATCTGTACAGTTTGCATTCATGGCTCGGACTGCTAACAATAATTCTATTTGGGATACAGGTAAATTTACTTCCAACAATGGTTAGTAATATGCACTTTTTCATATTCTCATGTTTCTCCTATATGATTTATGGCAGTGGATAATTGGATTCATAACATTCTGGTACCCTGGTGGTGAGAATTCTGTCAGATTTGCTGTATTACCTTGGCATGTGTTTTTAGGACTATTTGCGTATGGGCTGGCTATAGCAACAGCACAGGCAGGAGCCTTAGAGAAGCTAACATTCCTTCAAACTTCTAACTACAGCAGTGAAGCAATTTTTGTCAATTGCTTGGGTCTCATTCTGATTTTATTGGGTGGAACTGTGATATTGGCAGCTGTTCTCCCTAAACCTACTAACAGAGAGGATGAATACAGATCTCTGGAATGACCCCTTTAGTTCTTATAGTCTAGGAATACAGATAGTTCATATATACTTTATTGTCACTATTGTTCCAAAATCTGTTTGTATTTTATGGCAGTAGTGCTGCTATTAAAAGATATCCAAGCAATCTTATGCACCTTTAATGTGTTTTAGTGTTGTTTTCTTAGTGTAAATTGGCAGTGGCAATGCCTTGAAGTTATCTACAATGAATTCAATTATATGTATCTTCCAAATTTGCGATGTAATCTCAGGAAACTGATTACAATGAATTCATTTATATTAACTTTGGTTATTGCTGTCTTATTCAGTGTGTCTGTTGCTTCGATATCTTTATTGAACAAGGTCCTAAAGGGTTTCCATAAACTTGAAGGCCCATTCGAAGAAGCATAGGAAAACCTATTCTGTTTGGAAATAGAAAAAGAATTGTCCCATCACTTGCTCAGTGGACCACAAAAACCATCATATATTCGAATAATCTCCACCAATATGCATTAGTTTCCATTTTGATTTATCTACTTCATTGTAAGTTGCTACAGATCCAAAGGCATTTCGATGATGTTTAGAGATGCAAATGATATCAGATATCTATGCAAAGAGATTCCCATGATGTCTAGAGATACAAAGGATATTTGATGTCTATTTTGTATAAACTTACATTGTCAATAATGCAAGAGCCGTGTTTTTGAATTAGAGACCACAATCAGAGCATGTCGCAGTGGTTTCTAGAACATGTGAGATTTCTGGCAGAAACTGCTTCAAGGCTTTAGCTACTATTTCTTTGGATGTAACAAAAGTCTGTGCATGCTTCCAACCTTGAATATGAGGTTTGTTAGTCTTTGAATATCTGTGTATGCAAGAATTCTTTGGCGTGATAATATGAAGTCATAAATCAGGCCAAACCAGTGAGCTTACACTATAGATGTTAATATGAACAGATGTACATCAACATTCGTGTGCGGAAGTTTGCAGCCATATGGCACTTCATTCTTAACATCATCATTCCTCTAAAATTCATGCTTATTTGCCTCCATAGGCAACAACTCATAGTGGCATTCGGTAAAATATAAAACATGTGATTGTCATTGTTGATGTTATGAACACTCTTGCAAAATAAGCGATTAAATAGCGATTTCTATTTATCTATTAGGTGGAGGTGTTTGCTGCTATACATGGAATCTCAATTATACATGAGTTGTCTACATTCTGTATATACATGCAATGGGATGCATTGCAAGACAAAATGTATTTGCAATTAGTTTCATGCATTCACCTCTCTAATTGGTCTTTAAGGATGTGCTATAATTGGTCTTCAAGGATGTGCAGTAGAAGATACAGCACGTTGGATTCAAGCAATCATGTATTGGAAATCAAGTCCATGGCTGTTGTGATTACATAAGATAATATGCTCTGCTGCTCATCTCCATTATACTCATAACAATTTCTTCTCTGTTTTTATTTGTCACAATTGGTTAGCTACTTGATGTTGATTTTCTTTGTGTTTTTAGAATTCTATAATGTATAAACCTCATAATGCAAGCTCTTCATCTAGACAGATAGAAACCCAAGCTATGTGGCTATGCCATATAGCCTACCTTTTTGGAGTTTATAATGCTAACAAAAAAGGGCCTTTTTATGGCGACAATGTAGCAAATATAAGAGTATGATGTTTATCTATTCAATAGACCTTAGATCTTATTGTGGAAAAAAATGCATTGATTGATTTATCAAATTATTATTTAAGACAATACAACTATTAGTAGCTTAGTAGTTTAAGGTGCTTCAGTATCTAAAAAATGTTCCACGTGGATGGATGTTGGATGAATGAGGATGCTGCAACAAGCAAATGATACTGGAGAGCAGGGAAGTTTTGAAATTACATGCATTTCCTGGATGAGGAGTGTACCATTGTGCAGGAAACAAAGCGCCAGATAAAAGAAAATGGAGACCTAGGTTGTGGCAATACAAGACGGTATTCTCTCGAATGGGAGAAGCTAAACTAAACATGAATGGTTGTTGTATAGTTGCATGCATATGATAATCTCTGAAGTTTAGCAGGGCCTTACTAAGACTTTTCTTTTACCTTCAAACCCATGGGGTACAGGCTCTAGAATGTAAACTATAGCCCATACCTATAGCCTAAATAATCCAAATAAGCTACAGTAATCTAATAAATAAGCTATAGTTTGCAAGCAACCTTTACGTAATATAAAATGAGATGCCCATAAAATAGGTGCCTCCTTGCCTCTACATGTTAAACCCACCTTTGGATCACCATATTATATTTAGCAATAAAAGAAAGTAGATACAAAATTGTAAATATATGAAAAACAATTGTTACAAGGCAAGACAAATGTCTAATTTATGCATATTTCATGGGAGGGATAGCACTTTGCAATGACCGTGTTATGCTTTATTTATAACAATTAAGCTGCAGACCCCTATTGCATCCAAGAAGTACAATATCTTCCTTGGATCTCAAGATAGCATTTGTTGCATCCAACAAGTGCAATATCTTCCTTGGCCCTCATGACACTGCCGCTTTCAAGTTGATTGCATATACAAACAGTTGCTCTACACGTCGTCCATTGTCTCCTCGACGGAACCACTCATGACTTTGTCTTACATAAGAAAAAAAATGCCTATTGTTATTTCGATACATAAAGCCATAATTCATTTATGCCACCTATAAATGTATAAATTCGAATATAATACAATGAATTGTCATGTCAGGGCAACTCAATGCACCTAATATCAAGATTTTGTTACATGTAACTACATCTACAACTTCATCGTGCCTTGCAATACAATCTTACTTATGCCCGGCAACGCCGGGCACCTTTACTAGTACCATTTAATACATCTATCTATCTTTAATATATAATACATATACATAAGTATCAACCATGCATAAGACATTTGCTTACCATATGCCATTATAGCCTCCGCTATGTCATTCGTTCCAACACCTGCAACAAGAAGAAGAGGATGGAAATATATTATGAGTTATATATAACCAGACTTTCTGGACCACAAGCATACCATGGATGATGTATCTTTTCAATGGTATATCATGAACCACAATTTGTTTATTCACATAATAGGAAGATATCTTGCATCGTTGGAAAAGGTCATTTGTGGATTCATGTCATCAAATCTTCTAAATGGCATTTAATATGGATCTAATGCCAATTACATTCTGTCATATAATAGAGTGTCAGCTATATTTGAAGCTAAATGGAATGATCAGGTATCTTTGTTGGAGTTATATAGCCTAAATACAGATGAAGGTTGCATTAATAGAGCTTAAATGGCGCAACGGCCCTATTTCATGCTAAATGAATCAAGGGAACTAGTTAAATGGCGCACATGCTCCATTTAGCTTAATGGAGAAAAAGTGATTCCATTGAATTTTGGCTCCATTTAAGCTAAATGGAGCTTATGCCCATTCTGATGGTGATTTCAGCTTGAAATGGGGTCGCCGCACCATTTAAGGCTCCATTTGAACTCAACTTTCAGCTTTATTTAAGCTACATTGTAACTCAAAAAACGTGGATCGAGATGGGCCAGATCTTTTATTATATTATTATATCTAATCAGTATCAGTTCAATTGTATACTACCAATGCACATTGAAAATTATAGCATTCTATCATTCAATCAAATATTAAAATCTACACCACTAACCTGAGATGTAGTAGCATAACGAAGTTGCCAATATATCCACGAGCGGATTCAACAAATACAACAATTTCAACAAGATCTGCAGGCGCCTAAGATAAACTCAATGTAAGCACAAATGCAAACTCAACGAGATCAATTGCCATCTAATTTACCAAGATCAACACAATGTGGAGGCGGCAGAGGCGACAGAGGTAGGCTCAAGAATAAAAGCCAAATAGCATCCTTCCCAAAAGAATTGTACAGTCCATATCGAAGGGTTTTTGAATTTTGAACGGGGAATATTGGGGGGAATTCATATTTTGAATTTTAAATTCACGGGCGGGATTTTGGGGGGGAAATTTAAATATGGAGGGAGATTTAAAATTCAAATTTCAAAGTGCAAAAAGCGGGTCTGGATTCTATCCGTTTCTTCTCCTCCTCCACCATTCCCTCCCCACTCCTCGCCTCTCCTCCGCTATTACATTTGCATCTACCTCATCCCCTCCATCGCCTTCCGACTCCTATAGTGCTTCCTCCTCTAGCGCCTTCTCTAAGATTGGATTTTATGCATTTCTTCTCCTCCTCCACCATCCATCCCCCTCCCCCCAAGCTCCCCCGCTCCTCCCCCTCCTTCATTTGTTATACTTGCATCTACCTCATCCCCTCCATCGCCTTCCGACTCTTCTAATGTTTTCTCCTCTAGCGCCACCTCTGCCGCCTTTTTTTTTTACAACATTTGATCCCTGGCCAATACCTTATACAATTGGAGTGCGGAGTGCATATTGTATGGTCGATTCTGCAGATGAAGCAAGCTAGCAACTAGACTACATGCAATGTGAACTATATGTATTTATTTTAATGCATTGATTTCATCTTAAATTATTATGTGTTCCACATGTAGTCATTAGGGTAAATTACATCTCTAATACTCAAATATATATATCTTATTTTCTTAGACTCTTCAAGATATAGTGGTTTAAGTAAATGTTTACAAAAAAGAAAAAGGCTTGTGCTATCAAATGGCAAAAGATATGACGATATATATACTTTTTGTGTGGCTGGTGAAGGAAATGTGTGTGTGTGGGGCTGATCTTGCCAAATGGCTAATGGCCATTTGAAGAAAATGGCCATGGCGCCATTTAAGCGAGACCGATGACCAAAAAAAAAAAAAAAAAAAAAAGTTTTTTTTTTTTTTTTTTTTTTTTTTTTTTTTTTTTTTTTTTTGATGGCCAAATGGCGATGGCCCATTTGAAGAAAATGCCATCGCGCCCATTTGGTGAACCAGTTACCAAAAAAAAAAAAAAAAAAATAAAAAATTTTTTTTTTTTTTTTTTTTGGTCGATCTTGCCAAATGGCGCGATGGCGCCATTTCCTTCAAATGGCGCCATCGCGCCATTTGGCAAGATCAGCCCCACACACACACATTTCTTCCTTCGCCATTTGGCAGCACAAGACTTTTCCCCTGGTTGTGATTGCCTAATGGTTAATGGTGCCATACCGCAATTTCCTTCAAATAGCATTGCGACGCCATTTCTTTATCCCAACTGACTATGTTAAAGCTGTCGATGAGGTTTTTGACGAGACTTATTAAAATAGATTGTGCAATATATGCCTATCTCATGTAAAACTGTTGATATATTTAAAGCAAATGGTGCAGCTGCGCAATTTGCTAGGTGATTACACATAAGTAAAATGGCATTTAAATTATTTATTTGCAAGGCCACTTCAACATTTTAATGTGTTTAAATACAACTTTACAGGAATAAATAGAGTATATTTGGACCATGTTTCAGACTAAATGCCAGTTTGTACAGGTACTTTTGCTTCATTTCATTTCAAATGCAGCAGTTTTCATGCTATTTCTTATAGTTTTTTTAGTGTATGGCGCCATAGTGTTCTTTTTTTAGTGCATTTTTGCGCCATTTCATCCCAAATGCAGCAATTTTTGTGCCATTTCCTTTAGTTTTTCCACTAAATAGTGCAGATTTGATCAATAAATGTGCGAAAAAACAAGGAACAAAACAATTTCAGTGAAAGTTGGAATCACGAAATTTCCATATTTAATGAAACTGTGCTTCAATGGAGATGCATGAACAGGGGCCGGTGGTCCGAGGTTACTTCCTTGTCCCGAGTGTCTGTCCCGATGGAAAAATAAGTAACTAGGTGCAGATCCCGTTCCTCAACCAGCAGATAATCCACCACACTGGAGCCGCCTCCTTGGTTCTCCTGTCTACAAGTGCAGCAGCTGGAAGACGGCCATTGTGCCAACCCATTACAAATAACCAGGTCAAAGATACTACCCAGCAACAACAACTGTCTGCCATAGCGCGAAATATGGCTGTCGTCTGATATCCTTGACCAAGCCACCTCTACGGGGTTCAACTACAAGACGTCCTCTGCCAGGGGCTCAAATTTTGGAACCTGCTCGGCTCCTGTGCGTGCATTAAAATCGCCAAGCAACATAACCCCCCTAACCGTTTGTCTTTGGCCAGATGTCATCATATAGATCGACATAGGGCTCCAATCGATCCACATCCGAATAAGTGTTATAAAAGTTGCTCTCGGTATGTGGAAAGTAGCATGCTGCTATGAGAAGAGTGTCGCCACTGTCATGCTGCACTCGTACCCACAAGTAGCGACTGTACCTGCCTGTTTTGTGCAACGAGACTGAGTGCCTCAAGGTTGCACGGTAGTAGCAGGCAACCCTGCCATGCCCTCGCTTGCCTGTGCACTCATTAATGAGATCCATATCTGGTGCAATAGCGTTGAGACTCTCGCCTTTCTGCCAGGGGAAGCCCCGACAGTTCCAAGATACCATCCGGAGGCACAGTTCCTATTTGTTGGCATTCGATGTGGGCGCCGATGATCCGCCTTGCGGGAGGAGCAATATCTGGCGTCGGCGGCAAAGCAGCGGAGCGGCGGGAGCGAGGAGGTGCGTAGGGGGTACTGGCAAAGAAGAAGAAGAAGCAAAGAAGATCGCTGGTGCCGGCCTCTTGCCCCCGGACAAGGCCTGCAGCCCCCCCCTCTACGATGGACGTCCCTGACCTGGGCCAGCTGCTGCTGGCGGGACTCCTGTTGCATCAGGGTGAGATCTTGGTCGACATACAGAGCAGTCCCCTTCAGTTGCCTACTCTGACGGGGGATGGCCTCACGTACTCGCATGTCTGCCACCGTGAAGGTGACAACGCACGGGCGATCTGTGCGTTGAGTCCCAAGGCGGCTTGCTCTAGCAATGTGTACCGTAGTTGGGAATGACATTCGAGATAGGATCTCATCCTGGATGCGCTTGGTGAGATCTTCTCCTGCCTCCTCCGAAAGTCCATGCACCACCACATTATGGCGTCGGCGGCTCTGCTCCTGCTGCTCATTGAGTCGAGGGGCAACATTAGCTGTCCCAGCAGGTGACGCCTATTGGCTGGAGTGTGTGGGCTGCTCACAGCGAGGGCGATGTGATGGGCGAGATGGAGGGGGTGGTGTCCTCCACTTTGGTTGCCTTGACCGACAGTAGGATATTTCTAGCTAGTCTGTACAAGATGATATTCTAGTGACAAGACTAGTCTAGCTGGACCAAAAATAAAAAATACAAAAATTTCCGTGACTTCCTAAGGCGGGAGATATCCTGCCTACAAAGTGTGCATGTATGGCTAAAGTTTTGTCCAACGGATGTGTGGTGAGTTGGTATAGGCCTAGTAATGCCAAAATAAATGTGCACTTGGTTGGGGGTTCAAATCCGACCAGTGTATGTTTATATTTGGGAGTTGGTTACTCGGGTTATATGGCCATGATCCCCGACGTGGTAGAACTTGTGCCTATACGTGTCCTCCACTTTGGTTGCCTTGACCGGCAGTAGGATATTTCTAGGTAGTCTGTACAAGATGATATTCTAGTGACAAGACTAGTCTAGCTGGACCAAAAATATCCGTGACTTCCTAAGGCGGGAGATATCCTGCCTACAAAGTGTGCATGTATGGCTAAAGTTTTGCCCAACGGAGGCCTAGTAATGCCAAAATAAATGTGCACTTGGTCGGGGGTTCAAACCCGACCAGTGTATGTTTATATTTGGGAGTTGGTTACTGGGGTTATACGGCCATGATCCCCGACGTGGTAGAACTTGTGCCTATACGTGTCCTCCACTTTGGTTGCCTTGACCGGCAGTAGGATATTTCTAGCTAGTCTGTACAAGATGATATTCTAGTGACAAGACTAGTCTAGCTGGACCAAAAATAAAAAATATAACCATGTGGGCTGTGGGGCATGTGCGCTTGGCTGTCCCTGTATTGTGGCCTCTGCCTGGAGTCGGGAGCCTAGCTCCTGTTGGAATCTCTGCTGCTTGGCCAACTCACTTGTGCAGTGCCGCAGGTGTTCATGGACCTCAGCATGGAGGCCGCTGCCCTGCTGGGCAATGGTTGCTTTGAGCTCCTGAATCTCCTGATCTTATGTCTCAGCCCTACTCTGTAGGGTTCTTAGCTCTGCCTGGCTGGCTTCGACGATGGCTCGGATGTTTCGTATCACGGTGGCATACCCCTCAGCTTCTGACTTGAGGCGGGAAATAGTTGCCACTGTATCCGGCTCAACACCCTGCTTGGCGCATGCCATAGTCTTCATGGTGGTGAGGAGGGAATCCACGCAAGCTCGCAAGTCGGCAAGGCCCTGCTTATCCTGTTGCCTCTCAAAGTGGGCCAAGCGAAGCCCGTCTTCTAACTGCTGCATGCGGGTCTCCATCTCTGTAACCCGTTGCCTTCCCACGCCAAGCGTCTTTTGAGCACGCGTGTGATCTTTGAGGACCGTGTCTGCAGCGTCAATCTTGCAATCCGAGTTCTGTTACTCTCGATCTGTTCCTCCAGCTGTTTCATGGTCCTTGTCTGCGCCTGTGCCGGGCTTGAGCAGCCTTCATCCATCTCCCGAGTCAATCTCATAGATTGGGCCTTTGCCCGGGCTTCCCTCTTCATGGAAGAGGTTTCTCCCTTGTCTTTGTTATCTGACCGGGGCCGTTTTCGCGGTGGCCCCTCCCCCTGGTTCTCCCAGGTGGGCTGGGGCTGGGGCTGGGGCTGAGGGATGTCTCCCTCCAAATGGGGGTCTGGGCAAGGGGCGGCCATGAAGTTGTATGGAGGACAAGTATACGCCTTGGTGCTAGACATGCAAAAGGATTTATTCTCTTTGGGATCGCGACCCAAGACGCATACTTGTGTAACCACATCATTTACTTAGGCATGTGAGTATGCATCTAGATTACCTTTGCATTGATGTAGTCCTTGAAGACTACTCCCTACTAATGCAGATGTGACAAAATGAGAGTTTTCATTCGGTGGTAGACACTTGCATGAGTTTGCGGATGGTGAACCTTCCATTTTAACGATCAACTATATAGTGTTGGTGTCCAAAGATGATATTTTGGAATTGATCACGTTTCTAGATTTGTATTATTAAAATCTTATACTATTATGTTTATCATGATGTGTGAAGAATAAGTAACTTGTGATATATATGTCTAGAAGGTGGTTGTCTGTCTAGAATAAGCTGGGTGTATGTATAAGCAAGTTCAGATAATGGATGATGCCAGATTGGAGCTAGAATTTGCCGATAGGCCTGGGCATGAATCGGATCATGCAAAAATATGCTAAAGGCAATTCAAATTAAGCAAAAGGCAACCCTTTTTTCCGAATTTCGCCTCCGACTGCCCTGTATAAGTTACACTCAACACATCAAAAACAAGCGTAATCCTGGCACTGCTTGAGTGAGAATAAAATTCTTTTCTTAAGGCACATACTTGCTCTCGGCTCACTTTTTTGACACACTCGTCCTTGCAGCATGTTGATTTTAGAGCACTCTTGATTGACTTGGAAGCGCACATCCTCTCCTCCTTGCTATCCCCCTTTGGTTCCCTCCGGACCCTCTTCACGTATGTATATTTCCTTTTCCTCTTGAATTGCTTCTCAACATCAGCTTCTAAGCACTCAACTTCTAAGTCATCCTGTTCGAGAGCAGCTCGAGCTTGTAAATGTTGTGAAACTGTCCTACCATCATGAAGCAAAACATCATGGGTCTCCCAAGTTACTAGACTGTTAGCTAGAGGCCTCTCAGCACAAGCATGACATGACCTGATATTTTGGTTTCCCGTTGGATCTATTATGTTACCCACTGAAAGCCCGACATTTGAAACACCCAAGAACTCGTCGTCTATAGCATCCTGAGGATCACTAAAGACTATATTCGCCTCCGAATATTTAGATCCAATGCAGGAGTAAAGAATGTAGCATGGCAAACCAAGTAGATCTGTTCTGAAGTAGTAGACTGTCTCATCTTCAGGCTTAAACAACCTGAGACCAAGACGGGCGGCTAGATTCTCATGACCTCCAATCTCCTCTACTATCTCGTCTTCTTCATTTGTTGCTGTGTTGCTTGGTTCACCACAATGAGCAGTGAAACTGATGTCCGGCGGGCTACTGACAGATGGTGGACTACTAGATGAATCCTCTTCTAAAGAGGGCAAATTGAGGGATGTCGAAGACGTATCTTCACTTGAGGGGCACTCAACATGTTTTATATCCCTCTTAGGCCACTGAATGTGCCTACTGCTTCACCAATGTTATCTGCCCCTCCGCAGGGGACTGGAAGCTCCGTCGATGGGATCACGGACTCCATAACCTCAATTGCTACATTTAAAGAATCTATTTTCGTCCCATGAAGAGTGGTTCTATTCAAAATATGGTCCCGGGCAACAATTGTCCTTCCAACGAATAGGTTGTACAGGGGAAAATTGAACCTGTTTCAATCAAGCAAGGCGACATTTTTTGGAACATATGAATTAGACGAAAAATAAGCAATAAACAAGCAAAAATGGCGCCATTTAGTACAAAAGAATAAATTTTGGTGTAAATTTGGAGCTAAATGGCGCCATGGCGCCATTTGGTCGAAATGGTGAACACTTGGAACAAATGGCGCCATGGCACCATTTGTTCCAAATTCACACCTATGGCAAATTCATAGGTGTGAATTTGAAGCCATAGGTGTGAATTTGGAACAAATGGTGCCATGGCACCATTTGTTCCAAGTGCACCATTTCGACCAAATGGCGCCATGGCTCCATTTGGCTCCAAATTTACACCATTTCGACCGTGCACCATTTCAATTGAATGGCGCTATGGTGCCATTTAGACCAATACACCATTTTAGTGGTGTATTTGGAACAGAATGGCGCCCTGGCGCCATTTGATCCAAGTGGGTGCCATGGGGCGATTTGACTTAGCTCCATCACAAAATCTATACGAGGTGCCTATGTTATGCATTCTTGCTCCCATTGCTGTATATGTGTCAATAAGAGCAGGCATGCATAACATGGGCACCCCATGCCAACTTTGCAATTGAAACCAAGGTTCTTGATGTCCTAGCAGTATGAATATCAGCATTTGAACACGCTATACACATGGCAGCAATTGAACATAATTCCTACCAGAAATAGTGGACTTACTTGATATTAGATAGATCCATAGCGGTATGTACTGGAGCAGTAGATGTGACAGGAAAAACAAGCTGATCCTAGCAGATGAATTCGCAGAGAACTGAGCGCCAAGAAGAAAGCGCCAAGAATCACCTGGGAGTTTTGTGAGCGCCAAGAAGAAAGTGCCTACAGCACGCATGCGCCTTGCAAAGTTTCTGCCTAGGCGCCTGAGAAAAGAAGCGCGCCTTATGTGAGCGGCAGCTGAAACGAGCAGACGGATTCGAAAGCACCTGAACCGTGCACGAAAACGTCTGTGTCGTGCCATGATTGCTTTAAGAGGGAGAACGGTGACAAAGAGGGAGCTTTAAATGCAAAGTACAATTTTAAAAGCGGACGATTCAAATTTGGACAGGTGGCAGTCAGATTTCAATTTACGGGCCGGAATTTTGAAATTTTATGTTAATTGCACAGGTGGCAAGTTTTCAAATTACGGGCGGGGTTTTTGAATTTTATGTTCAAATTTGGGCGGGCGGGCGGAAGGGCGGGAAATATTCGAATTTGTAAGTTCAAATTTGGGTGGGCATGGGCGCCTGGACCGCCACGGGCATGGGCGGGCATGGGCTCCCGGACCGCCACGGGCATGGGCGGCTGGACGGGCATGGGCGCCTGGACTGCCACGGGCTCTAGTTGGCCGCCTGTGGTACAGCAGACAGCCAGCGACCAAAGTTAGTTATGCCTCATTGTTTTTCTGGAGGGCCTCATTTGTTTTTTTTTTTTTGTTTTTGATTCCAGCTCTCAGCGCCTCGATCTTAGCCGCCAGCGCTCAACGCCTAGCCGCCAGCGCCTCGAGCAACCCTTTTTTGGCCTCTGTTTTCAGTGATTTCTGGCGCCATTTCCCTACAGTTTAGCGCCTTACCCCATCAAGCTACACACCAGTTTCCGGGCCAAAATCAAGGCGCTCGAAATGGAAATCGACAATTCTGGAGCTCCTCAGAATGTGGAGACAGCAGCTAGCGCCCCGCAAGGCACAGGTATGTCATCTACTTGCATTGTTTCATTTGTTCTAAATGGCGCCACCGCGCCATTTGGATATCTTAGCTTACTTTTCGGTCTTGTTGTTGGCAAATGGCGCCACCGTGCCATTTAGATGCCTGGTAGCTTACTTTAGGAGTCTTGTTGTTGGCAAATGGCACCATGGTGCCATTGGATGCCTATTAGCTTACTTTAGGGTCTTGTTGTTGACAAATGGTGCCATGGTGCTATTTGGATGCCTGAGCTTACTTTAAGAGACTTGTTGTTCGCAAATAGCGCTATGGCGCCATTGGATACCTATTAGCTTACTTTAGGGTCTTGTTGTTGGCAAATAGCGCCATGGCGCCATTTGTATCAGTCCAGTCCCGCAAGGCATCCTAAAAGTTAACTGCCATAATTAACCACTAATAAGGAACCACTATACATGTGGTTACTTATACAAAAAATAATAATCTTAATAGAAACCACACATTATAGTGGTTTTTATAAGTAGGATGTAGTTTTCCATGCTAGTTTTTATTGCAACATGGTTTATTTAAATTGATAATGGATTCTAGCACGGTTTTCTCGTTAGTTTATTGATACAACATGGGTTATTAAGTTGGTAATGGTTTATGGCATGGTTTTTCAATGCTTGATGATGATTTTTCACATTGGTTTTCTTTTTAGTATGGTTTACTAAAGTTAGAGTAGTTTGCAAGGTGGTTTTTACTGCCAATATAAACATCTAGTGGTTATTCATGTTGGTTTTCTATTGTAAAATTGTCTACTAAAAATTGATTATGGTTTGTAGCATGGGTTTCTGTACCAATTTAATTTGCATGGTGGTTATTTATAATTCCCAATCAAAAGGGTGGTTATTCATAGTGCTTATTCATATTAAACTTCAATAGATATTATGCATTTCATGATGTAAATTAAATTATTACTTAACTATATGCTACGAAATTTTATATTTTAAGGAATTATGAGTATACCTTCTATAAGCATTTAAGACAAGCCCTCTATAATTGATCAGCGTTGTCTTAGTTTAATACATTCGACAATCCTTAATAGTAGATCATGAAGTTTACTGTAAGTTCCAAATAATTGGGACAGTTTTTGTGCCTAATGATTCTCAAACAATATATTTCGAGATTGTCCACTTTAATGTATGTGCAAGATGCACCAAAAAGGTGATGTTAATCCATGAGAACACTTGGGTAATATTAAAACAATGGCTTCAATAGATTTCTTCATTTAAGGAACTAGGTGATTGCGTAGTTTACTAGACAATCAAAAAGATATTAGCCCTGGAGTAGCCATGACATGATGCTACGTATGCATGTTAATGACATGCAAAGAACGATTATGAAGGAACCCTGGTGCTAAGATGGAGCATAAGGCCTTTTACATTTAGCAATCAAAATGAGCACTTGTCAATGATTTAATTTACATGAAGAATCGTCAATAACAATGAAAGCAACAAATAACTTCAAGGGAGCTTTAACACGTCCAATGAACCTCCTCGTGTCCTTTTGATAAGGCTATAGTATGGTAGTTAAATCAATGAACGAAAGGAGCCTTGGCATCAATGCCTAACAAGTGTGAACAAACTTATAAAATGTACATTTTGGGTGTCAAATATAGCCCTTAATGGACTCCCAAAGTAGAACTCAATGAAGGCAAGTGCCCGAACATAGAAGTGATAGTCTCCTTCTACGTTTGAGCTTTGTTGTGGTCCTCTTTTTTATTCAACATACGTTTGCACTTGTCTAGAAAATAGATACAGCTTTAAAACTTTGCCTCAAGAAAGATAGATAGATATATAATTGTTTTAATATCACGCCACTAGGCAGCATCCCACTGGACATGTGATCACACACCACACTACATTGCTTGGTTGGGCCCTGCCCCCAACCACTTTACATTGCATCTGTGAGATTTGATGCCCAATAGTTCAGAGTGCGATTTTGGGCAGTCTCGAACTCGAGACCTGTCGTTGCTAGAACAAGTGTGTTATCACTGGAACAAAAGAGCAAAGTTTGAGCATGTTATTAGGTCATTTTAATTAGTTTGAAACATTTTTTAATGTGGTATATGGATCAAAATGCACCCTAGGGATTTAGAGTGACAATCCAATCCACCAATTCAGACAAGACTATATATGACCTCATAGCATTGACTCCCATTGCTTCTAGAAATAGCATGTTATCTGTTAATTGGAAAATCTCATACCATTAAAAGACAACATTTGTTCTACATTTTTACCATTTGGGTCCAAGGATCAAGTTATGCCCAAACTTTGCTAGAACAATTTTGTAATTGACATGCGTGTTTGTTCAGTGGTATGGTTGCCCTAGAATATTTATGGAAAGTTATCTAGAAAATGGTTTATAGCTTCAAGAGTTTGCCGAAGAAAGAAAAAAGTTGAACATTTAACTGTAGGCTTCATATTATTAAGTCATTTTAGTTAGTTTGGGCTTCGTAAATGTGGCTTATCGATCAAGGAATTTAGAGCGACAATCCAATTCACCACTTCGGGAGGACGAGATTATACAACCTCACTGTGTTGCTTTAGGGACCATATGCTATCTGTTGAAACATCTCCTACCCTTAAAAGATACCATTTGTTGAAAATTTATACCATTTGGGCCGGTGCGAGGATCATGTTACGCCCAAATTTTGCTACACTTTTATAAATATTTGACATGCTTCTCTATTCTTGGCATAATATAATAGTTCAAATGGCATGGCTGCCGTGGAATATTGTATAGTCTGATGACTCCTAATTTGCTCCTCGGGGACTTGGTTAAATGCTTTTGTAAAATCGACGAAGCAGCAAAATAGTGCATTACCAACTCCTTTAGATCCTTCCATGACTATGCTTAAAGTGACTAGATGTTCCGTGGTTAGATGATCATGGCAAAAATCACTTTGTCCCCTGGCTTTGACATTTTGCCCTTAAGTCCACTTTCCAATCCCTTTTCCAAGACTGCCTCAAACAATTTGACCAACACACTGCTCATCATCATGATGGTTCTATAATTTTTTCACACAATCTTTATCCCCAACTTTATAGATGGGAATAATCCTATTTAGGGACCATTGTTCAGGGAAAAACATGTTGCAACATACCATCAAAGAGTTCTACTATCCTCAACAATTATATCCCGACCACATTTGAGAAGCTAGATTGCCATATCTAAAGAATATCGGACTTTTCCACTTGACATTGGTTAAGGGGCAATTCGATGTTTTAAAAAAAATCCTCCATTGTTCCCTAGCAAGCTGCAAATTGGGCTCATTATAGAATTTTTTGGAGAATCTCAAAGTTTCTTTCTCCAAAAGCACCAAATGCACTTCTAGCTTTCCTTGGTGCCTCTCCTTAGATGTTGCATCATGTGACTAGTGTAAGCTAATCTCCTTAGATGCTGCATCATGTGACTAGTGTAAGCTAACATGCTTTTATAGTACGATGTTATAACACTAGGAATTATAGCACATGCTAGATGTCTAGATGTCATGTAAGCTTTGGAGAGAAAATTTGTGCTATTAGGCGCTTATCTAGTATATGTTATTGTGGCGCACCAACATCGTTAGACTAGGTATTGCCTTAGTGTTGCTGCTTCTAGATTCTCTTCTAGGTAATGGGAAGTGAAGTCAATTTGTAAGGCAATATAATTGCCTTAGGTTTAAAATAATGCAATGACAATGTAAAAGATATCTTACCTTAACGCACTGGTCCTCGGGTTTACACGGCGGAACGTTCAGTCCCGTAACAGCCTAGGGTTTCCTCTGCCTTTCTCTGCATCTGCCATAACACCCTAGGATTTTCTCTGCCGGCATGAGGTGAGGACTGGCTATGGCGATTGCCGGATCTACCATGGCTTCAGGATCTTATTTTCTGAACAGGTTGCCGGATCTCATTTTTTGAACAGCTTCAAGATGCTGGATCTGCCATGGCTTCATTCTTTTTCAGTCTTCAGGATGCTGGATCTACCATTGCACACAGGATCTTATTTTCTGAACAGGGCTTCGCTGCAGCTTTGCCGGAACAGGGCTGGGCTTCCCTTGCAAGCAAGCTACTAAAAACTCTCAAATAGGGCTTTCCAGCAAACTCCATTACGAACTGCTTCTGCCCCTTCTTAAAGCCACACCTGACCCCTGCTTCCAAGATCCGGCACTATTGCCACGAGCTTCAAAGAAAACACATGTGCCCTTGCTTCCGGCACACTTGCACCCTTGCTTCCGGCCCCTGCTTCCACGATTCGGTGCTGCTTCTGGCCCATGTTTCCTCGATCTGCGCCCTTGCTTCCAGCCCAAGGTGCAAACCCTCGAACTAGAGCATTAAGGAAGATAACGCCCTAGGCCTCGGGCGTAACGTGGAAGCCACTTATGTGGCATTCAGCGAATGAGGCATTGACACGTGGCAATCTTATATAAATAGTCTTGTCTTGTTTCTCCCTTTTCTTCTCTGGCTATGGCACGGCCATGACGGCAACTAGCGATGGCGCCGGCTGGGCGGCAACTGGCGATGGCACCCACTGCTCTTGGCATCCATTTCTCTTGACAGTGGCACCCATTGCTCTTGGCGATGGCGTCCACTGCTAATGTTTCTGTAAGAGAGTTCTCAAGTATGGTGTATTTCTTTGTAACAGTTTTACATGAGGCCATTTTTCCTTGCCCGATGCCATCTGCTCCAAGCCGTTTGTCACCAGGGCAGATATCTTCTAGTTTTGGATGCTAATTTTGCAGTCGAAAGCAGGTCTTGCCTCTTTTTTTCTTTATATTTGCCTTTGTTTCTTTGTGTTCTTTCTTTGTATTTGTCGTCTCGCTCTAACTTATTTCTTGCTTTGTTTGTTTGTTTGTGCAGATTATGCTGTTAAAGCTCTGTTAAGGTGCATCAAGCACTCGTGTTGCAGGGTAAAAAGATTGAACAAGATGCCGAAGTTGTGGCAGTAGCAGGGAAATAGTAGCGTTGTTTTTTGCGGTCGAAAGCACTGATCTGTTTGTTTACTTGGGAACTATGCTTTGTTTGTTGCTTTGCTCTCGTTTCGACTCCAGTTTGTACTCCGGCATTTTGTCTACTCTGTTTTGTTGCTCAATGGTAGCTTTGTGCATGAAACAAGAATCATCACATTTGGTTCCTGTAATCTTCAAAAGAGTTAATTGATCGCTTCAGATTTAAGTCACTGCGTACCATTTCGTGGAATTTGACTGTGAAATGCTAGTCACATGCCGATTTTTAACCATTCTTTGCTTGTTTTGCGGAATCAAAAGTGGAATGTAACATAGAAACATAATAGAAAACAGAATGTACCATGGAATGTGAACTAAAATCCAGAATGTTATCTAAACGTTGCATTATCGAAATAGCTCCTTGCTGCGATGCTGCATTTTCCTCGCCATTTCTCCCCAAAGATCTAAGACCTCTCAAAGCCTATTGATACAGTTTTTACAAGGCAAAAATGTTCTGTAAATCAAAATTGATTTTCTCAATGCTTGCACTACCATAAATTTGCCCTGCTGAACCAGAGATCCAAAAACATAGAAGCATCACCAGCTATAGTTGTTCAACAAGATCCGCCGTTGAAAACTCTTCGTTAAAAAAAAAATCTCGCTTTCGTAATGTCAACTTATGATATTTTCAGGCGATTGAGGCCAGCCTCAGCAAAGCATTTGCAGCTCCACCACTCGTGCCACTTCGTTGCCTCGAAAGTTAGGCAAAATCCCTCCCCCCTAAAAATTATCTAATACTTCTCCAATTTAGTTTAATTAAGTATTAGACTCAAGAGAGCCACACGAACACAATTTAGTACTCAAGAACCACTTTTTATTCAATTTAGTTTTACTACTCAAGAGAGCCACACGAACACAATTTAATACTTAAAAGAGCGCCACACAAACAATTTAGTTTACAGAACAGATGAGAAATTGAAGCTCTTCTTTGAAGCTCTTCTTTATTTGAGATACTTAGAGAAAGACGCAACAAGATGACGTACTAACTTCAACAAGACCTTCCCCAAGGGAAATTGACATACTAACTTCAATGGCAACACAAGAAGCCACATACAAACTTCCTAGAGGTCTGCACATAAAACATGAGAAATTAAAGCTGCTCTTTGTTTGAGAAAGCCCAACAAAATGGCATACTAACTTCAATAGATCTTCCAAGGAAAAATGGCATACTAACTTCAATGAAATGCCTCCCCAAGATAAATTGCTAAAGAGCAATCCATATCTACAAGTTTAAGCTATTGGAAATTGCTAAAGAAGAGCCTATACATTCCCAACAAAAATTGCTAAAGAAGAGCCTATAAGCTATTGGACTTCAATCTACACATTCCCAACAAAAAATGCTAAAGAACAACCTATAATTTAAGAAAGCAAACTCCTATTGTTATATAACGTACGAGGGAATCATGCTTAGAGCTCAACCTATTCAAACTAAAGGAAATCACCAAAAAAAGATGAAATTAAAGCTGTTGTTTATGCGCCCAACCTATCCCAACTTGCTAAAGAAAAACACTAAAGGCTTTCGATTGATATTTCTTTAGTTCTTGGACAACATGTACAATATGCAATTGGCAATCCAAACAAACTTAAAACAAAATATGATCATTCCCCAAGCACGTGCCTCCAAATTAAACTTTCATCCTACGATGAAAAACCTCACAAAAAATAGCACTAAAATATGATAAAAGCCGACAAAATAGATATATTTACATTAGCTTATAGCGATAGAAATATTTGAGAAATATAAGCGATGAAAGGTTAAGCAGCAGCACGGGGCCTGGGGCATTCACAAGAAGTGCACTCGCAATTCCCTCCACATTTGCAATATGCCTGCCCGGCGTCGGTAGACCTCTCACACGAACACACATCGCAGCTGCAATCGGCTCCACACTTGCAGAATACGCTGCAAAACATAATCTCAAACAAACTCATTACCAAAACAAAAAACGCACACCAAATCCGAACCACGACAATAGAATAGAATGGAATAGAATAGAATAGAATAGAATGGAACGAGACCAACCCGGTAGCTGGTGCAGACACGGCAGCCGTGGCGCACCTGCCAAACCAAAAATCAACGGCACAAAATTTTCAGGTAAAACGGTGCATGCTATACCGCAACAGAAAAAAATGAACATGAGAAAATTTTCAGGTGAAACGGTGCGTAGTATACCGGCACTTATCGCCGCAAGCGCATGAAGGCTTGCATCCGTTATCGCAAGGGCAGGGTTGGGCACCGCATCCACACGTAGGAGCCATGGCTAGAGTTAAAATGAAGAGCCGCATTTTTGAATATTTATAGTTACGCAATGGAAGTTCATGCAAGGCCACACGTCGGCGCCCTTGTTGTCCTCCATCCATTCACCCTTGCAATTATTCAATCACATAACCTTTTCAAATATAGGGTTGTTAGTACATGATGTGGGTTTTTCTTATTTAACCCTACAAGAAACTTATCGCGGCGGCCTTACGGCCGCCGCGAACGTTTCTCTTCCCCAACTCGTCTATGCAGGGGGAATTTAATAACATGAAAATGTGTGTAGTTGAACATGATCTATAAACTTGCTTAGAAGGGACACGGCCCAAACCCGAAACATGTGAGATACATGTGGTCACACTGCATGTGCATGTGGAATGTATTATGTGAGATATATAAGTTGTAATCATAGAAGGAATTCCTAGAGCTAAAAACATTACACTTAGCCATGGCGCAAAGAAGTAGTCTGGATCATAATATTCTCTGGATCATAATATTCTCGTCGCACAGCTTCTAAGTAAAAGATGCACTTTAGCATGTAGGTGAAAAAGATGATAATTAATGCACCAAGTGCCAGAGACCATAAAATCACATGGATAAAAGTAGGAATATGTAGAAACTTTGTTGCACGATTCAATGTTAATTGTTTCCAAAAGATTGCTTGGCTGCTAAAGCCTAGACAGATCCCATAAGAACTAATAGGAAAGCGGGTTGGTAGGAGGATGTCCTCTAATTCCCGAATCAAGAAGCTAAATGTTAGAGGAAGTATTAACTAACCTTCAAAATAGTCTACGTTTAGACAGATGATAAGACTTTTAATACTATTTATGGAATTGAGAGTTGCTAATTTAAGAAGTTTTTTCATAAGTGCAAAGGAACCTTTAATTCTTCAAATTCAGCTCCATGTAAGGCATCAAAATAACGACCTCCAGGCAGATCACTTGGAACATCAGAACATGTCTCTGGCAGATGAGATTTGGCATCCAACTTTTCACAATGATCTTATCTTTCAATCTGGACAACTGATCCTCTAGGACCGATAGCTTTCACTATCTCCACTGTGTGAGCTGGTGAACATCTTGTTGTGTATAGGGGTTCCAGTGCCTGATTTTGAAGAAAAACTTGGCCTCTTCGATGGAATAAGTGACCCTTCTAAACCAGTATGCTCTGTAACATGACTGCCATCTGTTCCTATGTGGATTCTAACCTCATGGGGAGCATCCATAATACTACTTTTAGGTGTAGCTGGAAGCATTTTATCATCCCTTGAGCTTAAAACTCTGTCTTTTTCATCAAAGGAATAAGCTCCATTTCTAATATATACTTCATTGTCCTCCACAAATGGCATGGGAGGAGATGAAGGGGGCAGAATAGTAGCATTGGTTGTATGATATATAGACCTTGGAGAAGTAGTGAAATGCATTGTTGGGCTTGGAGAAGTTCCCACAAAAACAGCATTTATAGATGGCAAATCGTTACTGGGTACCAAATCAATGTCCATTCCATGAAGCTCTATGTCTTTGAGGAGCGGAGGCCCCCTAGCATTGTGTGTCTAACTAATATGTCAAGCAAGAGATGCAATCGATCTAATTATGAATAACGAAAACTTTGGATGCATTTAAGGAGCAGAGCAAGGATCAGAATGCTTAAAGTGCTCTGATTTCTTGAATGAGGGAAAAGCTTAGGAAAAGGAAGCTGCAATGCAAAAAAGAAACTCTCTACAACTCATCTTCTTGTTCTGTTGTTAGATTGGGACCAGCTTTTTGGAATTTTGATAGAGCAAGCCATGAAAGCGAGAAGGATGTTCCTGTGCAAATCGAGCAAGCACGACTATTCTGGTTATTATTTTGCGCTTCTAAATGCCCGGATTTGAGGGTCTAGAAACCTCATGACGAAGAAACCTCAAAGGTCGGGGTTACGCTTTTACGTAACCAAATCATGACGAAGGACTCCAGCTAGCCTCAGATGCTTGCATTTAGGTGAAGCAAAACTATTTCAGAACATGTTCTTCTAGTAGGAAGCAGTAGATGGTAGATTTCACTGAAGAAAAGTTCTCAAATGGGCCTTTTTGGGGATCTGTTCATGCATAAAAAGAAAAAATTGTAGATCTGCAAATCAATCTAGAAATCTAGTAAGCTTAGTATTTGCTTTGAGCCAAATCTCGATATGGGGGCTCCGGTGGCGATGGCGATAGCCACAGATGGACATGGCGTAATGGATGTCGGGCTAAAGCGAAAAGCAAAAAAAGAGCACTATCGAAATCCTTGCGCAATCTTTGCATGCCTTTGTAATCTTTGCAATCTTTGTAATCTTTACGAAATCTTTGCACGCCTTAAACGACACAAATCAGCGGCCCCTTTTCTCGCCTCATTAAATCTTTCCAAATTTTAGCATCAAACAAATTAACTCTCAGGCACTCTTGATACAACATAAACGAAAAGAAATCGGGTTTTGAAACCTACAATATATACTTTGCAAAAGGAGCTTAAATTCCCCGAGAGCATCTGACTGCTCATTTTTTCTTCTTCATTCTCTGCTGCAGACCGCTTCAATTGAGCAACCCAATTGTAGAACAGGGTTAAGCCATATCTAAAGACAGTCTTATCTGCCGGAAGTGGAATACCCTGGCTTGAGAAGGGCTTCTGGCTATGGCTGAACATGCAAATAGCTAGGGATTGCGTGCAGAGCAAGAAAGACCACCATGAGAGATCTGCAAGATTGGACGGAATCGTGTCGACCATCCAATATTTTGTCTTTTAAGGTTTTAAAAATGGAGAGAAAAATGTACGTGTCAAGCGCTTAGGTTGCTCTCAGCCCAGAAAAATTACCTCCTATTTTTTTTAAGAACAAAAATGATACTGCTTTATATATGGAATGAAAACCTAAGGCAATCTCTCAATCCAAACCAGATTGTGTTCTACTTTTGCCAGATCATGAAAATAGTAATGCACTAGTAATGGTGCCCAGCGTTGCTGGGCATAAGGCATAAGTTCGGAGTTTGGAATATGTAAATGTTTTGGCCACAATGAAAAAAATGTATCGTAATAAGCCAACATATATGATGAATCATGTATGTTTTGACATTTATAATACATGAAATTCTATCCAACTTACATGTTACATTATTTAGACATCCAATATTTTGTATGCAACCTTTAAGCAACCATTCTAAGATTGAATGGACTGCCCTACTCTTGGGTTTTATTAAAAGAGAGCATTTTAATGCCATTATCAAATTCACCTTTTGCTACTAAGCAAGCTGGGCTAAAGCTGGGAAATTGTGAATGATGTATCATGTTAAAATAATTGATGCAGTCTCTTGTTGGTTTTTACTACTTTATTGTTTTTGTATTTGGTGTGCGAATGACTTCGCTGGGTTAAAGCTCGGGAAATTGTGAATGGTGCATTGTGTTATAATTGATGTGGTCTTTTGTTGGTTTCACCACATTGTTATTTTTGTTTTGAGAGACATATCAGTTTGTGTGTTTCACCACGTTGTTATTTATTTTGGGAGGCATATTAATATGCATGACACACACGTTGTTATTTATTTTGGGAGGCATATTAATATGCATGACGTATTTTCAACGTGAGATTGGTTGTATAATGGATACCAAAAAGTTGTAATGTGTATTGAATGAGGCCATACATGGTCAATAACAAATATACAAAATACTCTAAGGCTTTCGTCATATTTGCAAGTTTTCAGTTTACAAATGCAATCTAATATGAAATTGCTCTAAAAAATATACTCATGCACATGTTCCATGTTGAAAACTGCCATTTTTAGTCAGTTTAATATTGATTTCCAACTTTTTGGTAAGTTCCCAACTTTTTGGTAAGTGTGTGCAATGCAGAGTTATCCAAGGCCATTGAGCTCAAACTTTCTTTATAAACCTTAAATCCTTGTGAAACATACACTCTGAATTATGCAAAAGCAACAGAATTTCTATTTAGAAAGGACATATTCCTGAAGTTTAAGTGTCTAAAAACCTATGTCTAAAAGCCTGTATTTTCAACGTTCTGCAGGCAATACAGAAATGCACTTATTTAGTTTATAAGAACTTCCAATTCTACAAATTTGAAATAGTTACATAAAGCTATAGTTTATTTAAATTGCAAGTTGCATGCAACTTGTTTGTAGTGAACCTGCTTTCTTCATATCAAGAAACCTGCTAAATGTATGTACCCTAACAATTCATGTCGACATTGGAAATGCATCTATTGATAGCTTATGTAGCTTTCGAGAACTATCTAACTATTTCTTTTGGAACATGATTAATTCAAGAAAGAAAATACGTGCAGTCAACCCAACGCACAATAGCAACGGTAAGGACTTCATATAGTAGGAACACCTAGCTTTCCTGAAAAAGGTTGAACAACAAAAGAAACTTGAAATAATACAAAATATACCTTAATCTCGATCTTCTGACTGCCTTACTTTTTTTATGCCTGCTAACTCTTGATGAAATGGCTTCGCTCAAGAATAATACTTTGTCACAACATGGCCTTTATATCAAATTCCTTTCCATCATCCATACAATCAGAATTATTATAACAGAAGAATGGGAAGATAGAATCTGCATATGATATGCAGCATTAAAAATAAAAAATCCAGAATCAGCATAATCAACTGCCACTCTGATCAGAAGCATTCTACTTAGAATAGGATAAACAAAGGCCGATCTAGAACCAAAAGAACAATACAAAATCATAGCAAAAACCTTTTTGAAGCTGGCTATGGCAATGCCAATGCTGGGAAGAAAGTCACGGATGTTTGTTTGCTTTTATTCATAGATCTTTAATATGGCACCTTCCCTTAATATGTTCAAGATGGTTGAATGCCTTGCTTGTTCCTAAACCTCACAATCACCATCTTCTATACTGCTGTTGACGACTCTGCAGTTAGTTGGCTAAGAGAAGAGGTAGGCAAGAGGCACTAAATTGTGGATACTTCTTCGTCATGGAAAAATGCAACTTTATAAGTTGCAATTATCTCAGAGCTAGACACAGCTTACCTCAAAAAAATGGATGCCACGTTGAGTACAAAGGGAAAACGTTTGTTACCATTTTTCATGAGACAGCACTTAATCAATGCAGAGCAGTGAGCCATCCCGCATCCCAGAAAATCTATTTGGCCTGAAGATATTTCCTGAAGATATTTACTGGGTAATTTGATTCAGCATCTTCAATCGAATCTGCGAGAGGATTGGCTGCAGGCACTGCTTCCGTCCCTATAACTGCTGCCGCCCCAAAATCCATCCCAATAAGCATTATCTTCCTCAATACTATGGCTACCGAAAGCAGACAGCTATGGCATCCACCATGGCCAGGCCTCTCTGCTCTGCTCAAACTCGCAGCCTTCTTAGGGTAACAGATCGTTGCCTTTTTGTGTTGGATCCCCATCCTTCACCATGCCTGCATCGCCCAACAGAGGATTTGCAGCCTGGCGGCTCCTTTCTGTTCAACAATAGGCAGATTAGGGTTAGATAGAAAGAGAAACGAAATTGGCAACTTCCGGAAGCCAATGCTGCCGTGAAGAAGAAACCCTAAAGAAAGGTAAGCTGGAAGAAAAGGTGGAGATGATGCCACGTGTCTCAAAAAAAATCCAAATCGTCCAATTTAAAGTGTCGTTCAAGACAGACATACATTAAAATTTTATAATATAGGATTTGTAATGACATTTCATCAAGTTCATAGAGCAAGTAATGATTTGGTCCAGAAAGCTAGAGTCTTGTCATGGTCTTTGGTTTTAGTAGAAGGTGCAAGGAAGGTGGCTAAAAGTGCACGGGGCACATAAATGAGTTAATTAAGGTGCCAATGAATTTTATTATATGCAATATAATAATGAGGTGTCAGTGCATTTAATATGAAAGAATATTCAAGACAACCTCTTTGGAATATTCTAAGAATCATTCAATGAAATATTCCAAGAGAATCTTTTGAAAATCTAAGGAAATATAGGAGAAAATCTTCATTGAAGCTTAGGGAATCTTAGGGAATATATTGCACCTTCATAAAATCTAGGGGAATCTTTACAAAACGTTAGGGAATCTAGAAGACTCTTAACAACATATTGAAAATCTTCATTGACTTTGAATTTGACTTTCTAATGTATAATATGACTTCACCTTCCCGATTCATAATGCAGGTCTATTAGTGGGGTCGTGCGGATTCAGAAACCAGGTGATAAGAATGGCCCTTCTAATTATTGCATGATCATGGTTAGTTTTTTCCAAGCCCTTAGCCAGTATTATTGAGAAGAAGTTGACAGCATGGGCAGAACATACTGGTATACTGGTGTACTTCTGATGCTTGGGATGTCATAATAGAGTGGTTGCAGAGGCACCTTTTTTAGTGGGACTACCATTCTTGCTTTCCAGTCAAAGTTTCAAAAGTTTACTTTGGGTAAAAATAAAACAAGGGTTGTGGTTAATGATTGAAGTATATAACAAACCTAAGTTTGTTGGAGGTTTGGGCATGATAGATTTCCATTCGCAGAGTAAGGTCATATTCAGTTGCCCCTCATAAAGGGCACTTCATCTTTAAAAAGTATTTGGATGTGCGCTCTTATGCATACACAGGTTGCTTCACTCAGTGGCTAATGTTTATCCTCTGAGATTTTATTTCCATCTTTGTATATTTACTTATATTTGACTTCATGTTAACACTAGAGTTGTCTCAGGGACCTGTTTGGGTTCATCAACCTATATGAGTCCCTCAATCCCTTCTCCATATTAGGGACTAGTTCTTCGTGACACTTATAAGATTTTAAATATGAACACCTGAATTGTAAGATTCACTCGAAGTTGTAGCATTATATTCAATGGCAAACTAAAATTCTTCACAAGTTTGGCACAATTGCACCTTGAAATACACGCAATTCAATAGTTTTGATGATATGATATAATCTCATGACACTCAACATGGAATACAAATTTCAAGATAACAATAATTTTCTATGAACATATTTGACAAATGCTACTCATTTTTCAAATTTCATGTGATTTCATAAAAATTTGATGTATCTATGAGCAAATCATAATTTCAATCCTTGAGAGACCCAATCAAGTCTGTAAAGAATTTCTGAAAAACAGACATCCAAGAACCATTTTATATCCATAATATTTGAAATAGAATAAAAATGTGAAGGTACTGTTATTTTTCAATGAAAATAAATACTAAATACTACACGTCTTGCTAAATAAATTTCATTTTTTCAAAAAGTAGTCTTATGAATTTTCAAAATTTTGACCCTCTGGAGACCTAACTGAGTCCACAAAGAACTTCTGAACTTCAAACTTTAAAGAATTATTTCTCGAAAATTCTACCACAGATTTTTCTGATTATTTTTGTGATAGATTTCTCATATTATGATTTACAAGATTAAAGAATTAAAATTCCTAAAAAAATTCACTTTTGCAAAATAATGTGAAAAATATTAAAAACTTTGAGAATAAACTTAACCTCTTTGCATTCGGCTCCACATTATATTTGGTAATAAAAACTTTCTATATTTTTCAAACATTTTTCCTTATATGTACACTCATGAAGAACAACAGATTATATAAGTATGTAGATAAATTCTTTATATCGGAGCTATAATAGAATTTCAAAAAAAGTGTACGAATGAACCCAAACCCATTTGGGTCCATCAAGGTGTATTACGAGGCAAAAAAAACAATAAGTACTTGAAAAAAATTTCTACAATGCACTAACTATTTCCAATTTCAACTGTTTAGTTTATAATGTTCCCCAAACTTAACCAAACATTGAATATCACTCCCCAAAAAAATCTTTTGCTCAAGACCAAACCAAACATTGAATATCACTCTCCCCAAAAAAAATCTTTTGCTCAGCCCAAACTCACATCAAAACTCCCCAAAAAAAATCTTTTGCTCTAGCCCAAACTCACATCAAAACTATGGTATAATCTACACTGCCACACCACCCTACCCCAAACCTCTTGGTTTTGGCTTATAAGGGTGCAAGTGCTAAATTCTTGGACTATTTAGTGCTAAATATAATAGTTAAACCCTTCAAAACTTCACGATTTAGCTGAGCTACTCTCATTATTCTACATATCCACATATATCAATATCTAAAAACACCCAAGGCCAAACTGGGATAAAAGAAGTGCAAGCTATAGTTTGGCTAGAGTCCAAGGCTGGCCTTGTAAGTCACAGCACAACAGAGTACTTACCTAACAGAAATGATAGTCCAAGCCTCAAACTACAAAATGCAGGGATGTGAAACAACCAAAAGAAAGCAACGCAGTGCTATCTTAAAAGCTCAAACAAAATAAATATTCACATTATTCAGGAAAACTTAAAACTTGGCGTCCACAACACAAACAGAATATCAACAACTAATAAATATTACAAGATTAAGCGGCAGCTGGGGCAGCACGAGGCTTGGGACATTCACATGGATTGCATTGGCAGTTGGCACCGCATTTACAAAAGGGTTGCCCTGCCTCCGTCACCTTCGCACACCTACATACATCGCAGCTGCAATTAGCTCCGCAGCTGCAAAATATCCTGCCCAAAATAAAACCCAACAAATTATTATTATTACTTTCTTCCAAAAGCGCACAAAATAAGATAAATAACAAAGGAAGACCAACCCGCTGGTGGCCGAAGATGCAGCACCGGAGGCCACCGTTGCACAGCTACAACACCCAAAAACAAATTACCGCAAGGTAAATCTAAAGAGAAAAAAAAAGGAGATTAAATTATTGAGCATACTGGCACTGATCGCCGCAGGGGCAGGGGTGCTTGCATTCGTTAACGCATGGACAAGTAGTGCCACATCCGCACGAAACTGGCGCCATCACTATTCCACACTGTAGCATCGACAGCCATGTCCTCCTTTTTATACCCATCTCGCCTTCGCCTGCTTCCTCCACGTGGTGCTCCCCATCTTACATGTCCCTCTAAGATAAAACAACAAGATGTAGCGTTCACACACACCCAAAAAAATTAGCAGAACTGCAGGGTTGGGAGGTAGATGGATTTGAGTTGGATTTTTTATTGTGGTAATGTGAATTCCAATGGCATGCGGCTATATAAGCCTTAAGTAAGACCTGTGCTCCTTTCAACAATTGCTGAGGATAAATGCAATATATCATATATATCTGTTGAGACGAGCTTTAAGTTCAGTTTACCACATTGACTACTTCGAAATTAGGTACTTCTTGAAAATCACTTGCTTCAATGTTTCTATGTACATCATGATAAAATATTGCTAGATCAAGTTACCTAGAGAGGAAAAACATACAAATTGCATATCCTTGCATAACTTTCTTGAGCAAAGGCAATTATTCATTATTCATAGAAAATGTTGTCATTAGAAACCTTCAAAACCTGTATGGGGTAGATGGATGTAGAGGCACCCAAGGACACAATGAAGTTGTCTATAATACACATTGTAATATGTGAAGCATTTCATTCCATTATGCATATGTCATTCAATGTATTCCGATCACCTCCGTGTTATAAAGTTTGGGACACCAACCTCGTGCACTCTCTCCTTCACCAGACTCCGAACAACATTATGGGAATATGTTTTGTCTCTAGCAAACAAAGGTTCCAGCAAACTTTTGAAACATAGTTGCAATTGCTACTTCCTATATAATGGACTAACTACAAATTCATGCAGGCTTTATTGATAACCACTGCATAAGAACCACGACTCCCATTGAGCACTATAATGTACTCATGGAATTATAAAAATCATGTCTTCCATTGAACACAATGTAGTAACAGAATTATGTCAGGTTCTTTTGTTGCTTCTTGGGTCATTGTTGGCTAGGAAGTCATAAGCCCACAATCTATGTAGCATCCTGCCATGCATGACCACCATTGCTTTTTATGTCAGTAGATCAAGCCAAAATCATGCTCGCCATATTTCCTCTACCTATTGTGAAATGTAGTATCGTTGATGCATTGCTTCATCTAGTGTTTGAATTCTGTGTTGATCCAGATTCAATTAAGGGAGACGTGTACTTCATTTCAATTTCATGTTAGAAGCTCCAAGAAACCACGCAACAGAGCATGTCCAACATGAATGAGGAACATGTCCATCAAAAAGAGAAACGTATTGCTCGCAGAGACAATTTTAATAATGCTGCTCTTGGCTTCTTAGGTTGGTTGACTACATACCTCATGTGAATCAAAAATCAGGTCTTCAAAAGTTAGTGCTCGAAAGGTATGCCCTGCTAAATCTTTGTTCCTATTATTTGAAGCCAAATGAAATTGCAAAGGTTTCTTTATATTTGATATACTTCCATCCACCTTCTCTCAGCTTTCTGACGTATTTCCATCCAAAGAAAACAGTCTGAAATCTCTAGAGTTATTGAAGCCCATCCTATCTGGCTCGACCGTCATCTGGAAGATGAATGTAAATTGATCAAAGATACATACGTGAATGCAATCCTCAGATGTGGTCGTGTGACATGTATATATACGTGAAGGCAATCCTCAGATGTGGTCGTGTGACATGTGGGCCTTTTAAGGTGTGCCTTTTGGGCCAGCGCAATATAGATAGAATATCTTAATGCATTTAGATTTCATGGCCACATGGACCTAGCAGACTGGATTTCAGGAACATCATAATTACAACAGGGTTACCTTCGGCATATGTCAACAAGAGAATTCAATAAGTTGCCAATTACTTTAAATTTCGATGGGGTTCATTTGTTCTAGGCTCAAAATATTCTGCTTCAAATGACTCATTTTTATAGAAGAGTTGCAAGTAGTTTCAGTAGGGTGCTGCCTTCCTCCAGATCACATTTATCCAGCAATATTTCATGATGGAATTATAGCACTTGTCTTGTTGGCAAAGCAGCCAAATTTGACAGCATGCAAAAATTCTCTAATAATTTGATAACTAAGATCGTCCATGAACATCTCAGGAGTTGATTGTTTCGATCTGTCTTGGTATTGCAGACTGCTACAAGGCACCAATATTTCAAAAGAAAGATCAGCCATCTTCACATATATTTCATTTAACAAAGATATGTGGCATGGTTTAGCATCTTCCCATGGTAGTGATCTTCCTAAGGCTACACATCCAATTTTTTTTTTTTTTTTTTTTTTTTTTTTTGGAGGTAAGATTAGATATATGTATTAATAGAAAACAATATGTACACTGAGACCCCCTTAGGAGTAAATAGAAAGCATGAGAGCTTAGGACGATGTTGCAGGAACCGCAGCACGTGTACTACAGAGAGCATCTTCTCGTCTTCCCTACTTTAAGGGTACTATAGGAGTCGCCCATCTTCACCATAAAGCAGGTACTATAGAGGAAAGCAACTCTGTTCCACTACTGGGTCAACTTAACATTCTCAACTCTGAATAGATCGAAAACCTGAGCCATTGTCATCAGTTGCTTCGTTATCAGCCCAATGACACTTAAAATAAAGGTAGAACCCCTGTAAGGATCCAAGTCTGTCAAGGTCCTTGTTGTAGTTAATACCATGCCTCCGGTGATGTGATAGCGCCATCAGTGCCACTTCTGAGTTGAAAGAATTCTTTAGCTTCAAAATGGATATCCCTTGGCCACCTAGTGCCACACCACACCGGTGCTTCCAGATGACCCATAGCGCAATATTCACTAAAGAGGCTTCGATACTGCACCTATCAATGATCAATAAATCTGGCCATCTCAGATGGTTTACCATCAGCCCAATTATGGGGCAAACCCAGTGCCAGAACTCTTCGATCTTGGGGCAGAAGAAGAGGTGTTCAATGGATTCAGTGATATGGCAACCAAGTGGACACCTATCATTGTCCAGAATACCATTATTAAATAAACTTTCCTTTGTACCAAGCCCCCCTTACAAAGTTGTCCACCTGAAGAATTGTATCTTTCTTGAAGAAAGAAACTTCCAGGAGTTGGCTAAAGCAGCTTTGGCAACTCCATTGCTCACTCCAAGCCTTACCTCAGCTATCAAAGGAGTATCTACACATAGTCCTCGATAGATTCTAGCCACATTATACTGTGCATGTCCATCAAAACGCCATTCCTCACGAGGTCCCACTGTTCCATATAGGTTGGCGACACTGCCTAAGATTTCACGTAGCACCTTACGGTCACCTTCACCTGGGTTCTGGATTTTACTCTTGAATGTAGTCCAACAGACCCATCTCCCATTCATCCACAAATGCTGGAACCTAGTGATTCCACAGCTCTTCCACTTAATGAAGATGCGGGGGTGAGAGAGGGCCAGAGGAAGGCCCTCCCTCTGCCATACCCTAGTATTCCAAAATAAGCTGAAACCACTTGCTTCCCTAGGAGGATCCATAGGGGTAAAAAGATGTTGCACATCCAGCCACGCTTGGAGAATCTTTCTCATCACAGGAGACGTACCCGGGGCTATCTTGAAGCTAAAATAGAAAGCTCCAATTTATTTACATCTCAACTGGTTAAAACCAAGTATTCAGTGTTCAGACAATACAATTGATTGGCATTTCAGATGATTAAAATCAATAACTCAATGTTTACAAGGGAGCCCCACGAAAATAAGGATATGTCACAGTTATTGTCCAATCTAAAGCTCAACATGGTATTGTACTGCACACATTCTCAATTCCAGTCTTGTAAAGTGCAAGAATAAACCATGCAACAAGCAACAAGAAAATATTGACACTAGTACAAGGCTTGTATGCTCTGTAAATTGAAATGTGGCAAAATAAAATGTCAATAGTCCAAATCACATGGGTATTGCAATTATAGTAGTAGTGCATAATAAAGAGGTTAGATAAACTAAATTTAAATGAACTCAAGTGTATTACAACACATAGCATGCAAACAAAACTGATGATGATGAGTAATTTATAATATGAATAAGCATTCAGAGGTAAATCATATCCTATAGGGGGTTTAAGTGCATTCTAACAATATAGAAAAGTTTAACATCTATAGATTAGAAATAGTAGCAGATGTCCAAATGTAGAGATAGATCTAATGGACAACTTATGCAATGAACAAGGGAATGCGTTTCAACATAAGGAACGAATCAAATAACTACAACCGAGTCAAATAGGATAACTGGATAATAAAACTGAGAAGCCAATTGGTATTTCAAATCTGAAAATGACACTTAAGCTGGCACCGTGTCTCTGTCAGATTGTTCATAGCAAGATATACTCATAAAGAGTTATGTTCTCTAGTTTTCTTTAATCCGTTCTAACTCCCAAAAATCACCATCTTATCTACAAGTCCCTATCCAGTCAGAACTCATCTACATCTCATTTAAAGTGTTAAAAAATGTCCAGCCAGTCTAGCATAGCAAGGCATTTGGTTGACAAGGATTTCCAAGCAAACAGACAGTAGAACTACAACCAATAAACAAAAAACCTTACGCATTTAATCATTCTTGAAAGAAGTGCTTCCCCACTGGGAATTTGACAGAGCTGGAAAAGATTCTCAGAAAAGTTATAGTAACAAGGGGATAGATATCGTCATTGCCTTAAGTAAACATGCAACGTCAAACAACAAAAGGTAAAAAAAAATACGCGACGTCGGATGCACATCGGAGGCAGTCGCAGAGGTCGCACCTGTTGTTCAATGATTTTCTTCGGCTTTTTCTAATTCCCTTGGCTGTTGGATGAAAAATTTAGAAGATCCACGGCTGAGATGGAATTAAGCTGATGTGGCGGGACACGTGGCATAGCTAGAATTCCAGCAAAGTGTGCACCTCGGGTTAGGCAACCCTGCTAAAAAACTAGCACAACTGCAGTTGGGAAGAAGGCTAGGCAGCTGGGTTTGTGTTGGAATTTTAATCGTAGTGATTTGAATTTTGGTGGCATGCGAAGAGAATATGTATTGATATACAAATGTTACATTGGACATCCCTTATTGGGCCCCTGATAGAAAGAATCCGCGTCGCACAATTCTACTTGGGGGAATTGTTGATTACCACAAAAGCACACATCCTCTTCCCACTAAAAAGAGCGATTAAAAAGAGCGGAACATAATCCTTAATGCACTAGCATTTTATTTTATTTAGAAAAAAGGATAATATCAATCTAGAATACTTTGTCCTACTCCTCTGATCATTCATGCAATTATATGGGATTTTTCAGTAAGCAGATTTTGAAGTGTATGAAGTCGATCCAAAAAAGCATGTAGGTCAGAACACCTTTGTGCCTAAAGGATGTGCCCTTGTAAGTAATCATGCATGTGGCCTTCATGCTAAACATGGGTATCTTCGCATTGATAGTTAGCAGCCTTTTCTAATTATAATGTGCAATATAGATAGAATATCTTAATGCATTTAGATTCCATGGCCATATGGACCTAACAGACTAGATTTCAGGAACATCATTATTATAGTAGGGTTATCTTCTACATATGAATCAAGAGAATTCAATAAGAAGTTGCCAATTACTTTAAATTTCCATGGGGCGCGTTTGTTCTAGGTTCAAAGTATTCTGCTTTAGATGATTCATTTTTAGATGACCATTTGACCTTAAAGGCAGCAAGCAAGGTTGTTCAAAGTAATAGCACTAGGATTACCAAGCATCTGGTTAACAAAATCTTTTGTTTCATCTAGCTGGTCTACACGGCCTATAAGGTCACCATGCAAACACAATGTCAATCATCTGTTTAAACATTTGAAGGACCTCTTTAGCCTGCCCCTTCTAGCAACATGCTGCAAACACAGTTGTCAATGAGACGAGATCTGACTTACACATTTTGTTAAACACATGCAGACAACAATCCCTAAGGCTTCCATAAGTCGTAGATATCAATAAGAGCACTACTCACATTCTCGTCAATCTCAAAGTGAAGTCTAGAAATGCATGTATCATTATATCCGCTTCAAGTGATGCCAAATTGCAGCAAGCTTCCAAAATGCTAAGGAAAATGACTGTGTTTGGCTTAGGGCATTTTGAAGCATTTTTCTAAATAGCTCAAGAGCTTCCTCACTATAGCTATTGTGCACATATGCAGTGATCATGACAGTCCAAAACAATAGTTAAGGCATGAATAAGTATTCCCAATTTCACTCCTAGTTTGTTTGCAGCAGCATTTGTTACAAAATTTGGGTGTACACTAGCCAAGCACATGCATTGAAAGCATGTTATGGCATCCCATGGTAAAGGTATCCCATGGACCTTTCTTCCTATATTGACCACCTTCTGAAAATAGCCAATGTGGCGATCAAGGGCCGCCCTCTGAAGAGGCAAGCATCCTGTCTCTTGCAGTAGAATTTGATATGGGACTGTGGACTTCACCCCTAGTGCTCGTATTAAGAAGGCTTTCTGGACCTGCTCCAAGTCATTCCAAGTAGCAAGTGATACTACTGGGCCCCATACTTCCACCCCGTATAAAAGGACAGGCTCCACTAAGACCTTGAACAGGTGTGACTGATGGGCCCAATCATACAACTCCGCTCTATGACTATTGTCTTGCATTGCATATTGCATAGTAGAAGGAAACTCCACTCCCAAATATTTGTATGTGGATGCAACTTCCACATTTTCGCCTCGGTAACTGAAGGAGGGGACCCTCGGCTGACGTGAAGATGATATGAAAACCACCTTAGTCTTGGCCAGGTTGACGCGCATATCAGTCGCTTGGCAGAATGTGTCCAGGGCATCGAGATCCTGACGAACCCCGATACTACTATCAAATGGTTGGCTTGTCTGCTACAACTGACCCGAGCATCTTTCGTATAGCCTGTACACTGCATTCTGCAAATCTACAGGAACCCCCAGCTGTTGCAGTCTTGCCCATAGTTTTTCTAGAGGCACAGTGTCAAACGCCTTCGCAAAATCCACAAAGCAACAATATAGATCCTGACGGCGGTTCCTGCTGTCTTCAATCAGAGTTCGCAACGTGAAGATGTGCTCAATGGTTGAGTGCCGGGGTCTGAATCCTGCCTGGGTGAGGGCCCGCATCTCTGCTGCCTCTGCCCAGCCCGTCAACTGCTGCTCGAGAATCCCAGCAAGCAATTTTGCAAACACCGAACTGACCATGATTGTTCCGTAATTGGCTGGGCAGTGTGGGTCACCTGCCTTATATATGGGAACAACTCTGCTATTGGTCCACTGCAGCGGGAAACCTTCCTGTAATGCCTTGTTGAACAAGGCGGTCAGCACTGGTATTATGGACGGTCCTGCCCACTTAAGCAATTCTGCCTGCATACCATCCAAGTCTAGGGCTTTCCCATTGGCAAGACGCTGCAAGCCTTGTTCCACGTCCGAATCTGTGATTTCCAGCACTAGGCCTTCTTGCAAGGGTAATGCTGCATGTGCACCCTGAGGGTCGTATAGCTGTTGCAAGTATTGTCTCCACTGCTTGGGAGTGATATTCCCTGTAGGCTATACTGGCTTTCTAAGAACCCTACGCCAGAAGGTCCTGGGATGACGTTCCAGGAGGTAAAACATTTCCCTTTGATGCGCTGCAATGTACCTGGCTTTCTTAGCTTTAAGGACTGCATGTGGGCGTAAAGCAGGGTCTGTGACTTGGCGGAGCCAGCGTTTGTGTTCCTTGCACTCTGCATCAAACCATTGATTACGTGGGAAGGTTGTGTTCCTGGAGGTCCGTCGCGGGCGGCTTATCCTAGAGCACCTCTCTGCCGCAGTCCTAAGCACATCAGTCAGTCGGCCTGTCTATTGCTCTAGTGTAGGATATTGCAAAATTTCTGCCAGGTCATCTATAAGCATCTGGGCATAAGCCCCTGCATGTTCATAATCCAATCCCAGCTGAGGCATGTGAGGAGTTGTTGCACCGGGGGTTCGGACAACCTGCCAAGCCAACTTCAAGTAAAGTGGTAAGTGGTCTAAGTCGATCTCTTCATCCCTATTAGTTGTTCCCACCTGAAAGTGCTTGACGACATGCATATCCCGCCGGCATCGCGACATAGTCCACCACACTAGATCCGCCCCCCCCCTGGATTTTCCCCGCCTACAAGTGCTCTTTTATGGGTGGAAGGCCACTACTGTGCTAGTCCATTGCAGATTACCAGGTCAAAGATACTGCAGAGCAAAAGCAATTGTCGACCATAGCGCGTGACCTGATTGTCATCTGATGTCCGTGGCCAAGCTCCTTCTGCAGGATGCAACTGCAATATATCATCAGTCAAGGGATCAAATCTCATGGGTTGTTCTACCCCGATGCGCCGCATTGAAGTCTCCAAGGAGTATGACACCGCCTAACCGCTATAGGCCAGATGTCATCATATAGATCGACATAGGGTCCAGCCTATCCACATCCGAAAGTGGGTGTGATAGAAGTTGCTTTCTCGATGTGGAAAGTAGCAGTCGCCACAAAGAGGGGTCTCACATCGCAGCTTTTGCACACGCACCCACAGTACCGGTTGTGCTTGTCTGTCTTGAACAAGGAGATTGATTGTGCCAAGGTTGTTCTAGTAGTAGCAGTGCAACCCCCATGCCCCCGCTTTCCTCGTGCAATCATTGAAGATTGAGTAGTGCCGGTATCCCGGCAAGTCGTATCCTGTGGTCCCTGCATGCTCCCATGTTTCCATGAGGAAGATGAGATCCATGTCTCAAAGCAATCGAAGTTGAGACTATCTCCTTTTCTCGCCATGGGAAGCCCCGACAATTCCGTGAGACCATGCGAGGCACAATTCCTATTTGTTGGCGTGGGCGCAGTGGAGATTCAAAGGGCAACAGCAGAAGGGGGTGGCGTATGGAAGCAGCCGAGATGTGCGAGCAAATGTAAGGTGAGGCAACTTGAGCAGTATGCGGCGGCTGTAGCAGCGGCAGCTGGGCTCGCCGTAGGTCAGCCGGAGGGTTAGCAAGATTCGTGAAAGATTCTACGGTCTGAAAATTTGCATCTTGCCCCGAATCGGTCCATGCAGCTCCTCCCTCATGCGAATTCTTTTAACTTTGGCCAACTCGTGCGTCTCATGGTCTTCTTTGTTGGACCAGGGTCGTCTCGGTCAACATACGGGGCAGTTCCTTTAGTCGCCTACCCCCGGGCGCAGATGACCGCTTTCACTTGCGCATCTCGTATCGTGAACGTGACCACCCGTGGGCGGTCCGGGTGGACGCCATGGCGACGCCTCTAATAATGTTTACCGGCATGGGGAATGTCATTCGAGCAAGAATCAATATTTGGAGCCGGTTAATGAGGTCCTCCCCTACCTCTTCTCTCAGGGCACGTACCACCACATTGTGGCTTCTCCGCCTGAGCTCCTGGAGCTCTCTCGACCGTTGTCAATCCCGCCCAAGACAACGTAAGTTGTTTGTCACCGGGCGGGCATAGGTTGTGGCCTACGCTGGGGCGGGGGGTGGCATGGAGGGCTTGGGGTGCAAGAGTAGATGGCCCCCGGCCGACGCCTTTGCGCAGACTCTTGGGCAGGTGGGACTGCCGTGGCAGGTATAGTGGTCTCTCCTTCCTGAAGCGGGGAGCTTAGCTCCTGCTGAAATTGTTGCTGCCTTGTCAATTCACACATGCACCGTTGCAATTGCTCATGAGCGTCTACATTGAGGCCCTTGCCTTGTTCAGCAATGGCTGCCCTCAGCTCCTGCATCTTACGATCTTGGGCTGCGGAGCTATGCTCCGGCAAGCAAGCGAGAGTCCAGCATAGGGTTCATTGCAGATGAGGCCACTTCTTGTGTCTCGACCCTACTTTGAAGGGCTCTCAATTGTGACTGGCTCTCTTCAAAAGCGACCTGGACTTTTTGCATCACAGTAGCAGCCTCCTCAGCCTCTGATCGAAGGCGGGAGATGGTTACCATTGTCTCCTGCTCAACACGTTGCTTTCCTGTGTCATGGTTTTCATGGCGGTGTACAAGGAATCTATGTGGGCCTGCATGTCAGCAAGACTCTTCTTATCCTTCTGCCTTTCAGAGTGCACTAGGCGAAGGCCATCTTCCAGGTGCTCTATGTGGGTCTCTGATACAATTGAAGAGTTTGCAACAATGAACAGCCTTAGCTTAGAACCACAAGATAAACAAAAGGAGATATATTCAGTATTCAAAGATATACAACCGGCTTAAAGCCGAAACCACTTGATAAGAGCTCCCTTATCCACCCAACCGGGTTCAAGCATGCACAGGAAATCGTTATCCTGCCACCTTCAAGAATCTTCTCTTAGAGCAGCAAGGCGGTACTGGCAAAGGGCGGAGGCTGGTATGACGGTAATCTGGGGCAAGACCAAGAGCGGATATGCAGCTGGGTTGAGGCGTTAGGCAATATCAGACATTACAAGGCTGGATCCCATGTATGAATGCATGTTTCTCCTCTTATTTATATAGACGAAAAGGCTGGCTTCCGGGTTCCCTTTTAGCTTCTGTTAATAGCTTCTCTGAAAGAAATAGGCAAGGGAAATCAGATAAAGGGAAATCAATCGAAAATAGCCTGGATAATCTCGGATTAGCTAAGAATAGCTGAGAATTGGTAAACGGGAGTAGTTTGAATAGGATCCGGCAGCATTTTTGCAGATCCGGCAGAGCTTCGTTGCTCAGTGCCGTTTATTGTTTTAACAATTTGGCGGCCCGTTATCAGCCGCTTTAGGATTTTTAACAAATACATTTCCTTTAATGGTTTCCATATGCCCTTTGCCCTTTACCTGGCTTGAACCACTCCCCCGAGCCGCTCTGTATCAAGTCCTTCCCTTCTTTCAGTCGATCGTCCTCGATCGCTCTATAACCCTGAAAGAAAAATTCCATAAAAAAAAAACCCTTGTCATGAAAAGAGATGTGTTGGTCCTTCCCTTCTTAAGGCCAATCTCTTTTCCCTGGGAATGTTCTTTTTATGATCCTCCAAGGTAGGGTCCGCACTTGGACAGAAAAATCTCCATGCTGATCCATCAAGTAGGCGCCCCTCACTTGAACAGTCATGGCATCCCCAGCCCTTTCTGTTATTCCGGGTAGGTTCCCACCCCTACTTGGACAGAAAGTAAATCCCTTTCTAACAAGAAAGATAGTTCCCTTCCATTAGGAAGCAATAAAAATTTTCATTTTATTCAAAAGAAAACACATACATTCGAATATTTATGCATAACCTACAAAAACTCAAGCCAAACTAAGATAAATGACCGATAGTATGACCGATAGTTAATCGGCTTCTTTCATACTCCCTGGCTGCAGCTTTATCAGCAGCTTTGTCAGCTTTCCCCTGAGAACTGTCAGATGTTTCTGCAATAGTATGCATTAACACTTTTCCTTTGTCTTCCTTGCTCTTGGGAATTTCAATTTCGGTTTGAGGCTTGTCTGTAGGTGTGTGCCTTTTTGGGCAAGAAGCTTTAAAGTGGAGGTTGATTTGGAAGTGGAGGCAGGGAATTGCTAGGTAAGAATCCGTAGAGCAAAGCTATTTGCTCCAATTTGGTTTGATAATCTTGCTCAGATGTGGGCGGTGGCAAAGCAATTTGATTAGCAATTTGCTTGGCTATAAAATCTGCGGTTCTCAACGCCTGCTGGTACTACTGATCAGAGATATTAAAGCGGTTGGCCATTGCACAGGATATGGGAATAGAATCTAGGCTCTGATACCACTTGATACAATTGAAGAGTTTGCAACAATGAACAGCCTTAGCTTAGAACCACAAGATAAACAAAATGAGATATATTCAGTATTCAAAGATATACAACCGGCTTAAAGCCGAAACCACTTGATAAGAGCTCCCTTATCCACCCAACCGGGTTCAAGCATGCACAGGAAATCGTTATCCTGCCACCTTCAAGAATCTTCTCTTAGAGCAGCAAGGCGGTACTGGCAAAGGGCGGAGGCTGGTATGACGGTAATCTGGGGCAAGACCAAGAGCGGATATGCAGCTGGGTTGAGGCGTTAGGCAATATCAGACATTGCAAGGTCGGATCCCATGTATGAATGCAGGTTTCTCCTCTTATTTATATAGACGAAAAGGCTGGCTTCCGGGTTCCCTTTTAGCTTCTGTTAATAGCTTCTCTGAAAGAAATAGGCAAGGGAAATCAGATAAAGGGAAATCAATCGAAAATAGCTTGGATAATCTCGGATTAGCTAAGAATAGCTGAGAATTGGTAAACGGGAGTAGGTTGGATAGGATCCGGCAGCATTTTTGCAGATCCGGCAGAGCCTCGTTGCTAAGTGCCGTTTATTGTTTTAACAATTTGGCGGCCCGTTATCAGCCGCTTTAGGATTTTTAACAAATACATTTCCTTTAATGGTTTCCATATGCCCTTTGCCCTTTGCCATTAACCCTTGCAGGCTTGAACCACTCCCCCGAGCCACTCTGTATCAGTCTCCATGCTGGAAACACGCTGTTTTTCAGTAGCCAGCTGCCTCTTGAGCAATTTGGGTGCGGAGGCCTGCATTTCCTCTGCCAAGCAAGCAATTCGAGCTCTGTTGCCCTCTGCCATTCCTTGAACCTGTTTCCAGTGCTCCTCAACTACCTGGTTTGGTGGTGGTGAAGCACGGATACGGCTTGCCGCTAGGCTAGAGTATCTGTCATATGCCTGCCGAGCTATGCTTGTTAGAAAGTTACGTATCAAATTAATCCCGTAATTGCGGTTGAGCTTGTCGGGAACAAGGATTTTTTCCCGAGCCCAACAGATGTTGGTAACACTTGATGTAATTGAAGTATAGTTTTCTGAACAATAATGTTGACTTCAGTATACTTGAATAAACTGTGTCGAGCTTTTTTGCATTTATGCTAGTTTTTTTTTTTTTTTTTGAAGAATATAAGAATATATTAAACCACTAGAATGCGATCAAGTACAATGATAAGTGTGGTGCTAAGAAATGAAGCGCCCATCATGATCCACAATCTGTAGGAATGTCGACCAAATTTCCCGCTTAACTGTGCCAGACAAGCTTGAGACTTGGTACGCCTGCCACAACTTATGCCTCAAGATCGGAACCAACCGAAAAGGGCTAAGCAATCGCATTCTCGAAAGACCTTCGCCTCCGTCTTTTCCAAATCAGCCACAAAAGCCAAGCTCTGCATAAATGAAACGCATGCCGCTTGGCCACTGCCCACCTGCTAGGAAGGACTCCCAAGAGAATCTTCTGACTGCATAATGAAGTCCCAAAGAGGGCTCTCACCCAGGACCAAGCTGCCCCTACTTCTGTGCATAGGACAAAGCAGTGCTCAATGGTCTCACGTCGCCTCCCACATAAAGGGCATGTTTCCACTACCTGAGGCTTGAACCTGTGGACTCGGACATTCACCCTGAGGCTACGGTGCAAGATGTGCCACAAAAGGGTACGGATTTTAGGAGGAGGCAATGTATTCCACGCCCACTTCTAAGTGACCACTTATCCGAAGGCGGCAACGTGTCCTGAAGCGCTAGGAGCCCATAAGCCGATGCTACAAACTGAGATGCATCAAGTCCACTATGCGACTTCCAAATGCGATTGACTTGAGAAGACAACTGCAATGGAATAGCATTGGCAATTCCGCCCAAGTCCCAGATGTCCCACCGCCAGCCAAATCTCTCCCTAAAAAACTCCCATGGCGCCAGATGACCCTCCCAATACCAGTCACGGATGGATGTTACCCCTGTAGCAATCCATCGGCGCTGAGTACCTGGGTGTAAGGAAGAGGCAAAGGGAGATGCAGAGTCCAAGGGTACCCAGAGAAAGGGCGATGAGGCTACCATACATCTGCTAGGGTCCAATGAAAAGAGAACCTTGACCACCTTCCGTGCCTTCGTGAGACCCTTAAGAAAAGGCGGCATGAGGGAATGGCCGCAAAATCCTCAAACAGAGCCCACGGCAATCGAGCCCTAATAGCCAAGCTTCCTAAACACAATAGAGTGACGGCGGATCGCGCTAACAGAGCCAAACCTGGGACTCCATTGTTCCCGCAACAACCGCCAGATGAATTTCGACACTGAACCTTCGCGGTGCAACGACACATCAAGCATACCCAAACCCCCTGCCTGTTCGACGCACACACTTCCACCATGCGACCTTTCATCAGAGCCCCCTCCTCATTCCCTCCCCAAACAAAATTGCGAATGGTGTCATCCAACTCCTTAACCACACTTTCTGGCGCAAGTATGCAGGAGGCTGCGTAAACATGAGTGCTACAAAGCACTGACTTGGCTACCAGAATCCTACCAGCCATGGTGAATTTACTTTCCCTCCACCAATTCAAATGCTGCTTAAGATTCTGTAATGTCTCCGCCCAAATTGCCCTAGCATTAATGTCCAAGCCAAATGGTATGCCTAACAGTTTGGCAGCTGTGTGTGGTGGTGTTAGAGCCCAGGGAAACTGACTCAACCACGCAGGAGGAGGTTCCTCCAGTACCCACATGGCCGAGCACTTCGACCAGTTATGCTAGTTATTTTAGCATTTCGGTTGTTGTTTACATTCACGTTGTTCGTAAAGGTATATGTTGTTTGTGATTATGTGAAGGCATTTCATAGATAATGATTAGATGTAATTTTTCGTTTTGTGTAGCACCAGGTTCTTTTTTATTTATATATGCTCAATTTTTCTTTTGCAGACAATGAGTGCATTACAAGTGTATATCCATTATAGTAGTCTATGGAAAAACTTAAATGTGTGATAAGATTTAGATTGTGCTAGTTTAGAGATAGCACATATCTTGCTTGGATGTTGCTATTATTTCGATGATTTGCACATCGAAATAGGATAGATTTGAGAATGGAAGTAATTTGTTTTGCACACCGAAATATATATTTGTATTTGAGAATGGAAGAATGAATGTCGATTGTTAATTTTTGACAAATACAAAATATTTCTAGCAATGACTTTTTTTTGAAGAACGTGTTTTACTTCATATTATACACTCAAAATATTACAAAGTACTTCCAGAAGTAAGAAATGTCCCTGAAGCATCAATCACTTTTAGATGATCACTCTTTATTGGAATTTTAATACGATCAGGCCAATTGGAGATCTGAAAAGAATTATACAACTTCTTACGAATTTCTTGAAGCACCACCTGAGAAGAAATACGCTTATCATAAAAGACCTTTCTTCGCCTTCGCTTCCATACACTCCATATTAGCCAAGACTTTGCCATGTGAAATGCAATCCTTTTAGAAGCAATCCACTAATTTGGATAAATACCCAAAAGAAAGTACTGACTATCCAAAGATACTCCAAAAAGAGAATGCAGCCAGGACCTAAGACCACTCAGCTCTGCACACAAATATAAATTTCTAGCAATGACTTTGTCAATATAATGTTTATGGTATCTTATATTATCATTATCTTATATTATAATGTTATACCGTAATTCTTGGATTGGATCAAGCCCTAATTTGAATGGCCGAGATCATCTAGGTGCATCTGAAGGCTGAGATTTCTCGCACAACTTCCTACTACCATGATTGGTCTTATGGGGAAAGGGTAAAGGAAAGGGGAGAAAAGGAAAAGGGAGGAGGAAAGGGAGAACGTGAAGGGGCAAAAAGGCACGGGAAAAAGGAAAAAAAAGAGAGGGAAAAGGGTGGGTTTAAGAGAATAGAAAAATACATGGGAAAAGGGAAAGGAAAAAAAAAAGGAAAGGGGAAGGGAACCTGAGAAAAAGGCATGAGGAAAGGGAAAGAGGTAAAGGGGAAAAGGAAAGGGGAAATGACACAGGAAAATGGGAAAGAATGGAAAAAAGGGTGAAAATGGGAAAATAAAGGGGAAAAAAAAAAGCATCGGAAAAGGAAAGGGAAAAAGAGCATGGGAAAGAGGAGAAAAAGGGAAAGGGTGAGGAAAGAAAAAAAGGGAAGGGAAAAATGGCGTGGGAAAGGAAAAGAGAGAGGTAAAGGGAAGGGAAAAGGAACACTGATAAAAGGAAAAGAGTAAAGGGTTGGGAAAATGAGGAAAGGGGCAGGGAAAAGGGGGAAAAGGAAATGGATGGAGAGAAGGGAAGGGAAAAAGGGAAAGTGAAAGAATAAAGAAAAAGGGAGGGGCAAAGGAGGAAATAGAACCTGGAAAAGGGGCATTAGAAAAAGGGAAGAGGGAAATGAGAAAAAGACAGGGGAAAAGGTCACGAGAAAAAAAGGAAGAGGAAAAGGGCGAAGAAAGTAAAAAAGGAAGCGAAAAGAAGACATGGAAAATAGAAAAGAGGAAGAGGGAAAGGGTGGGGGAAAAGAGGAAAACGGAATGGAAAAAAAAAAGAAACAGAACAAATGTGGGAAGGGCATGGGAAAAGGAAAGGAAGGGAGAAAAGGTGAAGGGAAAAAGGTCATGGGTAAAAGAGGAAGAGGGAAAGGGAAAAGGAGGAAGACGGAAAGGAAAAAGCTTATTAGAAAAAGGGAAAGGAAAAAGGACTGAGAAAAGAAAAAGAGAGAAAGGGTCAAAAAAGAAGGGGGGAAAGGGGAGCAGGATAAGGGTGAGGATGAAGGAATTGAAAAAGAGGAAGAGGAAGAGGAAGGGGAAAATGGCACGGAAAAAAAAGGGAAGAGGGAAAGGGTGAGAAAAGAGGAAAAAGAGCATGGAAAAAGGGAAAGAAAAAAAAGAAAAGGAGGAAAGGGAAGAGAAAAAGAGAAAAAGGGTGGGGAAAGGATGAAAAGAGGCACATAAAAGAAGGTAGAGAAAAGGGAAATGAAAGGGACATAAGGAAAGAGAAAATGAAAAGGAAGAGGGAAAGGAAAGGGAAAAAGGGAAAGGGTGGCGAAAAAATGAAAAGGGAAGGGAAAGAAAAAAGGAAAAGGAATGCGAAAATGGGGAAGGGAAGGGAAAACGGGCAAGAGGAAAAGGGAAGAGGGAAATGGGAAAGGAGAAGTGGAAAAGGGCAAGGGATAAAGAGGAAGAGAATGGGGATAGGAAGAAAAGGGGCACATAAAGTGACGAAAAGAGAAAGAAAAAAGTGCATGAGAAAAAGAAAAGTAAAAAGGAAAAGGAAAAGGAAGGCAAAAAATGGGAAGGGCGGGAAAGGATGAAAAAGGAAGGAAAAATGTCTGTCAGAAAAAAAAGAAAGGGAAAAAGGGAAAGGGGAACGAAAAGGGAAGAGAAGGGGAGGAAAAAAAAGAAAAAAAGAGAGAAGGAAAAAAAGGGACGTGTAGGGGAAAAATGAGAAAAAAAGGGGGAAAAAAAAAGGAAAGTGTGGAGGAAAATGAGGAAAAAAGGAAATGCGAGATAGAGCAAAGACAAAGGGAAGATGAAGGGTGTGGAATGCACAAAAACCTCTTAAAGCCCAGCAATGCTGGGCTTGGTTTCGATTATATTATATTTATGAAAAGGAGTCTGAGCTGAATAGGTTTTCATCCATACAAATTCTCAACTTATGCCCAGCAACGCTGGGCACAATTACTAGTAATGATAATGATATGATACTTCAAGAAATTGTTTAATCAATATTAAGAAATTAGCGTGTACTTTGTGTTGGGTGGTATTAGTGGCGTAAGACCATTGTCTCTCTACTTTTATTCCTAACAATCCTCTAGGGGGCATACATTTCCGGTGGGGCATGGCAATCCAATGTTACCGCGACTTCGTAACAAATAAATACAATGGAAGCATCAATAGAATTAGCAATCTAGTTCATTGTTGACTTGAGTAGGCATAGACTGCTTGCAAGACCCTTGCTTGCATTAAGAAAGCAAGACTTTTATTTGCAAGTGTTGAGTGACTAAATGCTTCACATTGACTCTAGGACCATCTTTTGCACATTGCATTGCCTAAAACAATAGATCTTGCCGGCTTATGCTACAACATTGTCTGGGGTAGAATAAAGATAGATGCGGCTTACAAAGATGTTTCTTTAAGATGACACCTTATACCTAGATCGCCTATATACTGAAATAAAAACATGCATATTTAAGATGACACCTTATATGTAGATCACCTATATACTGAAATAAAAACACATGCATATGCAGACTAATCTAACGACATTAAGTATATGTCTAGTTGTTGCATTTCCATAGCCTCATGTTATTTACTGCTACAAGATACTGTCATGTGTCAGCAAGCTATGATTGAGACAGATAGAAGACAGAGCATTGATTTCACCTCTTCTAGACAATGAAAATATAGCCGAGCAACAAATGGTAATGATTCTAAAATCCATCTATTTAGCTAAAGTCTACGATACCTACATTTTCATATACATGAAAGGAATCATCCAACTCATCTATAGCTTCTCTATTCTGCATTGCTAGTGCTTGCCAAGTTTGGCTTTATCCTGCATAGAAACCGTGGATGTCCCCATTCTTGCAATTTATCAAGGCACATGCTTTTGAAAAGTTAGCGGCCCTAAAGAACCTAGTGCATTTGCCAAAAATAATTATATAATCTATATCAACCACATAAATAATCTATATCAACCACATAATAAAAGTATGCTTTTATAAAACTTGCTACATTTGCTAACCTGTTGTGCCAAGACAAGATGTTCTATCCTATCAATTTGCCTTATGCACAGCGACGGCAGGTGAATGATGCATCCAATTCTTTCACGGAATGCCTGAGCAAGATGATGTTGCATGGAAGTAATACTTAAATCCAAACTGCAAAAGGTGTGCATACCTGCTAAGTTGCAGTACAGTAGCATCATGATGCACCAACTGGAAAAATGCCATCAATATTCTGCGCGTAATTGTATAAGAGTGCAATGTTAGATCTACAACAACTTTATTTCTGGCCGCCTCTCTGTTGTAAACAACCTATGTGTTAGATACCTCCAAGGAAGTTGACATGCCAAAACACATAACAAAAATAAAAAAATAAAACACCACTGCCTACCTTACTATCTGCAGATCCTTTGAAAGGATGCCAACCTTTGATTCCCATCCCTTGCATGTAAGCAAAAACCAAATGGCAGAAAAATTGCCAATGTTATCCACAAACAAATGCCACAAACATGGTGATGATAGTTGTATACATGCATCTGATGGCTTTTCTGCTTTCCGGGGGGTTCACACATGTAAGAATACATGTGCGTGGACGGAGAAGGGGTTTTTTTGAAAAAAAAAAGGGAAATTTACCAAAATAACCTTAATTGTTGACTTAATTCCCAAAAAGCCCTTTGTATTTTTGAAATTCCCAAAATGCCCTTAATTCTTAAGTATTTTCCCAAATAGCCCTTTGTATTTTAAAAATTACCAAAAAGCACGTTTCACAATAGAGGATCATTTTCTAAGAGTAAGTGGTTCTTACAGATGACAATAATTTGGAAAATAAATTTCAAAAATCATTGTGACAAAAATATGCAACAGAAATGTCAAATAGAATTTCTGCAACTGCCTTCATTATGGTCGGCATTACCACAATGTGCACGTACACACGCTTTTTTCAATCCCTGTCTTCTGTCCTATCCTGCTTTCTTTTAGGCCTACCAGGAGGATGACATGTTGCAGGAGGTAGCAATTCATTATTTTCAAGAAGTTCAACATTTGGAGGATAGATACGGACAATATATAAATAGCAAAATGAGCTCTACAAGTAACATGTATGGGTATAAAGCAGCTTCTCCACAAGATGCACACAAAGCTTCCCCTTCAATACGATTTTTATAAAAGCATTAACTTAGTAGTCTTCGATCATTTCTAGTATTAGAATCATAGGCGTATCTCTAGCTTTTGGTGGTTTTTAAACTACAAGGGGGCTATTTGGGAAAATACTTAAGAATTAAGGGCATTTTGGGAATTTCACAAATACGATGGGAAAATACTTAAGAATTAAGGGCATTTTGGGAATTTCACAAATACGAAGGGCTTTTTGGGAATTAAGTCAACAATTAGGGTTATTTTGGTAAATTTCCCAAAAAAAAAAGTACGTATACCTGCGGTCGCTCCTACGTTTTGGCGCCTCGACTGTATGAATTTCCACGGTTCCGGGAGGGTTTTCTTCGATCAGCCAAGGTGTTAGAATACGTTTTGAGGGCCGGGAAACTGAAGCTTGCTGCCAGATATACATTAAGGGATTTGATGTTTCGAGGCTTGATATTCTCATTTTTGCAAGCATTCTCAGCCATCATTCTTGATGTGATATACATTCTAGGCAAACAATTGGTAAGGCTTCTGGGCTTTTGCTTCTATTCTATGTTTCTTTCTTTGCTAGTATTCTGTCCCGGTCAAATTTCGGGTTCTTTTTCTAGAATGTCTTTGCTCTTCATTCTCTACAGATGTAACGGGAGTTATTTCGATTTTCTACAACTAAAATTTGTGGAGCTAACAAGCATATTTTGGGTCTTCCAAAGCTTTACGCTTCTCATTTCTGGTAGCATGGCATATAATGGGCACGTTTCATTGCAGAGTGGAGCTTTGGGAGCGGCCATGGCTGAAGCTAAGAGCCATTTTTCTGTTGTTTTTTCCTCCTTTTAGTAGTATTCCACGGTTCTTGCTTCTTTTGGCAAATATGGAATTTTTCCAGCTACAGCTATAGATTATGGTTCCAAGGGATAATTTCTTCTGTGCTTTGTGTTTATGGTGCAACTTAGCAACATTTTTTTCGATATGTGGAGGGAGTCGACATTTAGTAATTGTTGAAAATGGGAGTCCTGCTTTACATCTCTACTTTTTCCTGATTTCTTCATTTGATATCTAGGTACACAGGCCTCCTGGCTACATGAATATACAAGTCTTCTGCATATGCGACAATCAGGCGAACTAGAAGATGATAAGGCTTGAGTTGGCTGCTATAATGAAGTTCTAAGCATGGAAGGTTTCACAAAGCAAAATCTTTTAAATCTTAACAGTGAAGGCCGTTGTCTTGTAACTGACCGTGGAGCTTTTGGTAAGCATAAACAAATCTTTCTTTATGCATGCATCTTACGAAGTACTAATGTTTAAGCCATGTAACTTGTAGTGTTGTTCAACATATATGGACCAAATTCTGGATGTGAAGACTTGGAGCATCAACAGAAGGTCCTACAAGTATATGCTGTTTTTATATATCTATGTTCTATGTTGCATTGCATTCCACATGTTTACGTGTGTGCTATGAGCAGAAAAATAGTTAATAAATGAATGATTGACCCAAATAAAAAATGTTGCATAATTGGCACTTTCTCTAAGACTCTGCTCTGTACATCTTTAGCATTCCACTGTAGACTTTGCTCCATAGGGCCACACCACTAATATCAACTCTCTTAAAAAGAACAATGCCATTAACTCTCTTAAAAAGAACAAGCGTACTGCATAGAACAAGGTCAGATTGTAATGAAGCATAAATTGGGTTCATGACATACATTGAAGGAGGATAAAATGCTAAGATCATTAGGTATTCGCAGATCTAGACGCCATCTTGTCACCGCACGTAAAAGCCCCGGCCTCCCATGACTCCTCCAGGTATGGATTTATTTGTCGAATGCCAATTAGTTTTCTCCAGGTTTTAGAATTTTGGCTGAATCTCCTATATAAGCAGGTACTGTCAAGAATCGAATAAGATTGGGTGGCTAGATGATGCACTTAAATCTGCAGAGTTTATGCAGCAACGGGGATTGGGTATATCTAGAGATATTGCTTACCATCTGATGCAAGAGTGTACCAAACAACAGACTTTAGAGCATGGTAGTCGTGTGTAGTCTCTGATGATTCTTAATGGACTTGATTCAGTTTCAGTCTTGAGTGACCATCTTGTTTGTCTATTTTCAGGCTCTAGGTATTTGGTTGCAGCAAATCAGGCATTTAATAAAGTCTTAGGACCAAGTCAATATACATGGAATGCAATTATTGATGGAAATGCCAAACTTGCTGAAGGTGACCTGGCACTACAATTGTATCACAATATGTCGCATGAGAGTGCAAAGCTTGACAAATGCACATTTCTGGGCATTTTAAGAGCAGGTGGAACTATTCATCATGGAAGACATATTCATGAGCAGATTGTAGAGAAGGGGATCCAATCTGATGTGGCTGTCTCAATACTTAATGCTCATAATCTTATTTGTTGTTTGCAGGATATAGGCACAATCGGGGGCAACACATGGACATAGTTTGCTATACAATACACACAAACACTACACATAGAATCAACTCATCAGTTCACATTTCCGGTTGCCGCAGTTGGTTCTTCCCACCTATTCGCAGTCCTCCTCTTGCTTGCAGTCTATGGCAGGTTTTGTACAAAGCATTTCAGTAAATGAAATTGGACGCTTTGTTATGGATATGGTTACATTCTTGCTGGCATTAATAGCACATGATATCAGGAATCAGCCCGCTACATTCTGGCCTTCTATTCTCTTGCAACACAGCTTGCTTTAGGTAGCTGATTTTCTTCCAAGGTAGTTGGAGAATGAATTTCATTTGTATTTAACTGATTTGCATCTTTTGTTAAATGGTAACATGGTATGCATTTCATGCATCTCTATTCTAAGTTTGTGGTGCTTTTCATTTATGTTTTCAATGAATAGTTTGTTTGTTTGAGCATATGAACATGTTATTATAAAGCAATTATCCACTTAGTTTCCACAACTTCATAAATATATCTCTGTTTTCCTTAAGCAGGGTTGGAGATAACTGGGTACAGAGTCCCATGAGAGAATTCATTGTCATTCATTCTGCAGGTCAACGAGATGATGCCCAGATTCGTAACCTAAGAACGGAGCTTAACACGCCTGCTTTCATCAAGTAATACAGAGTTGCTTGCCTTTTTATGTTAAATCCTCATCACTCGGTTTTGAACTGTTCAGAATTTATCTTCAAAGGGACTGTTATAAGTGCAGGAGAACAACCAAGTTTCAGAGGCAATGATAAAACAACCAAGTTTCAGGTTTACTACATTCGCCATTCTGAGGTAACACACGGCTACCTTTTACATGACTGTAATGTGCAAATCAATGTTCAAAATTGACTTTGTCTGACAATAGAATATTTACATAGACCTGTCATGTGAAATTCACACATGGTTCAAGAGCAGTGCTGCTCATTCAATCTACTACTGTAACCGAAGCGAAAATCTACGATGCAAATCTGGCAGCAATAGAAGCATTTGTAGGTATTGACATAGAGCTCATAGAAGCATTTGTAGGTACTAGGTATTGACATAGAGCTCATAGAAGCATTTGTAGGTACTAGGTATTGACATAGAGCTCATAGTTGTAGTAGTGAAGAATAAAGGCATCCATGTAATACTTGATGCAGACAAGGCCCAAAAATGTGTAGAGCAAACATGTTGCAACTAAAGTTTGTATCCCTTTTTTTTCTCTGTTCTGCAAGAAGGCCGATTTGCATCTCTTGGACTATCTAAATGGTTGCTACAGTTGCAGGAGGTATTTGGAGAGAATCCGTCAGCATTTGGAATCCGACCATTTGGAGAGAATTTGTTTTTTAAGGTCTCCCAAGTAGATCAGAGCTATTAAATCATGTGGAACAGGGCCATTAAATGAAGGCATCATTACATTCTTTGTCTGTTTTATGTCTGGAAGTGTTTCTTTTGGTTGGAAACCTTTATATTAGAAGTTTATGTTATATGTTCCAAAAGGATCTCCTTGACGACGTTTTCAATGGACGTCTACTAAAAACTCTATACCTAAGGCACAACTTACAACTTGCCTAATAGAACTTGAAAGAAATTCAAGATAACTACTTGGAGCACGCTCTGACAATATGCATGCATATGTGCAGATAAATATACATGATCCCTTTGAACATGGATTATAGAGATGGAGTTTCCCACTTGAATATGAATTAGACCCAAACCCATTACATTTGCAACATTGAACCTTTAACGACCTTAGAACATTACCTCATTCAACATGCCTATGGTTCCCAGCCTTCCTATCAATGATGTCTACAATGCTCTACAGCCATTCCATGGTCGCAAATGAAACCCCAAATGTGCAATTTTGGGCAAAATCAAGTTCAACTAATATGACTTTAGCATTGGAAATCGAAAAACTTGTGAAGCTTGCAGCTTGAATGTAAATGTAAGGTAGAGGGTAGGCTACATGAATAAATATTGGATGTAAAAATAAGGTTAAGGGTAGGGTAAATTGTGCTTAGACTGGGTGTAATAGTATGGAATCGGGTATTCTGCTTCGACAACACAAGACCTGATGCACGCACATGCCATATGCCCCTAACATAGAGGTGAACCCCCCGGGTCTGCTTTATATATGGGCATTTATAAGTATAAACGCTGGTTCATAATTTTCACCAATAATGCATGCATGAATTAGCTTACCTTTGGCAAATGCTGCTAAGCAACTGAAAGCATTAACTTAACTCAGCAAGCCGCAAGTTTTGCATTTGTTTACAAAAATGAAGAGCATCTTGCCCATGTCCCTGATGGGCAAATAGCATTCCAAAAAACTATGTTTCTAATTCTCATGCTATTGAACCTCCATGCTACACTTGCTGTAGATATTCAAGACTCATTCAAAATTGGAGCCTATGCTGCCATATGATATCATTTATAAAGAAATTACTATGGATGTTTAATTGATTGCCACGCTGAGAATTTTGATCTAAGGTTGTGTCTATTAGACAAAGAAAACGTTAATAGCCTAGAAGACCGAGTCATATATATGCATCTTGCTCTGTCCATCCTCCACGTCTGCTTCTCCAGTTATATAATCCAGCGATGTCAAGTCATTCTCACTAGTACATACAAGCCCCTTATCTTTTAGCCCCTCTCCATTGGGCTTTAATTCTGAAATGATGTCATATCTCTCCTTACTCAAAATAAGTGCTCTTTTCCCTTTTTGCACTTTGCACCAGAGTCTTCTGGTATTCATTAAACAATTAGACATAGCAAGCAAGCTGAACCATCTCTACAGCCTGATACAAAAGATTGCCAAAACGGATTTCGTCCATTGCCGTGTTACGCTTTCAAAACTATGCCTTTCTCTAGCATGATGCCAAAGCGTCATAGGTAAGAAACATTCATTACACCGCTTCAGAAATCCAGCAATGAATAAAGCCCATGAATGTATTTTCATTTGGCATTTGGTTGAAGCCTCTTGCTTTCATCAAGCAAATTGCCACATTCGACATATTTATCAGCAATGAGTTTCAAAGATTGCACTCTAGATTGCTTCAAATCATATGCTCGTATGGACCTGCCTTGTGGTAATGTCTTGTTGCTAACATAATGTTTCAAAATATTTTTAGAGATGCTATTTTATGCTGCATGCTTTCAAAATACTGTAAGGGGCAAACATACCTCACCGAATGCCCCAAAATGAGACTTAGGTTTTAAGACAGGAAGTATAACAGAGCATTCAAATAGGAACTAAAAAATACCGGGTATATATGTGGCTGTGCATATTGGATGCTCACATAAATGATATAAGTCAGAGAACCTGAGAACCCGACCAAGACCAATTTTCAGATGAATGTCCAAGATCCACTTTCAGATAAGGACTGAAATTGCTTAGAAAAGCTGCGAGCTTTTGCTTATTTCTCATTTCCCACTAAGCATATTTATTACATATTAAATATAGTCGTCGTCATCTTTCTCCCCTCTATCATCCTCAGGCTCCATATGTTTGCAAGTTTTCTCTCCTATTTTTCTACCAGGTCCTTCAGTTACAATGTGGCTTTTAGAAACCTGCTCAACGTGAACTCCTACTTGTCCACCATTAGCTCCGACAAGGTTTTGTGGGCAAATTGTATTCTGCAGTTTCTTATCCAAGGATATATTATTTCTATGATTGTCTTCTTGACTTCCTCTTTACTTCATTACTATCTAAAAGACCATTGGCGACAGATGATTCGGCCCCAATATTTGCCTCATTGCCACTGGCAATAGGCTGTGCATCATGTTCATTCTCATTCTCATTCTCATTCTCATTCTCATTCTCATTCTCATTCTCATTCTCATTCTCATTCTCATTCTCATTCTCATTCTCATTCTCATTCTTGACCCGTTTTTGCATGCCTTCTTGTGCACCTGTCATCAGAACATAATAAGGAAACCAAAACAAAATATGTACATCTTTAACTACAAACTAAGGATAAAATTACCCGTAAAACACCACCTTGCTATGTGAGAGTTTTAAGATAAGATAAGATGAATTTTTACGTCCACGGGAACCCAACGGGTCATGGGACGAAATAGAATATGAGTTGTTCCCACCAAGCTAACCAAGTAAAGAGAATCAAATTATAACACAATTACAAATTAGTTAAGGCTAGTCAGAACATAGAGCAGACAATACAAACAACCATAGCCATGCATTACAGGGACACAAGACAAGTCGTGCATAAAAAAAGTAAAATAGAAATTGATATTATAATATACCATGATGCAACCTCAATAGAACATAGATGACCATGTCATTCTGGGCAATATGAAACTCTTATTGATAAATACAAAAGAAAACATACCTTCGTGGTAACATGTGTTGAGTGCATGAGCAAATTAAGAATTTCATGCTCAGTTTGATCAAAGAATATTTTGAGCAAAAGAATGTGTGCCACTCTTGTTTCTTGCTCGCTAACACAGTTTGATTTTTTGAATACTAGATAAAGCATAAAAATCTGTACACCGAGCAAAATGGCATATTCACCCCTTATTCCTTAATCTACACCGTACGTAAAGTTCCTCGTTTGTGGGGTATGCAAGTACAAAATTTGCTATACTGTATAACAAGATTCGCAAAATACTATAAGATTTCAAGCGGAATACTATATGGTGTTGATTTTGTACGTGCAAAATACAATTATGAGGGCTCTCGCTGCCCTACGACACCCCCCGTGTGAATATGCACCCAAACCAAAGGGGGTTTAAGGGGGATTTTAATTTAAATGTGTTGGACCCAATGGTTGTGTTAATTAATGTCAATGGTAGTTATGTGTTGGTTGTTAATGTCAATGGTTGGTATGTGTTGGTTGTTATGTGTTGGGGGATTTAATTTTTATATGTTGGATGTTAATGGTTTGTGTTGCAAAAAAAAAAAAAAAAAATTCCCTTCGGGCCTTTTAGGACGCCCCCCCCTGTGACAAAAAAATTTAGAATTCAAACCAGAAAAAAACTAGAATTCATTTGAGGCTTTCATCACCTGTAGCTTTTGAATCTCATCACAATAAAACAAATTGAACATAAGTAAAAGTTACCATAAAAATAGAGCGGATTGATCCCATTATTCTGAAAGTCTTGCAACACCCATACACAAACATTTTTCAACTGAAATTTAATAGCAGCCTTTGGCCTCCATGGGTTCTTGTGGTGAGAAACCAAAGTGGAAAACTTTTCTGCTTGTTAGCACAAGGATCTAGAAGCCTTGGAATTTGCTTAATAACTGCCTCAAAATCTAAAAATGCATGGTAATTTTTTGCAACCTTCATTCAGAATGAGCCATAAAACAATATCCAATAGCACAATCCTGTATTAATCAGCTGATAGGATGTGAAAGCCTACCAAACCCGGCCGAAAAATTGCTGTTTTAGCATAGATAACTTAACCAAACATATCCATATCATATACTATCAAAAAGATCTCGGAGAGAGCTTTCCAACGCAATAAAAATCATCTCAAACAGAGCTCTGGATCAAAAGTTATGATAAGAAATGTGTTGCCGACGGGGAAACTGCACTACATGCGCCCTTCAAGCCCACAAAAAGAGGGCTTTTGTTATGAGCCATTGGTTGTTGACCATTATGCACCACACGCACAAAAAAGTGCTTTTGTTGTGAGCCATTGGTTGTTGACCATTATGCACCACACGCACAAAAAAAGGGCTTTTGTTGTGAGCCATTGGTTGTTGACCATTGGAAAAAAAAGGCTAAAATCAATGGCTCAGAAATGGTGCACTCTAGATGTACGCATTAGTACATTCATTTGAATACATCACAAAATCATAGGAAAACCTTAGTGAAAAGCGTACAAAAACACAAAGAAAACCCCCTGTTATTATGCTACATATTCCAAGCAACATAATACCTCTTTCGAAGGAAACAAAGAGCAATACCATGTCCCTTAACAAAGTTCCATCTGTTGTAACAATGATTTGTCTATTTAACAGATTTGAAATACTCGCTCCACTTTGAAATAGCCAAAGCGAACACCGAGTCATCTATGGTGCAAGAGATGGGGCCACAAATTTTCCTTTAGAAGGAGCTTATAGACTCATTATTTCCATTGATGTCATCAGAAGAGTGCACACTCTAGCAAAAGATCGTAGGCATGAGGCCTTTGAATAAAGTAAATAACCTGTGAAATGAGTTATGCTGTTTTACTTATTTTGCCAAAACAATGTGGCTTTGAATACTTATATACTAACTAGTTGCATGGTGTGTATCTTAGTTTGCAAGATTTATAAATATGATGATGCTTTGAAGCTACTGCTATGATGTTTGTCTATGCTTCGAACAAATAATAAATCAAGAGCTAATCTAAAAGTGATCTAAAGCTCTTTAACCTAGGAGTGCTACAATGCATGCAATTCTTATGCAGGAGACCTTTGAACAGTAGATACCATCATTAGGCATATATACAACTGGAATTGGCTAGCTCTCTCATAAATTGTTGTTAAGTCCATATATGTATAACCAGGATTCCCTTGAGAAAGCAAGGTACTGGCCAGCTCTCTCAAAGTTCTTTTCCTCAGTATATATACGTTTAACACTTCATGTTTCATGCCTTGGAAGAGCATTCAGTGCATATGATGCAATCATGCGTGCAATCATGGAATGCAGTAAAATACCAGGCTACAATACCTGTAAAAATCTCAACTCCCATTTTTTCCAGCCAAGAGCTTGAAAACAATTGAAGGCACAGATCTCCATCTCAAAATCACACCAAAACTCTTCTTGCCAGAAGTCGGCACAAGCCAAACACTATATAGAACAATAACAAATAAAATATGGTTTGATACCATATTGAAGCAGTAAATAAATGTCTATCCAAGCACGACATTCAACAACCTGCAATACCCTGTAAATGGAAATTGATCATACCAAGCTTGCTAGAGAAATCTTTCATCTGCATTGTCAGATTATTAATGATTTTGAGGCCATATTTTGATATAATGGTTCCCATGTGCAACTTAGATGACTTCAATTTCTTCAATGCTTTCATGTAATCAATAACAGTCCAACAAGTGAAAACTGCCCAATAACTTTCAATAAACCATACTGATGAAATGGAAATGAATCCTACCAACAGAACATATATTTGAAGCTTTTGGAAGACTGTCACGAGCAGCTATCATCGGAGCAATATGATTCATGTATTCACAGGATTTTGTGATCCAGACAAGTGAACTGTGAGCTTTTATTGAAAAATTTCATGCTACACCCTGAACACATCAGTCGTAAACCATAACAATGCTGGTTTACTGGTTTACAACTGACAATTTCAAGACTAAGCTTGGGTATGCTTAGTGCAGTTAATAGAAATGGGCATGAATGAACTTAAGTTCTATTTGCTGAAAAAAATGAGCAATAGGATATTAAGAAAGTGATTATACCACATAAATATGCGAACTACAGTCGTCCTATTGAACCGACCTTACTCTATAATAGGGACACTGTAACACACCTAGGGGGTTGAGGGATAGGTAAATAATTTTTATTCTTAACCTCAGGTCAGGAATATTTAAAAGAATTGCAACGGTTGGAAACAAATTGAATACATGTGTCTATACTAAGGTACGGTAGATATCTAAGGAAAATAGAGGTAATATCTGAACTAGAATAGTAGATCTATGATTAGAGGAGATAAACTAAATAAGAACTAGTTATGGTGCCCGGCGTTGCCGGGCTTTAGTAGTGATTTGGAAGGGTGCCTTTGTTTGTTTGGTAATTTTATGGAGATGGTTTTATAGTTAGGTGCCATTGGTGTAATGTGAAAGAAACAATTATTTTCAAAAGTAGACATATTTTCACGTTGGAGATTGACAGTCTTGGCAATGAGGTTTATTAGTTGAGAATAGTAGAAGCAATGTAGAAGAATGTGACTGGAACATTTCAATTACATGTGTCCTGTAAAGATAAATTGAACTGTGAAGATAATTTGACAGAGCTCCATGGAACAGTCAATATATTCCTTGGTAGTCAAGAAGTTTTATCAATATGCTGAATGTGGATGTAGACGTTCTTGTTATGGTTAGAAAGATGCTTATAAAATAGCATGAAATGTCCAAAAAGATATGTTGATCTCAAATTGACTGAGCTACTTAAAATCGAACAATATGTCACAATCCCTAAGAGAAATATTGAATGTGAATTGTAAAGCCCGGCATTGCCAGGCTTTACAAATTTTGTTGTAGATAGCTTTTAAGTTGAAGACACGTACAATAGCTGGCTAAATTAAAAAGTGGATTATTTACTTCATCTAGCTAGATTTTTCTATTGCACACTTGATTGACTACACAATCCTTTCTCTATTAATATTTAGTTGCTTAACATGGTTGGAAAGCTTTATTTTACTCTGAGAGTCTAAGGTACCAACAAAACTAAAGTACATGCATATGCCATTGTGAAATTGGAAGATCTAATACATGGTTATAGTTATAATGGTTTGTGGAAGCATATATCATGCATCTACAATAGAACCTGTCATTGAATAAAGTATAACTAAGAAAACTTGCCAAAAGAAGGGTACAGCGTTGGCTTGGCCAGCACAAAAAGACACGACATTCTTAATGGGCTACGAAATGGATAAGCACCAAGCTATTTGATTAGACCAAATACATGGTTATAGTTGTAGTGGTTTGGGGAAGCATATATCACCCGTCTACATTATTGAACTAAGATAACTAAGAAAACTTGCCAGAGAAGGTACCACATTGACAATGGAGCAATGTGAGGAAGTCTTAAGCGAATGAAACTAAGAACCTACAACAGAATAGAAAAGGTACTTCCAAGAATATGTGAATTTTGCATCCTATCTAGGTGGGATGTAAGCCCCTTGGCCATCATATCTGCGTATAAGAAAGCAGCAACATATGTCACCCCTAAAAACTCCCATTGGTAATTCTGCAAAAGAAGCACGGTATAAGATGAAGCAAAGGTTGTGTAGTTTGCACATAAATCCCTTTTTAAAATAAGAGTACCTTGACATCGCATCTTCACAACTTTGAGCCTTTATTGAATGGAAAAAATGAAAATAATTAGGCAGATATAGATGAAGACATGCTTGCAAATTCTTTATTTTATCCTCTTATATGTATCTCTGTGCACTGCTAGTGCTATCTGTACAGAATAGAATCTTGTGTACTGCCAGTGCTATTTCTACAGAATAGAATCCTGATTACAAAGGCCACATTACTGCCTGGGATACATAATTAAGGCAGAGCTTGCATCAGCCTTCACTACTGTGCATATCACATTAGAGCCAAGACCTTTTTTTTTGGTCAAAATAGCACCCGTGTTATAACTGCATATTAAATACACTTTTCACATGGGTTTTTCATTTTGCCATAGCGTTTTATTTGATATGCATGCAATAGAGAACTGTACGCGGGATAATTCAGGCTATGATAGCAATGCTATGCAGATGCATATGGTTCACTGGATCAGATGCAGATATCTCCAGAACATGTATTAACAGCGATGCCGTAAGAACATACGTCCTAAGCCTGCAATTTTCTAGTAAAACAATGAATGTAAACATTAATAAGGACAGCGAAAAACTTTCAAAGCATCGGAGTTATTTTAGCAAAGGACAGGGAAAAACTTTCAAAGCATGGGAGCTACTTTATCAGATGTGCTCCATTGGTCAGTCCACAAAGGTCAGCAACAGTTACACGCAATTCTTTAAGGCTTTGCTCAATCTGTCCTAGATCTGGCAATGATGTTGTGAATGCATAATCTGCAATACTCAATCTGGCCAGAGATACAGTCAAATGCACAGTCAAATGCAAAATGTGAGAATAGCCCAACCGCATCAATATCACAAGAATATCTGAGGTCCATAGAGTTCTCAGATTCATTTGTGACTTTTGCTGCATGTCTGCTGCATGTTTGACTTCCCTGTACCATGCCATTATACAACAGAAAAGTAAGATTAACTTAAACTAAAGATGGGAAGTCTAACCCTAAAGCTAAATATTTACCTGCATGAAAATATGCAAAACTATAAGCAACAGAGAACATGAATGCAAACAAATAAAATAGAATAAGTGACAAAATACTGTTGTTGGCAACATCAAGGTACTTTTAAGCTAGCTGCTAAATAATCAAATCTAATGCAGTATAGAAGATGGAGATACAAAACTTGGCAAAGAATATAAGAACATTCAACCTTGACCAGGCCTAAGTATAGAAGAATGATATAAAGCTGTCCCAAATTGGCACAAAATTCTAAGACACTTGTGGTGGCGGCTGAGTACCTTGTGACACCTTGGTGAAATTGCTTTGTGGATATGCCTGCCATCGTTGCAACAAAGCCACTGGCACCTACATGACAGATAAATAGATGGCAGACCACCGATGAAAACAATGAATTCGAAGAGAAAGCATAGAATTTTCATTGCCACGAAGAATACGTCTAACCCGAGCAGCAAGGGCACTGAGGCTGCTAGTAGAATCATCTGAATTTGAAAGCGGTAAAGGTAGGCGCAAAGGTCTAGGAAGACTAACTTCACGTGCTCCGCGGATCAAGTATAGCAAAGCACCATCCGCCAAAGACAATCCTCTTTAACACTCCAGCATCCACATCATTCTGCAATGATTAAAGGATAATAAAAGTATTAGGATTATTGTCACACTGCATCCATATTCTAGCACATATCAAGCAGGTTACAGTCTAAATCTTTTTAAGTAATAATCTGAACATACAGCTTGATCCAACTACATATGCTATATTATTATGTCATAATCTAAAAAGTATAATTATTTACAAAAGAGGTATACATCTAGAATAAGCAATAATATAAATTCTAGAGAATAACGTGGTCTTTAGTGTGAAAGGCAGTAGACATGTGAAAAGGAACAAACACTAAGCAAGCTAAGACAACAACATGTTTAAAAAAATTGGCAATTTTATAAAAACAAACACTTACAGCAACAACGCAAGTCCGAAGTTGATCAAAGATCCCCGAATCCAAAGCTCCACAGTCCCGCATTTGAAATGGAGGCAAAACGGATTCCCCTGCTAGCTTAGGAACTTCCACAATAGTCGTTGAATTCACATTTTCAAATACATCCAAATTTCTTTTCTGGGAGCTCGTGCAGATATTTCCAAGCTGCTATTTCTTCTGAAAATTTGATAGGAATCATACCACTGCCTACATCAATATCAAACTCATACTCTATATTGTGCCCAATTCTTGCATCCCGAACATCTATGTAAGAAATTTTAGCATCGCCCTTTTTCCAGCCAAGTCTTTCAGCAATAAAATCTGCCGTATCTTGAAAATGAAAAGACGAAAAATGATAAGATAAGAAACCCAATTTGCAGAAAGAACTTCAAGCCAATTCAGAACAAAAAAAAAACTACCGAGACTACGTTAAGAGCTGTGATATCGGTCTTGGAATGACGATCAAGGTTACCAAAAGCTTGAAACGCAAAACTTAGGATGATAAGAATTAACAATTTTCTTTCCCGAGCCATACTGTCGCTGACGGATCAACCCAAGACCTGCAGAGCGAGATTGACCTTCTTTTTGTTCCATGCATCTCTGCACAAAATAAAACTGACAATTTGACAACGGATAAGTATTATACGGAACTGCAGAACAAACCCTAACTCGCGCATTCGGGCTTTGAATCATCCTAATCCACTTCCACGCCTAGATCACCACCTGTAATCATGCATGGACGAAGTTACCAAAAATAAGCTGGACGAAGTTACCAAAAATAAGCTGGGATCCGATAATCCATGCACAGAGCAGGAAATTTTTTCAAATCATACGAAAAAACAGATCCCGATTTTTGGAGAATCGGGAATTTCTTTCGGCAGCCAAAACATTTAAAACCTTAGAAAAACCAACCCAGAAAAAAATCCAAAAAGTTTTTGGAACCCCGGAAAAACCAAATTTAAACAATAGGATTTGTAAGAATAGGAAGATATTTCCTATAATTGGAAAGGAGAGGATATTTTTCTAATTTTAGAAAAGACAGATAGTATAAAAGAAGGGCAAACTTTAAAATATGATAACTCGGCGAGTGCTTATCAGAATGGAGCTATCGTAAGCATTCTGGAAAGCCTAGTTTTAGAATTGGTGTGGCACCTCTCATAACTCCTTGTGGTTAGAGAGATATCGCAGAAAAGGTGGATAGGGGTCAAAATAAGACTACACGTGGAAGATCCTTTGGTGGGTAGCCGGAGCCAGATCTTTGGAGTTTCTGTTGGTTTGGAGTTATCTTTTCTTTTATTTAGTAGTTTGTCGAAAAGCTTACATGTTTTATTTTGTTATTGATTCTTTGTGTTTGTGTTTGTAAATATAATAAAACATTAAAGAATGAACATGTATGAAAGAACCCGCCCCTTTGTCGTTGTCGAAGGATTGGGCGGTAAAGCAACGTGCATACCAGGTGATTGGTATGTGGACGTATAGTCGTATCCGGAACGATATATGTTTGAACCCAGGTGAGGGATTGATCATCCCTGAATCACAGTAATAATAAGTTATAAGAAGATGTTCTATGCGTGACTAACATTTGTGTGCCTATTGTCTGTGTGACTAACGATTCGCCTCAGGTTAAGATAATGGTTTACCCACTTAGTCCTTTCAAGGACTAACCCCACCTTTCTCTTCTTCCTTCTTACAGACAGAGTTAGTAGCTAAGTGAGTTTTGCGCCGCGGGAAGTATGGGATAATAGCCGAGATGTCAAGGCATAGATTTTCTAAAGTCTAGGAGTAGTTTGAGACTCGGATTTTGAGTGTCAAGGACCATTGTTACCTCATATTAAAGAAAGTTATATATTAGTTTTTTTCCAATTACTTCTTTGTTTGATTTCAAGTGTTTAACGCTTTAGGAGCATTTCAAACACATAGCTCAGTTTATAACAGTTTAAGAAAGTAAATCATGCAGGTTCGGGATCCAATGTTCCCAATAGATATGCCCCTGTTTATTTTTCTCGGCCGTCTTTTTTTCTAGATCAATATCTAACGGCTCGTGGAGTGTCCATGTCAGGCTTTGAGATAACGTGACACCGAAGGTGGTGGGTTGGGCTGTTACGAAAAAAAAACATTTGTACAAATTTTAGTTGCCAAAAATAGACACGTAAGCGTACACGTAAGATCCGGCAGGCGCTGAACAGCCGCCTCGGTTGGCGACGAAGGAAGGGGGATTGATGGGCATGGGGCTCCGCGCTGCCATCCAGATAGGGGGGGCAGCATGCAAATGCAATATAGGCATCTGGGCAAAACCGGCCTCAAGGTTAGTGCCCTTGGCTATGGATCATGGGTCAGTTTTGGAAATCAGTTGGACCTCAAAGATGCAAAGACCCTCCTTACCCGATGCAGAGAAGCAGGTGTTAATTTTTTCGATAACGCAGAGGTCTATGCAAATGGCCGTGCAGAAGAAATCATGGGCCGTTGTTTTAAAGAAATAGGTTGGAAAAGATCAGACCTTGTTATCACTACCAAAATTTTCTGGGGTGGTCCTGGTCCTAATGACAAGGGCTTGTCTAGAAAACATATTATTGAAGGCACTAAAGCTTCTCTGAAACGGTTGGATATGGATTATGTGGATATATTGTTTGCCCACAGGCCTGATATTTCTACCCCTATTGAAGAAACTGTTAGGGCTATGAATTTTATCATAGACAATGGCTGGGCTTTTTACTGGGGCACTAGTGAATGGACTGCCCAGCAGATCACAGAAGCTTGGGAAATTGCTCGGCGGCTAGATCTTCAGGGTCCAATGGTTGAAGAGCCTGAATACAACTTGCTTTCTCGGGACAAGGTAGTCTACAAATTTTGTTAATGATTAAATTATGATATGGATCATGCTTGAATATTGATTATTTTGGATTGAAGATTAAGTTTGGTTTAATCTGCGTAAGGTTCATTTGAAGATTAAAGGGGCATTTATGTATGGCCTCAAGATTATATGATTGTGCATGGGCAGCATTTACCTTCATTCTTGAAAGTTAGAAACCATTCTCGTATGATCTGAATGATATTGAAGGTTGGTTCATCTACAAGGGATGTGCATTATCTTGAGCATCTAGATCTGATCTAGATCATCTTAAAGTTAAAAGCCTTTCACAAATGGCAATTATTATTGAGATTAAATGGCAAATTTGAAAGACTAAAGGACATAGGTATTTCTTACATGGAAGTAAGTTCATGATATGAGATATTCTATGAACTTTCCTTAATGGAACCTTATGTGGTAATTCTAGAGGTCTTTGTTTGTAGGTGGAGCTCGAATTTGCACCTCTATATAGCAGCTATGGAATTGGCCTGGCTACGTGGAGCCCTTTGGCCTCAGGTGTCTTGACAGGAAAATACAGTAAAGGCGTCGTTCCTCCAGACAGTAGATTCTCATTAGACAATTATAAGGTATGATGGTCTCCAGTTGGCTTGATATGTTGGTGAATTGCTGACAATTTAAAGCTGTATGCAGAATCTTGCAAGCAGGTCATTGGTTGAGGATGTGCTAACCAGAGTGGATAAGTTGAAACCCATTGCTCAGGAATTGGGTGTTCCCATGTCTCAGTTAGCTTTGGCATGGTGCCTTATGAATCCGAACGTGGCCTGCGTTATTACAGGGGCAACCAAAGAAGCTCAAGTAAGCTTTTCCTTTCTGTTTGCATCAGGACAAGATGGCTAAGTCAATTGTATGGTTTGATGCCTTAATGTTTGCATTATAACCAAACATCTAAGTTGCAAAAGTCTACCAGTTTATGCCCAAGTTAATTGTGGTGTCTAGTCATTCAACATAACTTTGTTACTAGCCTCTTCATATTCATGAAGTTTATTTACTGAATTCTCTGTTAGCATTGGCGTTTGAATATATTGCATTTACGTCCATAGAACATTTGTTGGTCACTAAAAATTTGTACTACCGTTTTATATTTGAAGAGTGTTCTATATTAATACCTCTCTGTGGCAGTTGGTCGAGAATATGAAGTCACTAAATGTAGTTCCAATGCTTACGGATTCTATATTGGACAGAATAGACAAAATTGTTGAAACTAAACCAAAACTGCCCGAAGCTTATAGATGATGAATTTTGTTATGGAGAGACGAAATAGATTGATATGGTGAATTTATTTCGAGTATGGAAAGGAGATACCAAAAACCATTCTAAGAAGATTTCGAATGCTCAAGGGACTTTTGTTGGTTCTGAGCAAAAAATTAAAGTGTTAATCTAGAGCGCACCAAATAGTATTATATGAAATATGCCAAGTTAGCATGTTTATTACAGATGCGAACATGAATTAAACTTGTATAACTAGTGGGATAATACTGTTTTTCCTTTTTTTTCCCAATGTTCAGCCTGCATTCTCAATGCCATCTTCAACATGATTTCAAGATGCAGGCCTCTTACAAAATAGGATTTTTAGTGGACAAAATAGAATAGAGTTCCAATTAGAATGCTCTGTCATTAGGTCTTCAAGGTGGGTTGCAAAACAACTCGCCTGTAGAGAAGCATGTCCGCCGCTATGAAGCCGCTGTTGACAAGCATGGTATGTTTTGGCGCGGCGATTGATGGTTCTATTCCATTTCCTTTCACTTTCTTTTTGGATATTGAGATCCATGGCATCGAACTCATTGTCGATAGCTCAAGAGATATGGAAAGGACCTGGTCTGAAACTAGAGAAAATATTAGACATTATAATAACAGAACTGTAGCAGGATCAAGATTTGATAATACTGGATTTTTCTTTAAACTGGCTTGCAGATTCAGTGTGCTTTGGGAGATTGTTTATCCCCTTCATTCTTTGCAAGCTTTGACAGGATCCATTTATATGCACATTGATGCAATGCTGATGAACAATTACGGTATGAATTTAGAGAATGTAATAGAACAATTGTGCAGTAAACAAGGGCTTAATTATGTGATGCTCCTTGGCTATATACGACAACCCGCCGTATATATCGAAAGACCTTCCCTGTCCAACATCTGTCGCATGGGCCCTCCGTCTAACCCGCGTCTGGGGATGGCCAGACAATGAGCAGAGGACGCGGAGGTGTTATTCCGGCCCGTCCCCGATGGGCTCATATAGGCATCAATGAAAGCAAACATAACAACGTAAGCACTAGCAATAACAACAAGAAACTACCTCGAAGGGTAGTGATAATCCATCCATCCATCCATGCCATCGAACACAACCATACAACAAATACATCAAATACATCAAATAGAGGCTCCTACCAAGGCTCAGACTCAAAGGGGGAATCGACTGATGGCTAGGGTCTCCAGATGGATCAGATCGAGTTATGGCAATGACTTGGGTTGGCAACAGATAATGGCTAGGGTTGACCATTCCATCCGCCCCTCCTGTGTATACTTTGCAGATAGGCTAAATCATGCTTTGTTGTGACTGTAACCTGCCAGAGATGTAATCCCATGGTATCACCCAATGAGGCTACTCGGGTTGCATCTCCTTGGTACGATAAGGTAGGACGGATTGCATCTCCCCCTCCCAAAGTGCAGTGGCTCCATTGGCAGCTAGAGGATTGTAGCAACACACGTCCGTACCCGACTGAACTCCCCAAAACAAGGGCCAGGCTGACACCTACAGCTCTTGAGAGTCAGGGCGACACCATTGATCCAGGAAGTGTCGGACTCATACCCGAAGTCATCGACTATAAGCCTAGCCCGCTATGGGGTCCCCAGTAGCCGTGCTCAGCAGGGACCTCCCTCCACTTTGCCACTGATCCCATTATGTGGTGCTCAGTCACTCTATAGCCTTCGTAGCCAGGTGGGCTCTACGCACAGGCCGCGTAATAATGGGAACTAATGGGTCTAAACTAGGAGCATCATCTAAATAATGGCTACTAGGTCTCTACCCCCCTTCCCAATACATAAGAGGTGCAAACATAAGATCAACCATCATCATATATCAACGTAACATGATAAATAACAAGAATAACAACAAATCCTAATCACATACATCTAACTTAAAGTTAGGGTTGATTAGAACACATGCTATGCTCGCACTTTTGGACTGCTATTGCAACATCGGTTGTCGAAGACGATCCTCGAATGGGAGTTATAGGCATGAACTAGTGGATCAAAAGTTAATGGAGCCAAAAGTGTTCTAGATTTAGGGTTTGGCCTTTTATGTATTAGGGTTCACATGAGGGCCACTTGGCTCCAATAGGCCGCGTCGCGTCCATGTGGCGGGTCACTTATAGAGTGAAGCCATGTGGAAATGGGTCACTTCCTAAGGTTGGCTAAGTTATGTAAATAACTTGTCCATACCCCCACATTTGGCGCATACAAGTCTACTAGTGTAGATTTGTATAGTGATGTGGCCTAGGATATACGTATTTATATTGTATATTCTAGGGGAACGTCACAAATTCTTTATCTCAGATCTTTGTACCTAAAGAGTCAACATCAACGTCTCTGATGAGTGACCTAGTTATTGGATCATCAATGGTTAGTTTGAATGGTCCAGAAAGCATGAACATTACATAGGATAAGAGACCATTATATCTAAACAGTGCCAAGCTAGAGCTTGTGGATTTAGAAATCCCGAGGGATGGCTAAGTACCTATGGATGTGGAAAGTTTAGCATGGCTTCCTTCTGCTAGAAATGATATAACTATGAAAATGTGCTTGGAAAGGTGGTTTTGCAGGCTACAACTTGGGAGACTTTGCAATTAACAAGCAAATAAATGGAAACATGTACCGCCAGCTCACAATACTCTTCATGCAAATTTAACTATTACCAAGCATTGCACAAATGTCAAACTCGCATTAGAAGTATGACTACTAAATTACTTATTGGGTAAGACCTTGTGGAGTGTTCATGTTTTGCAGAAGCATCAAACCGAGATAGTGGTTTTTTCCCTTGATTGCCATGCTTTTGTAATGATTGGCTGGCCATGTTTCTTGTAATTTTTATTCTTGGATTTGCATCTTTTAGCTCGATTTCATCCTGCATTATAAAAGACTGTAAACATCAGCTCAATAAGGAAGTTTAAATGCTCCATGAGATGTGTCGTTCATTCTTCTTCCTTTTCAAATCCATTATTAACAAAATCTGCTGATAGTTATCCATCAACTTGATTGGGCTCTTCTAATGCAAGGAATAAAGGGCATTATTTCTGATGTACCATTATGCATTTTAAACATCTGTTTTTATTTGTCATAATTTGGATTTCTAGAAGCTGTATCCTATCTGAATATTTTGGAGATCTAAGCTAGGTTGGAAGAAAGCTTAATTGTTTCAATCTGAACAGGGGGGCCTGGTGATGGTTCACTATCTGATAGCAAAGTTATAGTATAAAAAGGCATTTGTTGCTTGTACATCTGGTGACAGAGCTAGGGTCGATCTCAGACTTAGTTTCCAGTTTAACGTTGAGGTGTTGAACTACATTTAACATGCTAGTTATGCTAGTAAGCCGTAACAGACTTTCAAAAATCTGATATATCGCCAGACTGCCTGTGGAAGGAGCTTATCCGTCTTTAAACAAAAGCAGAGGTATGCACAGAACATGAGTTTGTTGTACTAGCCATTGTGTTTCTGAAAGATACTTATTGGGGTGGTCACCACACTCACCACACTATAGTATACCGTATATGGAATGATATACGCACATGCACGCATGCAAGATATTTGCACGTATGCATTGTGGAGGTATTATGATCACTGTGTTATCTGAACAGAGGGAAGAACAGAGAGACGGTGTATTGGGAGAGTGTGTTTTGCTTGATCTAGCTATGGAGATGAGGATTCTTTATCTTGTGCATTGCCTTGATCTGATAGATTGTGCATGGCATAGATTTGGTAAATTGAAGCTTGGAGTATTTGGTTTTCCATCCTTCTTGCAAGGTTAGAGTTTAGGCTCTAACAATTTGGTGACCACACACCACACTCACCACATTCACCACTATTGAGGTGGTATAGAAGATAGTATACCGTATATGGAGTGATATACGCACATGCTTGCGTGCAGGATATTTGCACGTATGCATTGTGGAGGTATCATCACTGTGTTATCTGAGCATAGGGAAGAACAGAGAGAAGGTGTATTGGGAGAGTGTGTTTTGCTTGATCTAGCTATGGAGATGATGATTCTTTATCTTGTGCATTGCCTTGATCTGATAGATTGTGCATGACATAGATTTGGTAAATTGGAGCTGGGAGTATTGGTTTTCCATCCTTCTTGCAAGGTTAGAGTTTAGGCTCTAACAATTTGGCGACCACGGTGCTCGACAAACCATTGATTGGCAAGAATTTCCATTGGAAAAGGAGTTGTTACCATTTGTATTAGTGATCATCGGTAAAGAACGACACCATTGAGCAAGGCGCAATTTCTTTGTATGAAGGGGATTTTGTCGTAAGTGATTTGCGGGGCAAAATTTGACAAGGGGAGCATAGTTTTATGCCCAAGAGAAGTAAGAAGGATATCCCACCAAGCTCCATCGTAACAAGAAGGGGACTGGTGAGTCAATCTTTGGGCTCAAAATTGCATCAAGATTCAATTTCGTTTTCAGATTTGGGAGCAGATCTGGGGTCTAATTCTCAGATTCAGGAGGTTTTGCCATTTACCAGTCTAGAAGGTAATCCAATTTCGTTTTTCAAATTGAAGGGAGATTCAATTTCGTTTTTCCAATTTCAAGAAACCCAAGAAGAGGCAGAGATGGCTGTATTACCACCTATGGTATGGGGTTTTCAGACAATGGGGATTCCAAAGTTTGATGATCTGGTGGATCGGGATCCTTTGAAGCATATTGTGAAGTTTGAGAGGTATTGCTAGCAATGTAAGTTACCGGCTGCTAATTACTTGCTTTGGTTTCATAGTTCTTTGCAAGATTCAGTGGAGGAATGGGCACAAACCCAGCCAGATACCATGACATATCAGGAGTTAAAGGAAGCACTCATTGCTAATTATCAAGAAGTCCATGGTAAGGATAAGAGTATGGAAAGGTGGACAAATTTCACACAAAAGGAAGATGAATCAATTAGAGAGTATAATCAGAGGTACATTGCGGTTCTCAAAGCCGTGGTTCATTAGAAGATTGCAAGGAATGATGAAATGGATATTCAATGGTATGTAAAGGGCTGAAACGAGCTATTGCTCATAAGGTGAAGGCTAAACAGCCTACAACATTGTTAGAGGCACAAAAGTATGCTCTCAAGGCTGAAGATAAGTTGGGATACATTCATGAAGCTGCTGCTCCAGAACATAAAACAGAGGATATTGCATCCAAGATTTCTAAGCTTACAATGGGTGAGAAGCCAAGGGAGGTTCAGTTTATTACTTGTGAGTATTGTGGGTCTATTGGACATTCTGGTACTACATGTAGATTGCTAAAATTTTGCTCAAGATGCCAAATAAAATGTCATAATGATCAAGAATGTAGGGAGAAGAGATTCTTTGAGAGGGCCAATCTAGTATTTGCTGTTATGCAACAAACACCACCTATTCCTATTCAACCAATGCAAGCAACACCTATCATGCCACAAGTGCTGCCACAAGCTCCAATTGCCCCAACAAGCTCCAATCAGTTCCACACAAATGGTGCAGCCAAAACAGGGATGGTATCCAAGTAAGGCTCATTTGTATTGCAAGTTATGTGATAAATTCAAGCATGATGAGAGTACTTGTTGGAAAATCCATGAGAAACTAGAATGGGCAACCAACAAGTATCCATCAAGGCAGCAAGTGTTTGAATCAATACCTCTTCCTAATAATGATGTTCGCATTCAAGATGCAAAGTACATTGATAATCCTCAATTTAAGGCTCTTATTGAGGAGCTTAAGAAGCAAGAGAAGGCAAAATAAGTAGTAAATTGTGGATTTGTTGAGGTAGACAGTGACCCATTTAGGCAAGAAGAAGAGATTGGAGAAGTAAATGCGGTTACAAGATCACAAAAGATGGTCCAAGAACCAAGAATAGTGCCAATTGCGGAGAAGACTAAGACCTCTTTTCCAAAGGCTTTGAAGGAACAAGCTTTGAAAGTGTCAACACCTAAGAAGGTGCAATTCAATGTGCTGCCCACAGAATAGTTTCAGTCTATAGAAGAAAATCAGCCCATAGTGATGCCTCCTATGGTGGATGAGAAAATTCAAAATGAAGATGATGTGATTAGCCAAGTTTTGGCCACTAAAGTTACACTTACTCTTGAGCAATTGATGCATTATTCTCCAAATTTGTTGCAAGAGTTAGGGGAAAGAACAAAATCAGAAATTTCAGTCCAACAAATCATCTCAAATGATACCAATAAGAGTAGAATGGAGCCACCATGCAATCCAAGGATCCAGGGCCATTTCTTTGTGATGTGAGTATCAGTGGATATTTAATCAAAGACGGCAACATAGATACTGGCAGCGGAGTGAATGTAAGGCCTTACCATATAATGCTTCAAGTTGGATTGAAAATGATGGAACCAACAACTATGTTGCTCAAAGCATTCAATCAAATGAAGATGCAGCCTATGGGAGTCATAAGAAATGTCTTATGCAAGGTCTATGAGGTGGAAGCAACCTTAGATTTCATGGTTTTGAAATTTCCAGAGAGTGTGCATGCTGAAACTTATACTTTGTTGCTGAGCCGTACATGGTTAGATGCCGTACAAGCTGAGACTTCATGGAGGAAGCGTGAAATGAACATATTTCAAGGGGAACATAAGGTTACTATAGATCATCCTTTGAAATCAAGCATGCATGGGACAAACAGAAATCAGGTAAATCTAATCACGTCTCACATGGTTGAAGAGTATGAGCATGTTCTTTTACGTGAAAATGATAAGTTTGAGCACTGTCATGAGAAAGAAATTGATGGATGCTTGAGCAGCCCTGAATTTGAGACTTTTCATACATGTGAAACATTATTGGATGATGATAAACCATTATTATATGAATTAGAAGTGGAATGCATGGATATTTCAGCATTTGAGCACTCGAAAGATATGTTACATGCTTTTGAATTGGGCGACAATCATGACAACATTCCTCTTTATGAGACTTTCAGATTTGAGATATGTATACCAGTTGAGCAGGACTTTCACAAGCCTCAAATGGAAAAATTTACTTGTTTTGATGGTTTGGCACTAAACCATGAGCTAGAATTGCAAATTTTTGATGCTATGATCAATGAAATGTACCTAGAATGGTTCAGACCTATGTCTCAACATTGTAGCAGTCCGAAGAAGTCAGAGAATCAAGGAAAACTAGTTCCTTTCATGTTTGAGCATGGAAGTGTGGAAGAGGCACAACAAGAAAAAGGCCATTTAGCGGCGTCGCCGCGCGACGCCCTTGCGACGTCGACGGCGTCGCTCGGGCGTCAGCAGACGTCGTTCTGACATCGCCGCGGCGCGTGCCTGCGATATCGGCGTTGGCCGCCGGACGACGTCCGCTGCGGCGTGGCGGACGCCAGACGTCGCGCAGACGTCGCATGGCACGTGACACGTGAAATATACACGTGGAATATACACGTGGAACATCACCAAAATCCACGCGTGCCGTGAAAAGCCGCGTATATCGTCGCATCGCGGCGTGACCGCGTGGAAACGTACAATGTGGAAAATTCGAAAATCCGCGTGTAGAAAAGCCACGTAGCAAAAAAAAAAGTCACGTGGATACGTCGCATGCGACGTGAAGGGGAAAAAAAAAAAAAATAAAAAATATATTTATATAAAAAGCCAATGGCAAAAAAAAAAAGCGATGGATACGTCATATCATGACGACGATGAAGGGAAAAAAATAAAAAAATAAAAAATAAAAATATATTTATATAAAAATATTTTTTAAATAATCACAAAAGTGTTTTTTATATTCATATTTTTAAATAGTCACAAAATTATTTTTATATTTATATTTTTAAATAATCACAAAAAGTGAATTGTATTTATATTTTTAAATAATCACAAAAGACTTCGTTAAGAGGAGTATCCACCCTTTTAGCCTAGAGCTACTCTCTCTCGATTCGATTGGAGTAGTCATCCGAGTACGTAGTTAGAGGGGCCGACGGTGGTTTGCGATTGGATGGCTCTCCATCGACGCGTTTGCGCGATCCCTCGCGCCCTTATGTCATACTCTAGACCTTCATTCATATCCGCCACTGCTTCCTATAAAAACCAAAAGAATATGGCGTTAATGTAGTTCATAGAATTATAATAATTTTCTACAACGCACCCCCGCATTCCCGCGAATTGGGAGAGTTCCCTCGTCGTATAACTGTTGATACAGATAAACAGCTCCACGTTCCGTGGCTACTTGTACCTGCTGCTTGTTAGGGGCAAACCCGTATAGATGTTCCTATGACAATATAACGAGTATTAGCTAGTGACATTTAAAGTTCTTATTAAAATTAATGTGAACTAATATAGCTCTTACGAATCTATGGAAAAACAAGCTGAGACTCATTTGTGCACAGTCCCATATTAGCCATTCGCAACCGGACCTGATAAATTGGTTAGAATATTAGAATACAATTGCAGGAGATGAAGAAGCAAATCTAGACAATGACCTGATAACAATAGAACTTCTGAAGCACCAGGTATGACTAGATATATTATTATTTCATATTTTATAGCTGCAATTGACATGGTTGGGATGTAATATAGCGTATTGCCCTTGCTTGGATGGAGAAATCTGAACTCAGGGCAGATTGTCGGGGAACTCATATGTTTATAATTATCAAATTATCAGGGATTTGGAAAGACAATCTCTGCAATTGCTTTGATTTTGAAGGCTAGACCGCCAAAACGTCAAAGATACAATGTAGAAGAATGCAGGAGCACCTTGATTGTTTGCCCTAAATCGCTTTTAAAACAATGGGAACATGAATTGAAGGAAAAAGTAGCACCATCTGTCAAGCTATCTGTGTACATATACCATGAAGATCAGAGAAGAATAAATTGTGTTGAACTTTGTAAGCACGACATTGTGCTTACTACATATGGAACCATTTGTTCTGAATTACAGAAGCCATCTGAAGAGGATGAAAAGAAGCAGCCCCCCAGGCTAAGGGGCACACTGTCGAACATTAGGTGGTTTAGAATTATTCTGGATGAAGCTCAATCCATTAGAAAAGCTCACACTAAAAGTTCACGTGCTTGCTGGGGCTTAAGGGCACAATGAAGATGGTGCCTTTCTGGAACATGCGACCTTCTACGACACATATGTCACATATGTCACATATACGAAAGTTCTAGAATGTTCTAGAAAGTTTTAAAAGTTTTAAAATAAAGAGAATCTTGGGTGAGCCTAAGGAATCCTTCTAGAAAATTCCAGAATGTTGTAGAAAGTTCTAGAATGAATGTTGCGAGAGAATACACTGATTTTCTTCCCAAAGCATTTTGCTAGATGACCAATTAAAATATTTTAGTTCAACCAACTCCACAATTCTCTTGATTTTCGATGAACAAACTTGTCCAAGAAGGCAACAACCTCCACAACCTCAGAATGGCCATAATGAAGAAATTAAAAAAGACAGTTAAGAGATTTCTCGAAAAAAGCGCATGATTTTTGGCTGCTGTATGTTGTGACTGTCGGATCATACAATCGATGCAGCAGCAACCCATAAAAATCTTGGCGCTCAAACGGAACAAGTTCATGAGTCATGAAGCGAAAACAATCTGAGCATGGCGTTAAAAAACTGCACCAAAGGACCCCAGCAATGTCGGCAAGCTCAACCGCCTTGTGATCCCTAAGCTCCAGGCTGAAGCCCATTTTCCTTTGCACCATGACATGCTCTACTTTGAAGACTTCCAAGGTAACAGCTGGCAGTTTAGATACTCTTCTGGCATAGCAGCCAGAGCTATGTTCCAATTCCACTTTCCATGTATGGATCTCCTAAACAAGGCCATCAACGTGTGTAGCCACATAGTATCTCGGCTTTTCAAAATCCTCATCAATGGGGTCGGCTTCATATGGAACTTGTGCAATTGAAACGCAAATTCCTCCACCATCATATATCACAAAATCATCCTGACGTTTGGCAGGTAAAGTTGCAAGTTCAAGCATTGCTGCTGATTCCAACCTTGATGTTGATCTTTCAACTTCCATAGTGCCATTAGAATTACTTGTATACCCAGCATGAGATTTTAAATCATAACCTTCTTCCCCCTGTATTGACGTATCCATATGTGCTTCTTTGGTTTGCTGATATAGTTCGAGACAATATTTTTCCAGCTCTTGCAATCTCTCAAAGCCCCAAAAAAAACCATTTTTCTCAAAGTCTAGATGAAGGAGGTAATTCATGCGGTAGCACATCTACCGTGATGATGCATGTGCGCAACTGCACGCTTAAATGAAGCTGCGGGTTGGTCGTCGAAGTCTTTTTCGCATTGTATCAATCGCATCGGTGTATTGAATTTGTAATCCTAAAACCAAAACTTCGTGTATAAAAATATCGTCACATGCACCACCTACGCCACATATACGTACTAACGTGTCATATACGCCACATATACATACCGACGTGTCATATACGCCACATATAATGTATGGACGTGTCATATACGCCACATATAATGCATCGACGCGGTCATATAATGACACATATGTCATATATCGTCCACATATACGACGCCGCATGCGGCGTCCACGTCGTAAAACATCACACCTGCCGCCCACCGGGCGCAAGCGCCCACCGGCGTGGACGGATGCGCTTTTCACGCCACGGTGTCGACGTCGCACCATACGCCGCATGCGACGCGACCAGCGTGGACACCTCGCCGTCCCGCTGGCGTGACACTGTCGTCGCTTTAGCGACGTCCACGATGTCGACGCCGCACCATACGTGTCGACGTCGCACCATACGTCGCATCGCGGCGTGCTGACGCGACGCGGACGTCGCGATGGTGACGTTATTTCGCGACGGCGTCACGCCGCCTGGGACGCCGCAAGCCCACGTCGCTAAAAGTCCATTCTCTTGTTGTGAGGTGAGTAAATTTGAGCCTGACTATGTGATAAAGGAAGGGAAATTGGACATGAGCTGCACTTTATCTCAGTGTGCAGCAGCCAACGATGTTCATGAAGATTCGTTTGCATTATTTGAGACTAATAAGCTACCTGGAATATGTCAGTTTAGCAAGTTCTATTACATCACATCAGATTTGCCACATTGGTATGCTAGTGTAGTAATATTTGAGGAGGTTCTTGGACTGTGGCTTGTCCTTTCGCCACATTTTTTGTTGCTATTACATGTTATCAGCCTTCTCCTATTTGGAAGATGCTTACTTAACAAGGTTGGAGTTGATTGATGGCTCGAGAAGGAGAATTGTTCTCTAAATCCAGGCATGGAAAGGATCTCAAGCTTTATTTTGAAAGAGAAGTGCTATTTTAAGGAATTCAACTAAGGCAAAGCTTCAATTACAAGCACAATTTCATTAAAATGAGAAATTTCGTGATTCCAATTAGGGACGAAAATCCTTTTTAGTCCATTTTATGGCGAGTTTTTGAGCAATTATAGCGCCATTTAGCAAAAAAATGCATCTAAAAGTGCCATTTATTGGCGCCATTAAAAATACTAACAGTGTTTATAATGAAGCTAAAAAACATGAGATCACAAAATCAGTAAAAATTTCTAAATTCATAGATTTGCATATCCATAAATTTTCCACAACAGGCAAGGACTCGGAAGAGATAGTCTGTTTACAAAAGTATTATTGTACAATATACATTATAATCACAAAAAAAATTCAGGCTATGCAGCAGGATCAGGTTCCGCCTCGCCAGTGCCATGGCTAGAAGAAGCACCCATAGGATCTGCTTGAAAGCTCTCGAACACTGTGGCAGTAAAATTGGGATCATCAAGAATATCCAGATTGAATTGTGTATTCTTGATCACGTCATAGTCCACATCGGGTTGAGCTTCAGGTATCACTGGATTTGGTGGATCTACAGCTTCTTCAACAACAGCAGCTTGTCTCTCTGTCACAGGAACTGCTGCGATGATAGGATTCAAGAGGCGGTCAAGCCTACCAAGAATGCCCTGTAGGCACTGCTGCTTAACCGGGTCACTTTCGAACACAATGCAAAATCTCTTATTCATCAATGAAGCCCGGCCAAACGAACCACGGGAGAAGTAATCAAACACTCCTGTTCCTGGCAGTACCATTTTCTGCACGAGATAGGAGCATGTGGCAGGCCCCAGCTGGTTTCTCATGATTACGTTCCCTGGCAAGCCTTGCCAACTGTACCTGAATCTACTATTGCAGAGCTTCCCGGCCATAGCCTCGGTCTCCCCGTCTGCATCTTCTTCATTAGGTACCGGAACCGATGGCAGTTCTTGAGAATGATCGGCAAACGAGAATCTGAGGTCAATGTCATCGACAGGATCACCAGCAGTGGCCTGAATTTTAGTGGCGTACACTAGTGATGGGGCTCCTGAACTCCTGTGGTAGGCGGATTCTGGTATTCGTCCTCATACATGCCAATAAAGACTCTGGATCTAGAATCTAGATTATCCAACACAGATGCAATTAAAAAATTATGCTCTGCCCTTGCAAAACACACTATCCAGAAAGAATCAGCTGTGGTGTTCTTTACAGCTGTATTAAAAAAGTTAGATAGTGTGGTTTTATCCCACATTGGAGTTATGCCTCAGTGTCCAGGACTATCAAGGATACTGGTACAGGAGTGCAAACAACTTGCCCCCTGTTGTTTGTTAGTTCAACTTCGCAACGGAAGTCTTCAGTATCCTCTCTCTGCAAGACAGCATTGCGTATAAATCTTGCCAAGGCAAGTGGCACGTTACCGAAAACTCCTTCCTTGGTCACTCCAACTTCAACCCATTTACTATGCAAGGTGGCCATGGAAATCAGGTCGGTATCCTCGAAGCCCGCCACGGCAGAACTGAGATCAGTGAAGGATGTGAACTTCTTCGAAAAATTATCCTTCACATATTCAAAAATCTCCTTCTTCAAGAAAGATATAGATCGTAGTGTCTTTGCCCTTGTCTTGAAGAATTGCTTACCTGTATAATCACTGGTGACCTTGACGAAGGTCTTCCCATCTAGCACTTCCTGGAACAAAACCTGACAGTCTTCATAGTCGAGACCCCTCATGCACCTCAGGTAGGTCTGACTGAAGTAGTCAGAATCTTTTGCCCAGATACAGGTAATAGTTTGTCCCTTGTTATCATTTAGCTTGCCAGATTTCCACAAGTTCCATAGGGACATGAATAACTGAAAAATATCCTCTGGCATGAAGACCCACTGGTTGAAATCTTTTGGATGCTTACCACGCATGGTAACTTCAGCCAAAGCCAGATAACGCTGGAAACAACAAGAAATTAGTCTTGAATGACATTTAATAAGCAAATGGCGCCGCGGCAAATGTCTTGAATGATATTTCCTCACTAAACGACGCTGCGGCGCCATTTGCTAATCTTGCCAACAATTACAATATATACTTTGTATGGTTCTGAGTGTGACTGCCTGCGTCCCGATGAATCAGGCTTCTCGCATAGAGCATATTGCTGCCGCAGGTGGGTTATGTTATCAATGAAGGGCTCTTTGAAAATACTCTTGGCAGCGATATCATTGACTTCACAACTGAGCTGCAGGCATTCTTGCTCGTTGACTGTGCCAGATAAGACTCGGCAATTCCGTTCAAGATAAATCTTTGACATTTGCTCTTGGCACTTTGCTGTGCCGAGTCTTTTACATACAAGCTGAGCAGCCATAACTGAGTGATTGCCATTCACTATGTAATAGTGCATCCCCATGAGGTCATCCTCGGTTTTCCAAGGGGCCAGTTTGTTTGTGAGGGGCTTGAATGGAATCACATCAGCGGGAGTGAACACTAGATGTGGGTCTCTCTGAAAGGACTCCACTAACATTTTGACGTGCTCCATATTCCTTGGCCTAGATGTCAGATTTGCTGGCCCTTGATATAGTTTGAACACGTTTATCTTTTTTATAAATGTGATACCCAGAGGAAACAGACCGTCAAAGATTTTTTGCAGTGTATTCTCTGCCGCCTTTTCCTCTTCTAACCTTTCCACCTTAAGATTTGCAGGCAGCTCGAGCAAGTGCTGAGCTATTCTTAATGTAAGCCTGCACTCCTTGGGCTTCACGGTGCTGACCCTTTTGGCTGGTGTGCCTGCAGAATCCTGGATATGTGATGGGCTTGGAGGAACTTCACCGCCATTTCTGGCCTGGTCGTCGCTCCTCTCCGTCCGTCTTGGACTTCCAGCAGGACTAGGAGTCTGAGTTTGTCTTCTTTGCTTTTTAGGTGTCCTATCCTTCTCAGAGGTCTCTAGCCTGTGTTTCTTCTTCTTCTTTTTCCCTTCTATTTCCTCTGTCTCCACTTCCCTTCCCTCCATTTCATGTCCTACCTTTCCTTCCTTCTGCCCTTTCCCGTCCCTTTCCTTGTCTTTCTTTTCCTTCTTCTCTTTCTTTTCCTTCTTTTCCTTCTCAGGATCTTTGTGATCCTTTCTCTTAACTTTCCCCTTGCCCGCTGCCTTTCCTTCCTCAGTTTCCTGGCCAACATCCTCAGTAGCTAATGAGGAGTCTTTTTCGGCTGCAGCTGTAGCTGCCTCCTTAGTTTGTCTTGTCTTCTTCCTGCTAACTGTTTTTAGCCAGGTCATGCCCACAATGACGGGTAGTTTCTGCTGAGCTAATGCCTTGACAACGAATGAAGGCGAGTTTTTCGACTCGTTCATACGATTGCGAAGAATCATAAAGCCCCTCAAGATTTCTTGTGGACCTTTGATGCCAGCTTCTTCAAAGCTGTTGTACGATGGCAGCGCCCAGCCTTGCTTCTTCGCCGAACCAGCTACATTTGCAATACTAGCAGACATTACAGTGGGATCATAAAACTTCCAGTCCACATAGTAAACAATTATTCTCTGCTGCATAATATCCTCAAGGACCACCCGGATCCAATCATCGCGATCGTTCTCGGTAACCATCTTCATGTTGACCAAGATACCCAGCTGGTAAATTTCGGCTGATTCTGGGGCCGTCTCCTTTATAAGAAGGCAGAGCTCTCTTCTGCAGTCTCCTTTTGAGCCTGTAGGAGCAGAGATGCTCACCCGCATTATTTCCATGCACCAGTTCCTGTCTGTCAGCATGATAGTCTGGTCGGATTGAAACTGTGTTTCCGCACGTAATATAGCTGCAACAAAGAGGCATCAGTAACAAAGAGGCATCAGTACCTCTGGTTTGAACAAGCAGGCAGACCAGACGACTAAGCAAATGGCCCCATGGCCCCATTTGCATCTGAGTCCAGTGCATAAGCACATGGAAGCAGTTCGAATGCATTTCCCTGCGTTTGGTCGCAGAGGCCTCCACCCAGTCCGAGCCCCTCCCCTTCGCAATATTCGAGGAAGATGGTTCGAAGGAGAGTGGCTCTGACTGGGTAGAGGCACCTGCGACTCGTAGGAGAGTGCACTACAGAACGCGACACAATGAGAAGCAATCTACCAAGCAAATGGCGCGATGGTGCCATTTGGTTGGTAGATTGGTTCTTATTGCTAAAACATACGTGAATGCTTCTGTGTTTATGCACTGGACTAATGCAAATGGCGCCATGTGATGCAAATGGCGCCATTTGCCTACACGTCTGGTTTTAACAAGCAGGCAGACCAGACGACTAGGCAAATGACGCCATTTGCATCTTAGTTCAGTGCATAAGCACATGGAAGCATTTCGAATGCATTTCCCTGCGTTTGGTCGCAGAGGCCTCCACCCAGTCCGAGCCCCTCCCCTTCGCAATATTCGAGGAAGATGGTTCAAAGGAGAGTAGCTCGGACTGGGTGGAGGCACCTGCGACCCGTAATAGGAGAATGCACTAGAGAACGCAACACAATAAGAAGCAATCTACCAAGCAAATGGCACGATTGCGCCATTTGGTTAGTAGATTGGGTCTTATTGCTAATACATATGTGAATGCTTATGTGTTTATGCACTGGACTGATGCAAATGGCGCCATTTGCATCTGAGTCCGGTGCATAAACACATGGACGCAGTTCGATTGCATTTCCCTGCGTTTGGTCGCAGAGGCCTCCACCCAGTCCGAGCCCCTCCCCTTCGCAATATTCGAGGAAGATGGTTCGAAGGAGAGTAGCTCGGACTGGGTGGAGGCACCTGCGACCCGTAATAGGAGAATACACTAGAGAACGCAACACAATAAGAAGCAATCTACCAAACAAATGGCTCCATGCCATTTACTTGGTAGATTGCTTCTTACTGCTAATGCATATGCGAATGCTTCCATTAGTGTTTGTGGACACAAGGCACCCAAAATTAAAACTCTACATGGTTTTTCCCATGGTTATGTCTATAAAACCATTCTACAAAACCAATGCATGTTTGTGGGTTGATATCATTAAAAACCATATGCAGCTAAACTAATGGGTTCTCTTGTATTGGTGTTGCAAATTTAAGAAGGCACGTGGCCACAAAGTCGGTGATAAGGCAGCTATAAAAAAAAAACAGGAATAGAACGTACGGTGAAGCGGGACTGTGAGCGGACAGCAATAGCGTGCAGATAGAGTTCGCTGGCGTGCAGATGAAGTTCGCTGGGTTATCCCAGCAACAGGGCGCTGGCCTGCCGGAATTGGGATAGAAGTCCTTAGAGACACAAACTGATGCAGATCGGCAGGGGAATTGATGCAGATCGGCAGGGTCAGATTTATTCAGAGGTATTGAATTGCCTGATATCGGATTGCTGTGCTTGTGCTTGACATTAGATTTGCTCTTGCAATGTGTTTCTGGATTAGATTGTGCTATTGCAATTCATTTTTGCTGTGCTATTGAACTGAAACGGAATATAGATTCCGGAAAGGTTGGATCCAACTGCAGGTTCCGCAGTGTTAAGCTCTGGTTTGAATTGGCCAGTAAAGAATAGTCTTGAAATGCTTGCTGGTGTTGAATATCAGATTTGATCTGAAGGATTTGTTGTTGAAGAAACGTCCTGTGGTAATTTTTGTTGTTACGTTTGATACTTGTTTTGTTGGTGCCAATACTAACAGTGGTATCAGAGCCATCCATCAAGAATCATGGCAACCAGATTTGGAGCCACATTGCTTAATGCAATAGATGTTTATACAGGCGGTTCGGGATTTCAGGTATGGAAAGAGAAGATACAAGAAGTGTTAAATGCAGAAGGGTTGATGGATATTGTACAGCCTCCAGAAGGCAAGGAGTTGAAGGATATATTGTCAAAGCTGGGCAAAATGAAAATTAGTGAAGGTGAGAGCAAGACAGAAGCCACTAGTGCTAGCAGTATTTACTCTGAAAATAAAATTAGAGAAGCTAGAGGAATTATATCATGTAAAGTTGGTTCTAGTATACTTTTAAGAATGCGTGGTATGGATCCTCAACAAATGTGGTCTTATCTCATTAGTAAATATGAAAGAAAATCGTCATCACAATTAGATGTGCTAGATAAGGAGTTGAGACAACTAAAATATGTGGAAGGAGAAAATATCACAAAGTTTTTTGCCAAGTTAGACAATATTTTTGCTGATCTAGATGCGGCCGGGGCTAGGCTAAGTGATGAATTTCAAGTGTTAGCCATATCACGTGCATTTTCAAGGTATGATATCTTGTCTACTTTAATCAGAAGCACAACTAAAGACCGTGATGATGCAGAAAGGTTGGTAAGGACGGAACTTGAGCAAAGGAAAATAGTTGATGAGGAAGAAGAGAGTTCTGAAGTATTGTTTACTGGAAAGGCAAAAAGTAATGTGGTTAAAAAGGATTATTCAGGAAAAACTGTAGGTCCATGCTACTATTGTCATGAAATGGGACATTTAAAAATTAATTGTCCAAAATTAAAGGAAATGTCTTGTTATAATTGTGGAGGATTAGGGCACATCTCCACTACATGTTCTAGCCCCAAGAACTATAATAAAGGGAGAGGCAGAGCTGAAAGAGGGGGTTATGTGTCAAGGGGAAGAGGTAGCTCATCAAGGGGAAGGGGAAGAAGAACATCAAGAGTTAATATAACTCAAGAGGTGGATGCTGAGCAGAGTCGTGAGAAAGAACAAGACGATCAAGAGGTAAAACCATTTATCTTATCAACTTGTGAGATCAATGAATGCTTTTCTAATGATGAGACTGATGTATTTATAGTTGATAGTGGAGCTGAACGATCAGTAGTGAACTGTGCTGATCTTCTGAGTGGTGTTTGCTCTAGTAAACATTTAAGTCATGTACAGCTAGGAAATGGACATTTGCAGGAGGTAACTGGAAAAGGGATGCTGCAACTTTTTGATTTGCAAGGAAATGGTGTAGATATTGCCAATGTCTTGTGCGTTCCGGGTTTGTATAAAAATCTTATATCGGTGTGTCAACTAGTTGATCTTGGATATGAGCTACGGTTTAACAAAGGAGGGTGTAAGGTATTTATGGATGATGAGTTAAGGTTTTTTGCAAAACATGTTGGTAATCTTTTTCAGTTTTCAATTAAAGAGAAGCAAAGCATAAATATGTTAGCAGTCACTTCAACGTCAGTTTGGCATAATAGACTTGCGCATACACATATGAATAATGTTAGATATATGATAAGGAAACGTTTGATTGATGGAAAGAATGACGTAGATGAAAGGTTTATTTGTCCGGGATGTGTGTTAGGCAAATTAACCAGGTTGCCCTTTAGCAAAGCAATGAAAAGAGCAAAAGGACCTCTTGATCTTGTGCACACGGATCTTTGCGGACCATTAAATATACAAGGGAGAACAGGTAAAAGATATTATATATCTTTTATTGATGATTTCAGTAGAATGGGTAAGTGTTATCTATTGTCTTCTAAAGATAAAGCTATAGATGCATTTAAGCTATATGTAAGTGAGATGGAAAGGCAAAAGGCCGTAGACTTAAATGCATCAGGTCCGATAGAGGTGGAGAATATCTTTCGAGAATATTTAGATATTTTTGTTGCAAACATGGAATAAAAAGACAGCTTACATGTAGGTATTCACCTCAACAAAATGGTGTTGCAGAAAGGAAAAACCGAACAGTTCTAGATGCTGTAAGGTCAATGATTAAGTTTGCAGGTTTGCCAAATTATCTTTGGGAAGAAGCAGTCAAAGCAGCATTTTTTATACAAAATAGGCTACCGTTGAGCAGTCTGAATGGTAATATACCTGAAGAACTGTGGTCAAATGGTAAGCTAACTCGCTCGTATGATTTCTTTAAAGCTTATGGTTGCTTGACATATGTTCATGTTCCTAAAGAAACAAGACATAAGCTAGACGATAGAGCAGAAGTTGGTTTCCTAGTAGGTTATGATGAGGAATCAAAAGGTTATAGAGTGTTCATGCCTGACACAAAGAAAATAATTGTCAGCAGAGATGTTATGTTTGATGAAAACAAGTTCTATAAAGATAGACATGAGATAGAACATCCAAAAATGGAGGTCAAGGATCATAACTCCAATAAGTCTATTATTGCAACTGACTTTGACTCTGATGATGATAGAACAGATGAGGAGGAAAGCGAAGATACCAATGGGGAAGGTGAAGGTGTCATGCCTATGCCCATGCCTGCAGGTGAAAGAAGACAACGCAAAAGGAAGTCTGAAGTGGAAAAGCTAAAGGATACAGGTATAGACTATAATCCAGAAATGTTTGGTAGATATGGTACAGGAAAATCTAGGAGAATAGGAAGACAACCAAGTAGATATCCTTCCTTGATGGCTGTGTTTGAACCTGAGACTCCTAGATCCCTTGAAGAAGTTCTTGATTCAGAAAAAGTTCATGAATGGGTAAAAGCAATGCAAGAAGAAATGGACTCATTTAAAGATACAGGAACATATGAGCTAGTGAAATATCCAACAGGGAAAAATGTGGTCGGTAATAAATGGATCTATAGAGTAAAAACAAACAGTGATGGGTCAAAAAAATTCAAAGCAAGATTAGTCGCACAGGGATTCTCTCAAAAGAAAGGAATTGATTACGAAGAAACATACTCTCCCATAGTCAAATTAACAAGTATAAGACTTGTGCTAGCTTTAGCCAATGCCATGAAGCTTGAGGTACATCATATGGATGTAAAAACTGCATTCTTGAATGCAAGCTTGCAAGAAGAAATATACATGAAACAAGCACCAGGATTTGAGGAGGGAGATAATATGGTATGGAAATTGCATCGTGCAGTCTATGGTTTAAAACAAGCACCTAGAGAATGGAATAAATGTATAGATGAATATCTAAGGGAGCAAGGGTTTGAGAAACTTGAGAATGATGGAAATTTATATATGCTTAGGAATGAAGGAAATTTTTGTATTATAGCTTTATATGTGGATGACTGTATAATGGCAGCAAATAGTATGCACTGTCTAAATAAATGCAAAGAAATTTTGAAGCAAAAATTCAAAATGACAGATCTTGGAGAGTTGAAACAGTTTTTGGGTATTGAAATGAGCAGAGATAAGGAAAATAGGTTGCTTAAGCTGACACAGACAAGAAATATAGAGAATATGCTAAAAAGGTTTAGGCTTGAAAATGCAAATCCAGCAAATTATCCTCTTGCAGCAGGATATAAAATTTCAAGGGAGTTATGTCCATCATCAGAACATGAGAAGGAAGAAATGGAAAGTATACCTTACAGAGAGCTTATAGGATGCCTACTTTATGTAGCTAATAGTACTCGACCAGACATCTCGTTTGCAGTAAACCTATTGAGTAGGTACAATAATAATCCCGGCAGAGGACACTGGGTAGCCGCTAAAAGGATTTTAAGATACTTAAAAGGCACTAAAGATCAAGGAATTACCTTTTGTTCGGACAACTTGACCCTATTTGCATATTCAGATGCGGATTGGGCGGGTGATCTAGATGCAAGAAGGTCCACATCTGGTTATGCCTTAATTCTAGCAGGTGGTATAATTTCATGGAGGAGCAAAAAACAATCGTCAGTGGCAATGTCATCTGCTGAAGCAGAATACTCAGCATCTTCTCTGGCAGTCAAAGAAATTGTCTGGGTTAGAAGGCTGTTGATTGAGATAGGTATACCACAAAGTGACCCTACTACACTCCTAACTGATAGTCTGAGTTGTATTGCTATAGCAAAGAACCCGGTACATCATGAAAGGACAAAACATATTGAATTGCATATGCATTTTATAAGAGATCTTATTGCTAAAGAGGTAATAGCAATGCAGTATGTAGAAACTTCACATCAAGCGGCAGATATATTCACCAAGGCAATGACAGAGAAAAAGCTTGATATATACAAAAAATTGCTTGGAATACAATAACAACAATGGCATGAAGGGGAATTGTTATATTATCATGCCATATGTTGGTATTTAGCATATATTGCATATGTTGGTGGTTTTTTTTTCATGGCATATATTGGTGTTGCAAATTTAAGAAGGCACGTGGCCACAAAGTCGGTGATAAGGCAGCTATAAAAAAACAGGAATAGAACGTACCGTGAAGCGGGACTGTGAGCGGACAGCAATAGCGTGCAGATAGAGTTCGCTGGCATGCAGATGAAGTTCGCTGGGTTATCCCAGCAACAGGGCGCTGGCCTGCCGGAATTGGGATAGAAGTCCTTAGAGACACAAACTGATGCAGATCGGCAGGGGAATTGATGCAGATCGGCAGGGTCAGATTTATTCAGAGGTATTGAATTGCCTGATATCGGATTGCTGTGCTTGTGCTTGACATTAGAACTGCTCTTGCAATGTGTTTCTGGATTAGATTGTGCTATTGCAATTCGTTTTTGCTGTGCTATTGAACTGAAACGGAATATAGATTCCAGAAAGGTTGGATCCAACTGCAGGTTCCGCAGTGTTAAGCTCTGGTTTGAATTGGCCAGTAAAGAATAGTCTTGAAATGCTTGCTGGTGTTGAATATCAGATTTGATCTGAAGGATTTGTTGTTGAAGAAACGTCCTGTGGTAATTTTTGTTGTTACGTTTGATACTTGCTGTGCATAGAAATATTTTGTTGGTGCCAATACTAACAAAAAAGACTCCGTTACCACTTAAACAAAGCTAAAAAGACTCTGTTACCACTTAAACAAAGCTAAAAACCTTGGCTCTCTATTGTATAAAGAACCTCAATTTAGATGTAACCAGGTTACCAGTAGAAGCTTCTTTGCACTGGCTTATTGGAATAGAGATTCAAGCATTCCCCTCTGACTCACTTTCCTAAGCAAAGGGAGTCGAGAAAGAGAAATGTTCGCGGCGGCCGCGATAAATTTCTTGTATAAATAATGAAGTTTGCCTTTTTAACATGCGATGACTTTTCCCTTATGTTTAGTCGTGAACCCCTTTATCTACATATCACTATCACTACCTATGTAAAGCAGTCTATTTTGTTCTTAAAAAATTGGATGACTAATATTTCTGGGACGAGAGCAACTTTGCGCTTGACACGTACTTTTTTTCTTCATTTCTAAAATCTTAAAAAAAATGTTACATGGTTGACACGTGGATTTTCCCCTTTCTTGCTCTGCAAGCAATCCATGGCTATGGATCTCCCATCTTGATTTCTTGAGGAAAGCTCACCGATTACCTGCTTTCGGCTATGGCGACATACCATGGGCAATGTTGCGCCCATTCATATTTCCGCCTTGCCGATGTCAGAGCAAGCAAAGGTTTGCACAAATTTTTGCCCGCAAATAACGAGGGATTCAAAGAGAAAACATTTAGGTTCGAAAGTGCATGAGAGGAAGAAGCCACAACCGGATGGAATGCCCCTTTGCTAATCCCGAGAGGGGCAAGAAGGAGGTATCCAAGATGGGTTCCATATCCGGGCACTACTTGCCGTGATTTTAGAAAGGGAAACCGCAAAACGTATGATGATTGTGAATATGCTTATGGGGTTTTTGAATGTCGGCTTCATCCCGCCGCTACGAACTCATGGGGTTCGAGCTGTGGCTATGGTGTATTCGAGATATGGCTATGGTGTGTTCGATCTGCCTCTCATCCGAAGCTCAAGCAGAATATGTCTCGCTTTTCAGAGAATAACTTTGGTAAGCTTTGAAGAATTACAATTTGGTGCTTTTCTCGTTACCTTTTTACCAACTCTACCTTGGTAGTAAATCTTACTCCTCTTCTTTTGAAGAATCCACAAATTCCTCGAAAATCAAAACCCGGCAAGGATCAAAGTTTTTCTTGGCCAATTCAAGCCCACAAAAATTCCGCCCTTCTTTTTGGACCAAAGCCATGATTTCGTACATTTGATCTTGCCCGTAAAGAGCTTGGAATTGAGCAACAAGACAAAAACCCATCCTTTTCTCTATCAATCATTAACCCGAATGATTAAACACTAAATGTTACTTCAGCAGCCAGAGGTTGTATGTCGGAATCATGCCACAAGCGCAAAAACCCAAGGCAAAAAGCAAGACCAAGGGCCCAAAAAGCTCAAAAAAAAAGACTAAATACAAAGGAATCCAAGACTCGATCCTTACAGAAAACCCTTTTTCTCTAGCTCTAAGCCGATTGCAAAATGGGTATCAAAGGGCACCAAAAGAATTAGGCATCCGTTATGTTAAAATTTGTCAAAATTCGCATTATCTAGCCTTTTGGCGTAAATTAAGTGTATCTATCCATCTCAATCGATATCGAGAACCAAATTTCTCCGGAAAAAAAAAAAAAGCAAAAAAATCGATAAAAAAGAGCCCAAAAGTCTCTATCTTGGGCAATACAGGGTTCGGCCTCCTGGATTAAACAAAAGCTTCCCATTTCAGAAGCAGAGACGGATTAAGGCCCCCTTAGCTTACTAGGATGGATATGTCGATATCACTTTTAGTTTTCTGTACAAAACCATTAATTTTGAAAAGCATTGGTATCTGTATGAATTATTTTGCCAAAAAATCATGACTCTGATTCTAGTTATGGCTATGGCTACGGCAGATTTAGACTAGCTAGCTCGAGTTGCACACACAGGGCAGATCATTTTGGTGGAAAAGTTAAAAAACCCAGTGTCGGTTTGGATTTGTGTGTCCTTTTTTACCTAAGACCTGCTCCCGATTTGAGTTTTATCTGCAGAAAATGCATTAAACTAGTGTTTTAGATTACAGAGGGTTGTCTTTCGCTGGACTTTATTTACATTTAGTAGGCCTACCTTTCTTCTTTGTGGGTTCATGTTTTATGCTGCAGGCATCTTCTTTCCTCGTTTCGTTTTGGCCATCACTGCTCATCAATAATCCGAACTTTCTCGACTGGGAAAGAGAAACGTTCGCGGCGGCCTTGGCCACCGCGATAAGTTTCTTGTATGTATAATTTTTTTTTTATAAAGATTCGATTCTTTTATGTTTTAACATTTTATTGCACATAATGTTTGCTTAGGAGCCATTCTGCTTCCATATGCAATCACGTGATGACCCATGCCCCCCTTTCAAACACTGAAAGTGCACTAGAGTGCACCAAAGTTTTTTGTGTACAATGTTGCATTTCCAGAATGAAATCCAGAATCAAGTCCAGAATGTAGACCAGAATCAAGTTAACTACAATCATAACTAATACAATCAATATCACAACTAAAACAAATATAATATTAAAAGATTAACTGATCAAATTTATAACAAGGAAAGAAGGAAGCAAGTATATTTTAACATTTGTGGAGACAGATTCCGAAATGTAAATATGAAGCACAACAAAATTGGAGTATAATCCATAGTTTTAACAAATGACAAAATATATTCTCCAGCCATCCCCATTGGGCTGCAACCAAATATTCTAAACTAATACACTATATAAGTAGTTTTTTAATATATGAAACAATCAAACCTATTGCGCTTCGATGGGATAATGTTCTGGAAAGGTTTACTTGCAACTGGAATTGTCCATTCACACACAAACGGGAGGAGACATTACAATCAGATTTTTTGTGCCTTAGAAGCCTCGTCAAGCTTGAAGAATTTTTAAGAACAACCCAAAGATGTCTCTGGATTGGGCAGCACAAAACTTTTATGAAAATGCCTGTGGTCCGAAGCGTACAAGAAATTTATTAGCTCCTATGAAAGTTGCAATAAAAATTTCTTACCATCATTTCAAAGACTGCTCTGATGATGTGTATGTGGATAGGATTGGATTTTCAACCTCCCTTTCTCTCCTTGAACTATTGATTCATGTTTCCCTGAACCACTTGCAACAAGACAAGATCTTCAACTGCGGCAACCTGCAAGTCTGGTAATTTCGAAAGCTACTGTTTGTCCATTCACACACAAACGGAAGGAAACATTACAATCAGATTTTCTGTGCCTCAGGATTTTCGGTCTGTTTATTCCGTATTATTTTCACAAAATTTACCTGAATAAAATAAATCAAATAAGGTTCAAATATGGTTCTGTACTTGGATGGTATCCTGCTGAGAGCATATCAACTATGAACCTTTGACACTCACCAATTGAGACAACCTGCACGAGTTCAATAGCTAGTGCGGGGTTTTGAAACATCCTATGAAGCTGTTGGATCACATCATTTTGCAACTGCATAAAAACGTCATCACGTACTCCCACATCGTTTTGCAACTGCATAAAAACGTCATCACATACTCCCAGAGTAGAAAGCAAAGTAATAACCTGACGAGAGAGCTTATAAGGTGATCGTTGATAACGGCCACAACCCCTTTATATCCACCATAACGTATCTGAAAAGCTGAAGGAATTTTGCCTATTTTGCCATACCCAAGGTCACGGGTTCAACGCCTCGTTGTGAAAGTGGCCATGCGATGTAAAGTTGGTGGGGGAAGGACCCACTTCAGCAATGTAAAGTGGTGGAGGCAGGACCCATCTGGGTGTGTTGTAAAGTGTCACATATCCGATAGGACGCTGCCTTGTGGCGTGACGTTAAAATCTCTTCTTCTTCTTATTCCAACACATTTTAATCTTTGCAAAGGCCTGAGACATTTTTCCAGCACCATCAGAAAAACAATAGTTAATACCATCTACATATCTTTCAACATCCGGAATCGCATCAACTTCAGCTTTAGACACATCTAAAGTATGCATAGATGAAGAAAAACATTGGGCCATTCGAGCAGCACATTTCGCCACATTTCTGATATCTAAAAAATTTCCCATCCATCTTGGGATCTCGTCTGCTGTGATGCTATTCCAATCTTTCCTCGTCTGACAGCTCGGGTTCAACTTTAGGTTCGGGTCCTGGTTAGCATCTTCTGCTCGGGTTCAACTTTACGTTTGGGTCCTGGTTAGCATCTTCTGATTTTTGCAGCAAAAGATCCAGCCACTGTATCCATGAATCGGAAACCAAGCAAAGCTAAACCTTATCTGCCATAGCCGGAAAAAGAAGTAAAAAACCCAGCAAAATCTTTACCTTATCTGCCTTAGCCAGATTTGTGCCAGGATTTTCGGCTGTAGGCTGCTGAAACAAAGTCCTATTAACTTTTGCCTTGCTAAGCCGTGAGAGAAGAACAAGCCATGAGAGAAGAACATGTAGAAGCACAACCCTCGAACAATTAAATAACCCTAAAATACTTTTGTTCAATGTTTGCATGCTTGAATTGTGATATTTATAGAAACCAAAATTAATGTGAAGGTATGTGCACTCTAGATGTACAATTAGTACATCTCACGAAATACACAGTCATCAAATCATATAAAAACCTTAGTAAAAAGTGTATAAAAATACAAAAGAAACCCTCTGTTATTATGCTAGATATTCTGTTTCATCAACAAATTCACAAAGTCGCATCCTTAAAATTTTGATTTCCTTATCCTGCAACAAAAAGCCACGATGTCAATAATGATCTTGGCAGGTCCACTTTCAGGAAAATCACGCTCAACAAACTTGACCTTCTCAACTCCATGCTGGCGGTGAAATCTGTCTTGTGAAAATAGAGACTGGCAAAGGAATTGCATGTTTTGTTAATAAAAATCCTTAAGATCTCAAGAACAACTATTCAATTTCTTACCACAGTTCTTAATATCTAGTTTAACCCCCCAGCAGATCCCCTAACTACATCATGAGTCATGGTTTTAGCCTCTGCTAGTTTTGCATTGAGCAAGAATACCTGAAGTAAATGTATGCGCCCGGCAAGATCTTTTTTCTTCGGAGTTCATAAATAATAGAATATAAAACAAGTGTAGTACAGGAAGCGTACTACTTTGTCCGGATGATGTCTCAATGCTAGTTTTTGATATGCCTTTTTAATCTCAATAGCTGTTGAGGATTCAATTCCACTGCAAAAACAACAATTAATAAGGACCTTAAACACATCTAAGTTTTGAGGCAAATAGAATTGACTACAATATGTCAACGCTCCCACCAAAAATGAATTAAGGGAAAGAGATATCACTAAAGAGTATTAGTGGTCAACTGCATCTTCAACTCTTTTTCTGCCTTGGCCAAGCGTTCATAAGCCTGCCCCAAGTCTTGCTGCATATTGTGAGATTTATTTTAAGTTGTTACATTATTTCCTTTGAGCATTCTTGTTGGCCTTCAAGAAGACTAATCAAATGCAATGTTAACCGTCCTTGAGATTGCCTGCAGCACAAGAATAACAAGGGACACCAACATTACAACAGAGAGCAATAAAGTGTGAGAGCAACCTAAAAACAATTGCTGCCTGAGAAACTTTGCTCCGCATGTTTTCTATAGGAAAAAGAGAAACAAGAAAAATAGACTGAAATTTAGATGCTGAATTTATTGGCTTGAAACATGAATATTATACGGTAATTGAACACCTGATTTTCGCAAGTTAATGCTTCATTATTACATTGTCATCATTTGCATTGTCATCACGTAACTATGATAGTAAGCAAAACGTTAAGAGATGGTGAAATTCTTACATTCCTGTTAATGTCCATTCTGAGTGCAATGGTGCACGCGGATCTCCTGTAGCATTCAAGCCATATTGATCTCTCAATCTGACAAGTGCGCAGTAACTGCAATTTGTAAACTGGAGATTTAAGCAAGAATTAGGCAGTATATCTAGATGTTAATAGAAGGTAAAAGCTCTTACAATGAACACTGCTTAGACACCTTTTTAAGAACTTCCATGGCATTAAGTATAGCACCAAAAGTTGAATCTGAAGATTTGAGATAAGTGAGGTTAACATACGCTCCCAAATTTATGGTATGCATGAATCCTAATACTTAGAATACTATAAATTCTGCCTTTGCATTTTCATACACCAAGGCAGCATAATAAATCTCTATGAAACGTGGATCACATGGTTCTATCTAACTTGATTTTTTGCAAACCAAGTATCGTGAGCTTGCAGCTGAATATTTGACATAGTTGCATCCCCAAAATTCGAAGTTGAGCCGAAGCTTCCACCTATTCAAAGCTGCGCCTGGGCTTCCATATATTCAAAGCATAATAGCCAGCAGGCTCTCCCATATTTATGAAGCTCTGCCAAATATGTATCATTGACTAACTTCTATTTGGTAGAATAAAATAAAATAGGTATTATAGCAAAATTACAGCCATAATTTCTTCTCAAAATACAAGTACTGCACAAGTTTGAATGGCAAAAGTAAATCTATACCTTATTTTGATCTCTATCTGTTAAAAAATCGAAGCTTGTGCTAACCCACAGGCCACGTTAAACTCTTAAGGTGGATAACCAGTTTATCCATCCAAGCTTCACAGCAACTAAAGATTCTGAGGCCAACGATTCTATGGCCAGGCGAAATCCCTAAATCCGAAAATCCTGATTCTGTAGCTAGCAAGGCAGGTCCAGAATATGTGCCAGGTATATCCGGCTATATCCTATGCCCATGCCATATTTGCACATGCCGGAAAAGCCAGCCCTGCCCGAAATGCGCATTTCCTGTATTATACGATTTGCACAGGCCGGAATTGGAGCGGCCGGTCGACACCATGTCTTGGCCATAATCAATATAGAAGTTGGGTCCATTTTTTTTTTTGCCTGGCGTGCATTTTTGTGGCGCCACATGGCACGGCCCAATAACGCGGAATGGAAGTTGGGTTAATACATTCCGTCTGACCGGCTGTGCAGGTTAGGGTTCTTCATTTTGATTTTAGGGTTCTTTATTTTTAGGGCCGCCGCCAGTTCTTCAATGAAGCAGGTGCAGATCGAAGATGGAAACGGATGAAGCAGTTCTTCGCGCAATGAAGCAGTCGCACAGATCGAAGATGGAATCAGATGAAGCTTCTTTTTCACGCAGATCACTGGTCTAAGACAGAAGCAGAAGCATAAATCTTCTGATTTTTTAAATATGTTTGCCCTGCTCGCCATAGCAGAGCATTTTTGAAGCCTTGCTTTCATCTACTTTGCCGAATCTTGAAACCCTGCTGTGCTTTGCCGGATCTTGAAACCCTGCACTGCTTTGCCAGATCTACTGCTCTGTTTTACTTTGCTTCGCCAGATCTTGAAGGCCTGCTTTGATTCGCCGGGTTTTTGAAGCCCTGCTCTATTTTTTAAGCCCTGCTCTGTGTTTGAAGCCCTGCTCCGGATCTGCTGAGGGAAAAAAATGTCCCCAACTTCTATATTGTAGGGGAATGGAGGTTGGGGCCTCCATTCCAGTTTCCAGGTGACCCGCTCCCGGCTAACGCCGGTCGCGGGACCCCACCTGGAAACTCGGAATGGAGGCCCCAACGTCCATTCCCCTATACAATTTTTAACCTATAGGTTTACGCATGCCCTAAATCGATATCCAAAAGTGACAAAAGGTTTTCAAAGGTTAGATATACATCTGTATTAGTTTTTATATCCTATAAAGGCAATGGAAACTATTAAACTTTTATCAAGGTCATAAGCTTATGACACTTTGAGGCCAAAGGCAACGTTCTCATGTGGTTGCCTCACTTGACTTCGAAAAAAAAAAGTCGAAGTCCAGATCATGCAATACCAACACAACTTAACTTTGCGACGTGGCAAAGTTTTTCTCGAAGCTAACTCCGAATTTTCAGAAAGGGCGGAGGAGTCGACACCTTGATTTCTCTCTAGCCGGTGAACTCTTCCAATTTACTGGAAATTTCCACAAGCAATACCGGCTATGGGCGCACCATTCGGTTGGACTCTCCCCGTTTGTGAACCACAGTTTTATGCACGGTTAGGTCCATGCATGGAGACACGAACTAGAAAGTAAAAGTTAATCCCATCCACGTGACATCTCTTTTAAAGTCAGGTTAGAGTCCTGGCAACGTTGCCTAAATAATAACCTACACCAACAACTCTAGGGCTATGCGCAAAATGTCCAAGGCATCAAATTTCCACATATTGCATTCTTTACATGCAATATGCCGTTTTAAGTGTCAACTATCGGGCCAATTTTCAAGGTAGATAAAGATAGTTTTTTCAACCATTATAAAATTTTGAAGGTCTTACCAATCTTTAAATATGAACATAAAGCCATAGTATTAAATTAGGACCACGATCTTTAGACCATGCAACCAAGCAAATGCGGCTCCTTACAAGTATTTTACTAAACCATAAAATACAAAGACATTGCATGCACATAACAAATTCTATGTCTCTAGAGATGCCACATTGTCCCCGAGGAACTCTAGCAAGATTATAAAATTGTCAAGTTACTGTATGAATATAGTATTGTAAGTCTATTGGGTAGATTCTTAAGTGTCCCATAAACGTATAAATATGGGGTCCGCGTTAGCTCAAACCTACAATACTAGCTAGGGATGGAAATTAATTCCTTCCTCCCCTCCCCGTAAACTAAATCAAGCTTAGTCAAATAATACATCATTAGACAGATCGAGCAGCTTTGTGAAATATTAAATTTCATCTAAAATATACTGTTCAATGAAATGTTATAACTAAAATTGTAATAGCGCCTAGAAAAGCACCATCAGACGATTATTCTGATGCAATATCTGACGAATAGTCTGACGCAAAATCTGACGTTGTATCTGATGCAATGTCTGACGATTATTCTGACGCATATTCTGACGCAAAATCTGACGATATATATTTGACGTATATTCTGATGATTAATGTGACGCTTAATCTGACGAAGGCTTCTGACGATTTATGTGATGTTATGTCTGACGTAGTATCGTCAGGAAAAGCATCGAAATAGTAATCGTCAGTACGTTCGTCAGCCTGTACGTCAGGCAAAAATTTCTCTAGATAGTCTGACGATTTTTCTGACAAAAAATGCTCATTCTCTTGTAGTGCGCCCACATGTTCCTACATCCAGGTCTTCAATTTGTCAATGTAGAGACCAAAGAGCGTTGGAGATAACGGACATCCCTGTTTAACCCCTATGGTGCTAGCAACTCGCTGGTCTGATGTAGGTAATGCAGCATATATCCCATCATAGAATTATAAGAACAAAGTTGCATTTGAAACGGCAGTGTTGCACAACTCCCGTTTCAAAGATCCCCTCAAAAAAACATGGCATGCTCCTAGAAGTGAACTTTTTGGCCGAGATAAAGGATTTTGTAAGGGTAAATTTTTTTTTCCTTGCGTTTTAGCTTCTCAACAGGTGTACACTTTCGTTTTATGTAATATCACAGCTGAAAAGAGCGAAATTTACAGCTAATTATACAATCCATGAAATGAAGACCTCAGAAACATCTTAGTTTAAAAGAATTAATGACATTAGCATTAATATGATTTTTAAATACATCAGTTTTGAAGGTATAGTTAATGTTAACACTAGAATGTAATTTCACAACCACAATATTCCTCATTGTTTCCTTTTCTGTCACTTGTTAGCTGAAAAGAGCAAAATTTACAGTTTATTGTGTAATGTAGACAAGCAAGACCTAAAAAAATACCAAAATTGATAGGAATAAATAATAATAATAAAAAATTAAATTTTCAATATCAGTTTTAGAAGATTTTAATCTAAAGAATATTTCACACAATGAGTCAAAGATCAACATCATATTCTTCCTCATTTTGTGTGCTTGTAGTTGCAATATTCTTTTGAACAGTCTTCTCCTGCTCAGGTGACTCAACAGGCACTTTAGAATTGGCGTCTTCAATTTCCATTACTAGAGCCACTTCCTTCATCTCTGCAAAAGTGACCTCATCCTCTATGGAGCTAGTAAAAGGCGGTTGTATTTGTGATGATGTCATTTTGGCGAAATCAGATGAGGATTTGGCACCTAGCTCTTGATTCTCGTCTGGTAAACTAGGCAGTGCAGCCAATCTCATCTTAATGAAGTTCACGGCCTCCTTATTAGCGAAAATTTTAGTGGCCCCGGCGGGCCATTTGGCCACAAATTACAGGTTCAAGCAAAATGCGACGACCGGCTTGAGTAGGATACCTTACCTACGAACTACCTGCAAATTCGCCATTTCGTGGCACTTTATTGCCTATTACAATATTAGAATGGCCAATTAGTTGTTTGCTAATTGGAGTGGTATTGACTTTGTGGCCAATTTAGTCCCAAGTGAGAACTAGATATACTTATGGAATGGCCATTTAGGCCACTTGGCCAAATCCTATAATGCCTGAAGTTCGCCAAATCTTAACTTATTAAGAGGTCCCTTTTAAATTCGTCACGTAGGAGAGGGAGGGGGAGGGAGGGGGGGGGGGAGGGGGGGCTAACATAATTAGAAATTTTTATTCCTAAATATATCTACCAACTAAGAATAATCGCGCTCTTTTGGAAAATCAAATGTCGAGGTACTTTTCAATCCTCTTTACGAAGACTCCGGCATCCGATTTCTGATTCTCCCTACCAGCAATGTATGCATTATTGAAATATATGGGGTATGAATTCAAATTCATACAACATGTAACTTAAATACATTTATATAGGGTACCGACTTTTTTTATGTTCGGGCAACTAGCTCTACATTTATCTAACTAAAAATCGCCATTTGAGCTACACATTATTAGATATTTGGTTCAAAAATCGCCAATTGGGTTGCAGCCACATTAGAAAAAAAATAAGGAAAATGGTCAGTTCAAGCTACACTTTTGGGGGCATATTTTACAAGGAATGGCCAATTCATTATACTTATACAAAATTATAGGTCCCTTAAAATTTTCCCTGCTCCTTATCTATATCCATTGCCACACAGTTGCGGCCCTTCTTCAGTGTGTAGGCGATGGTAGTACCAAATCTGGAGAAAGCATCAAGTATCCAGTTTCCTTGATGTGAAAACATGTCAATAAGATGGTTGATTAGCTTCTGGGGCTTCTGATAGTGATTGATGATTCTACCCTGCGCACTTGGGTCCTGTAGCTTCTGCAACACTGCTGGAAACTCTAAGACATTGGAAAAGTCAGAGCATCTAGAAGTGTTGAAGTGCTCCATTGTCCTCTTGCTGTCGAAGCTCCAGTAGGCAACTCACAGATATTCTACCTTGCTTAACAACCTGGGACCTCCAGCATGGTAATTTGTATTTCTTTTGTACCTTTGAAAGTTAGCAATCTAGCAACTGAGAAAGAAGTTTACTATTCCAGAATAGCCACAGAAAGAAGGTATATTCCAGAATAATTTCTCATTAAACTAAATTCTCATAGCCTGCTTGAGCAGGGAATCCGAAATGTTTTTTAAAGCTGGCTTTGACCATTCCTGCTTGCATACTGGAGTGAAACACCACCAACCGCCAGTGTTTAGCCGTTGTTATTTGTTTTAGACCATCTATAAAACCATTGAACTCGGAGTTCCTGAAAGGTAGGTCGTCATAACGGATGTCCTTGATTTTGAACCCATAAGGTATGTCCGCAATAACTAGGGTAAACTTCTGGGGCTTGATAGTTCCCACCAACTTAGTACAGTCGCCTTGAACGATTGAAAAAAGATTGTCTTGATCGAACAAGGTAAACTTCTCATAGTCGGAAGGTTCAACCGCTAACTCCTCCCGTCAGCCAAGGTCCGTTCCTCACGAGCAAGCTTCAGAAGGTGCATGAAACCTTCAGGAAGGTCTTTGTTTTTCTTCTTGTTCTGCAAATGCAATTGAAGTTAATTAGTGGACAATTAGCTGAAGAAAAAACGAATGTCGACAAAGTAGAAAATTATATACCCAGCCTTCAAAATTAGGAGCATATTGTATGATACGTTCATCTCAAGTGGCCACCGGGTAGAGCTCCTTACACCTTTCCCACGATTGCACATTCAATTGTTCCATCAAGCATGTCTGGCATGCAATGACGTTCTTTTGACTGATTAACAAAAAACAGATAAACACATTACGTATTTCGGAATACACTAGAGTTAGAAGATTCAAAAAAATCAAGCAGAAGGCATTAACGTATTCCGGAATACACTAAGCTTACTTGTGCAATTCCTTGGACCTCTTCCACGGTGAACTCCTTATCCACCACCTTCTGGAGTAGTCTTTCAAATATGGCAGTGTCGGTAAAGCCCTACAGCTCTCTCCAAACAGTAATTGTCATTTCTTTTTTTGTCACTTCTGTGCCTTTTTTCTTTTCCGATGCTTTCCCTTTGCTTTTTAGTTCTCCGCACTCAAATGCAGTAAAATTTTCATTTTGCAAGTCCCAAATCTGCACCAAAACAACTTAAAGTCAGTTTACTGTATTCCGGAATACACAATACTAAGTTTCAGTCTCGTCCTTGGGTGGCAGCTTCATGCATGTGACTGGAAGATAAATGACACCTTGCACGTATTTGTGCTTGTTTGTTTCTTCCATCCTCTCTGCAGTTTTGTCAAATTTTTTTTCTTTTATTGCAACCCTTGGGGCCTTGCCTTTTCCCTTTGCCTTTTTGCTAGATTCCTGAGGTGCTTCCTCTACTGCAAGCTGCACCATTTTTCTTTTCTTTGGCTCCTTAGCTGCCACGGCCTGTCTTTGCTTTTTTGGTGGTGGTGGTGCTTCAGGTTCCGATTCCTCGAACTCAGCATTATCGTCTTTACCACCAGATTCACTACTGCTTTCTCCACGCCCTTCTTTATCTTCCAAAGCACTATAGTCTAGTGCTTCACTTCTGCTACTTGAAACTGTGCTAAGAATAGTTGACAATGTCTGCTTATTCAAGTAGTGAGCGCAGTACTTGTAAAGGCGTTGAGGTTGCACTTTGACTAACTTGAAGTAAGCTTCATCGACGACGATGAAGCCTTGTGATGTCCGGAAGGACAGTCTCGCCTGTTGCTTGAACTGCCCAGCAGCAGGTTCCACGTGCTGTATTGAGCCCATACACTCGAACTCAGAGTCATCATATCTTTTCTGTCCCGGGCTTCTACAAACACACATGAAAGTAATGTTGTTGTACTTTCCTGCGAAACCTCGTGTGACGAACCACTGCGTTTGGTAGTTCTCGTAAATTTGTGGCGCAGCAGTCTCATGTCCTTGTTCTCGATGGTTCTCTTCAGCTTAGGGACACTCTGTTCTTGTCTGCAAAATCACAGTGGCTAACTGCATTAGAACTAGCAAAAAGAAACAGAAAATTGTATTTTGGAATAAAAGTGACAAACATCTAGTACTAAAACACACAAAGTGTAGTCTGTTTGAGCTAAAAGAAAGGCTAAATTTGCACTAAATTTACGGTTTTTGTTGCGAAAAGAAAGCTATTGGAAGGCCAAAGTGTATTCCAGAATACACTTTGGCCTTGCTACTAACAAAAGGCCAAAGTCCGGAATACACTTTAGCTTCTACCTAAACAACACTCTTGCAAAAAGCCGTACATTTTTCTTTTTTCCCCTTACCTCTCCATGCTTGGCGCTATGCAAAGCGGAATAAGTTCTTGCAGAAGAAGTTCGAAGGCGCTGGATGTGAGCAGCTTAGCGCAACTGAGCTCTAAAAAATTTCCTTTTAAAGGTCACTCGTGGACACTTCCTTAATTCTATGTAAATCGGAATACGTGTGATTTAAACTTTGTGCTAACGTGTATTCCGAAATAGCAGTCTTCTCCTTGGGTTGACACTTCGTATTCTCGAATAGCAAACTTGCAGAAGTTGTGTCCGTCTCTCTACTATTTCCAGTTGTTGAAGATGGTTAACCGCATCCAGAACAGACTTCCACCACCTTTTGTTGCGCCTAGTTCCTCTACTCCAGAGGAAACGCTTGATGAACATGTGTTTTTGCCTAGTGCCCAGGCTTCATCATCTTCTGCCTCAACAACATCCTTGTTACTCCTAGACGATTCTCCAAGTCTAACGCACAACAGACTGCCACCACCTTTCCAACCGTCACTGGGCCCTTTAAGAAGTAGATTACCTCCTCCCTTCATTCCATCTCCACCTGTACACCTTTTGTAGCATCACCAGAAGCTGCCACCACCTTTTGTAGCATCACCAGAAGCTGCCGATGCTGCACCATAATAGGCGTTTCGAAGGAAACTGCCCCCACCATTTGTAACTTCTCCTGCTACAGTAAGAAGTATAAGGTCTGCAACACGCCCACAAGAATGTGAAGTTTTCCATCACTTTTCTCAATAGCTGATTTTGTCTGAGAAGATCAAAAACTTGCTGAAGGTGTTTCTTATGCTCCTCTATGGATTGGCTATAGGTGCCAAAACTCTCCCCATCAATCGGCAAAAAGTTGCTGGTGCATTAGTGAGTCCAAATGGCATCACTCTGAATTTATAATGTCCAAAAGTCGTTTCTTTATGCAAGAAGTTGGATATCTTGGACACATTGTATCCAAAGATGGAATCAGAATGGATCCAGATAAGGTGAAGGCTATTCTTAATTGGCCTCGCCCTAACAATGTCAAAGAATTGCGCTCCTTTGTGCAATTATGCAGTTATTATCGCCAATTTGTGAAGGATTTTGCGAAAATAACTCTTTCATTGAACAGATTTCTAAAAAAGGATGTACCATTTCAGTGGAATGATGATGCAGAAAAAGCATTCCAGGATCTTAAGCACAAGATGGCAACTGAGCCTGTATTAGCTCTTCGTGATTGGAATGAACCATTTATAGTGTGCTCAGATGCAAGCGGTAGTGCTTATGCAAGGTGGACACCCATTGGCTTACATTAGTCGTATGCTAAAGCCTTCTGAGCAGGGCTACAATACTTATGAGAAAGAGTTGATTGCTTTAGTACATGCATTAAAGAAATGGAGACATTATCTGATGGAGACTAAATTCATAGCTCGATTTGATCAGCAAAGTCTAAAGCATATAGAAACTCAAGATATCATAAATGCACGTCAGTTGAAACTCATTGATACCATTTGAGGGTATGCAGCTAGAGTATAAACCAGGCAAGGAGAATAAGGCTGCTGATGCCTTAAGCCGGGTGTTTACACATGCAATGTCTATTGCCAGAATCACTGACTTAGATCCAATGAAATTGGATTATAGAAACGATTCTTCTTTTGCAGTGCCATTCAATCTGTTAGAAAAAGAGGGTCGAGATCCTCTTGAGGAATACAAGTTGCACAATGGTTCCCTTTTGTACCGAAATTGCTTATGTGTTACACAGGCATATAGATAGAAAATGATGCAAGAATGTCATGAACCTCTTTATTCAGGACATCGAGGAGTTCAAGCTACACTTGCTACTGTAAAAAGGAGATTCTATTGGCCTAAACTGGTAAGGGATATCAGAAGATATGTAGACGCTTGTACAATTTGTCAACAAGTTAAAGCTTCAACTAGTAAACCGGCTGGATTGTTACAACCCTTACTAATACCAGAAGCGCCATGGAAGCACATTACTATGGATTTCATCCAGGGTTTCCCAAATTCTTCTCATAAGGACAATCAGATATGGACAGTTGTGGACAAGCTGTCTAAACAAGCTCATTTTATTCCTAATAAGTCCATCATGACAGCTCCTCATGCGAGCAAACTCATTTTTAAGGAGATATTTAGGATACATGGATTGCCGGATGCAATTATCACAAATAGGGATCCAATATTCTGCAGTAAATTTTGGTCAGGACTTATGAAGAACTTGGGTAGCTAATACACCTAGTCAAAATAATCCCACAACTTCTGCACCCACAACATCCTATGGCCCATCACCTACATTTAATATTGTTCCTCCGAATTTTCCGGGTACTGTGTCACGTGGTTTGTTTTCCTCCAGAAACACACCACTAAGAGAAGAGAAGGTCACTCCTAGAGTGGAACTCTCATCAGAGGATGAAGACCCTGACAAGGAACAACGAGATTACATGTTCTCTAACCAATCTTCAAAGAAATTCAAAGCAGATTTCAGTGTTCTTCTGTAAGAAGAAGAAATCTGATGGACAAGCAGAAGATGAGAAGAATTCTAAGAACTCCATGCTGTTCATTGGGTTGCATTAGCGAATTCAACATGGCTAAACTTCGTGCAATTAGAGACAATTATAGTTCTATGAGAATATCAGATCAGAATGCCTACTTGGCTATTCATGTAAGACCAGACAGGCACACCTTCTTGCACTATATGACCGTCAAGAAGTGTGTCAAAAATGCTTCATGGTCGTCCACTGTCTGGGTTCCTTTAGAATGTCTCGAATACATAAAAGATTGGACAAAAACCCTAGCATTGATGACCACTGTGGGCCTGGAAGAGTTGTAACAATGCATGCCCTAGCTGCTGTGGCTTGGATGAAGAAATGCTTTAGAGAAACCTGTGAAAAATTGCCAAACAACAATATGTATCATTTGACAGATATCACCACAAAAAAAGATGTCTTCAAAGAATACAAAGAGACATGCAGTCAGTCTCAGCATATCTCTTACTCACATTTCACTAGACTGTGGAAAACTGAATTTGGTCTTGTGAAAATTCCTCGAAGACATAGAATGTCTGTGTATTCAACATGTGCAGAATTGAAGAGTCAAAAGAAACTGCAAGGATAGAGGTCGAAAAAAGTAAGTTCAAGTTCTTCATTCTCGTACTCGCATCATTTAATTGTTTTGACCTGCTTCCTTCAACAGACATTGTGCAACAGAAGCTTGCTAGACACCGTGACCAACAAGCAGCTGAGAGAAGGAAGCTTGCTAAGCATAGGAAAAAAGATCTTGAGCGTCCACTTGAGTACATGTCCGTTGTGATTGATGGAATGGATCAAAAAAAGACAAAACTCTGCCTCATTTCTTGAATATTCCAAAAGATGTGCCAGAAGAATGCTTTGTCAAGATCCACCTTGTAGGAGCCAGGGTCTTCAACGGGAGTCTAAAGTGCAAAGTCTTCTTGATCCTAACCTCACAATTACAATTCTTAACAAGGTTCTTTGTGAGCAACAACAGTTACCACTAGTGCTCTACCTGCAACTTGACAACACTGCCAGGGAGAACAAAAATCAAACACTCTTTGCTTACTGTGCCATACTAGTGGAGCTAGAGATTTTCAGAAAAATAAAGCTCGGATTCTTACTGGTAGGGCACACACACGATCAAATAGACCAGATGTTCAGCAGGTTTTCGGTGCATTTCAGAAGGAAAAAAGCTTTATGTCTTCCCACTTTGGTTTGAATTATTGAAGACTCTTACACTCCCATGCCAGTGGTTGAGTTTCTAAAGGAGACTACCGACTTCAGGAAATTTGTTTTCTCTCAATGTGCAAACAGAGAACAAGCTGTGAACAAGCTAAATGATGTTACGTTTCAATATCACATCAAGTTCTACTTGAAGAATGGAGAGAGCCTTTTGCAGGGAAAGAAGTACACTACAACTAAAGAGTGGAGTCCGGTAGAGGGATTGCGCTTCCTTAAATCTATTCCAGACACTTGTTCGATGGAACGTGCTGAACAACTTGCTCTAAAAATTCCAAAAGTGTCAAAGCAACAAAAAAGTACCCCAGTTACTTCCTTGAAATCCATTGAAAATGAAATTTCCACGGGTTTTAAGTACTTCACTGAAGAAGACCAAATGTGGTGGAGAGGCTTCTTTCTAGAACAAAAGATTGTGATTCAGAACCTAGCTCTGAGACAGTTGCAAGAACTCTTTGAGTGGCCTAATGCTTTCCACCAACCACAGGACCAGGCAGGTCCAAGCAGTGCTGTAGTAGCAGCTGCAATACAGGAAGATGAGGACCGGGTTATGTACCTCGGACCAAGACGCAAGAATGAGCCTGCAGGTAATGTCACAGAAATTACCAAAGGTATGTTGATTGCTCTTCCGACTGAGGAGGATGAAAAGGGGAGACCTTTTTGGATAGCCAGAGTACTTGACACAATCAAAGAGGAAGGCCTGGTGACTAAACTTAAGATTCATTGGTTTGCTACACGTTCAGAAAATGCTTTTGAACGTAGGTATGAGCTAGAAATGAGAAGTCAAGGAAAGGGCAAAAAGGCCAAGAAAGTGTCTTGGATCTTTCTCTTATCACTCCTCACACTTTTGCACATAACTGAGTCTTAGGAAAAAAGAAGTAAATTTTGAATGTGAATATGAAGATTTTATCTTCAATTTTGAAAATACTACTATTTCAGTTGTAAACCTCACTTCGATTTTTGGTTAAAATTTATGTTATCTTAAATCAGAGGTTTGCTCTAAAAAGATAATTCAGGCAAATTATAATTGCTAAAAAAAGTGTCACTTTGACATAGTCAATTCTCTATTTGGAGAAAAAAAAATCAGTGATTTTGGGGGTCAAAATACACTTTTATGCCCTTTTTTCCATCTCATTTTAGCCATTTTGCAGAAAAATAGGGAATCTTCAAGGAATATTCTTTTTGCTCCCGTTTCAATGATTTGCTCCCATTTCAAATGCAATCTTGTTCAAAATCAAATTCATAACAAGATTGCGCTTGGAATTTATATCAAAAATTTAAAATTGCAGAATGATTTCAAGTTCTCAAAACCACACTCAGATGACAACCGAAATTATCGCTGCAAAGTCACTGAAAATTATCATTTAAACGTCATGATCCAAGAAGCTTGCAAAGACAAATTACAAGGTCCCATCTGTGACGTTCCAGGTAATTATACGGTGTACGTATAAATACTATGACACGTCACCAGGGTATAATTAGACCCTTATGGGTCATTAGGGGATAACTTGGGCTAACCTAAAAGGGCTTTTATTAGCTATGCTAAATTGTTAGTAAGTTAAATAACCTAATTAGACTAACTAATATATTAATTAGTAAATGTCAGCTAATTACTTGCTAAGATTAGAGTGCAAATTGCGTCCCTACCCCCAATTCTTCCCCAAATCGATTTGGGAAGGGTTGGATAAGGGAGGAGCTACTTGGCACTACATCAAACCTGAAGGATGGAAGCCTTTTGTGATAATGGCTCTAGCCAAGAGACTGGTTAGTCTCTAGATAGTTGTGTTTCAACTAAACCTTATATGACTAGATGGATGGTTAAATTCTCTTTTATGTGCTACTAAGATGATGATGGATGCTTTATTTATGGTTATGTTCTCTCTCTGTTCATTAAGGGTGGGTAGAGACCTGAAAAGCTCAGTAGTAGTAGACATGTTTCTAGCTAGAACCCTTAAAATCCAGTAAATGCGGCCTGTGCACAAGTGCCCACCGGACGTGGTTCATCACCAAATAATGGTCATAATTGGTGAAATGGGGGCGGGGCCTTGCTGAGTGTGGCTACTGAGGCTCTTATAATGTGCTAGGCTTATAGTCGGTCACTGAGTGTGGCCCGGGTATAGGTCTGACACCCCCTAGATCGCATGATACATGCCTATAAGGATGTCCTGGACTCGGTATAGATTTAAGGGGTTAAGTCAGGTACGGATGCATGTCCACCTGGGTGGCAAGTAACCTCTAGCACATCCATGGATCCATTGTGATTCTGGAAGGGAGTCATCCCTGTCCTGCCTCAATGGATCAGGGAGATGTAACTTGGAGTACTCTCATAGGGTGACTCCATGAGATTACGTCTCTGCAAGGCTACAACATCGCCATAGCATGATTTAGCCTATCTGCATAAAGTGCACAGGAGGGGCGGATGGAGTGGACTACCCCAGCCATTGTTCTATGTCAGCCAACGCCATGTTATACTTCTGTCTGTTGTTATCCGGAGGCCCTGACCGTCAATCGACCCCTCTCGAGTCTGAGACTGGGGTAGAGCCATATTTATGGTGCATTTCTTATGTTATATTGTCATTGTACTGTTGCGTATATGGAAGATGGATGGACCACCCTTCATATTGGTATATTATTTTGTGTATGCTTGCTAGGTGCTAACACGTATATACGCTTTTGCTATAAAGGATTCTCATAGAGGGCATGGGACGAGTGACATCTCCGTGTCCTTCACCCCGACACTTGGCCATCCCAAGTGGCCCGAGTTAGACAGAGGGCCCTTTCATAGTGATGTAGTCGCTGAGGGAGGGGAATTTCCCGTATTTGTACGATGGGAGCATCATATAGATTCTGGGAGCGTCACAGTAGTATCAGAGCATGATTTTGGTGGACCAGATCATTACAATGGCCATAGTCTAACTCGTTAGATTGGTTAGTTGTAGGGGGCTTTAATCTAGGATAAATTACCCCAATTCCATAGTTAGTATGAGTGTTGGCCTAGTTATGAGAGAAATAAGCTAGTTAGGGATTAAAGTGTGTTAGTAGGATAAAGTTATGTTAAGCTTTGGGAGAACGAGGTCTCTCGCTTCCAAGGGCTATAACTTTTTTCAGGTAACTCGGATAGAGGCGATTCTTGCACCAACGCATCGGGGACAGTTCAATTGACTAAGGGACATAGTGACCAGCCAAAAGGATACCATATGAGCCCCAGAGCCAAAGGGGTGTGATCTTGGAAATCGAGTCTTAGAATTCAAAAATGAACCTGAAAATCACGCCCCCGTATATTTTTGCATATAAAATGTGACGTATATTTCCGCCAGATAAAAAATTTTATTAGCAAAAAATTGAAATTAAAATTTTAAAAAGTGATGGTTATTTTTTTGTTTCGTTTTGTTTTCTGTCCGCCGCCTCGTCCGTCCGCCATAGCCGCCGGAGTAGACTTCGCCATAGGCGTGACCTTGATCGCCGTCACCACCGCCGTACCAGTGCCCTACTTCCACACCTTCTTTTGTGCACATGACCATGGCCTGTGCTAGTTACCCCAGCCTCAATGTGAGCCAAATCCTTGCCGAGCTTGGTAGCTCGCTGAGGAACTTGAAATGCGCGAGCACCTCCTGACTGAGCTTATTAAGTGGTTCACAGCCGGCAACATGCCTTACCCTATCTTCTACTTGATGGAGCACTTTCTGCTAAAGTTAAACGCCCTAGGGGATCCATACACCTTGGTGGGACAGCCCGACCAAGTTCTAATGTTGGTCATATTTTATCCTCCTTCTTGCATTGAAGTCAGTGAAGATGAGGCAATCCGAGCGGAGGCCCAAAGGATTATGGAGTTGACTATAACTGATGATGCGCGGGAGATAGAGCGGGGAGATCCGGCGACCTGAGATAGAGAGTATGTCCACCTGGGAGATGGGGAGGCCATAATTGATGGGAACCCCATTTACCTTCCTCCATACCATTTTGAGGATCAGTCCCAAACCTTTATTTGGGACGAGATTCCGCCATACCTTACCATGGAGCACATGCAACTCATTTAGCAGGACATGCAAGCTAGGTCGGATCACTATAAGACTGAGCTGCTATGAAGGGTTAGCGCTTGTCGCCTGGCCGAGATGCAAGAGCGTATGGCAGCTGCATAGCGCCGCTCAACAGGAAGCTGAGCGGGCACAGCTGCAGCAAGCCGAACAGATTGCTCAGCAGGATGCTGAGCAGAATAACCAACACGAGACTCAGTAAGATGAGGAGCAGAACACGCAGCGGTCTCGGGACCAAACCGAAGTCCCCATTGTCAAACGGAGCCAGAAGAGCATAGCACGCAAGTCAGGGAGCACCTACAAGGAGAAGCTCCAAGCGGTGGGGAATCTTGGCAGGGCCACGAGCTCTGCCCGCCGACAGGATCGCGTGGACGTTCTTGACCTCGCCCCATGTCAGGGGGCAATACCCTGCCCAAGAAGCCGCCTCAGCAATGGAAGCCTCATAGTTTTAGACCCAGTATCGTGGCATTGAGAAAGATCTGAAAGTACCAGAAGACTATGGAACTTCTGTTACGGAAGCTTCCCTTCCAATGCCTGGTCCGAGAGATAGCATAGGAGTATTGGACCGACCTTCGGTTCCAAACCTACGCTACGCTCGCCCTCCAGGAGGCTGCCAAAGACTACCTGGTGGCCCTTTTTGGGGATGCCAACCCCTGTGCTATCCATGCTAAGAGGGTTACCATCATGCCAAAGGATTTGGCCTTGGCACGAAGGATTCGGGGGGACTACAATTAGCCCCATTTTTCTCAAGCCATTTTGTCGATATTCCGTTGATTTTTTTGCTTTGGGTTCATTAGTTGATGGTATTTCTCAATCTGAAGGTAAGTTTCTTGCATACAAGCATTTTATCTTATGACCTTGTTTTTTCTTGTTGCAGGCGGTTCACGAGCCCTGTATCGAATAATCTTTTTACTGCGTCATTGATTCTATAATTTTTACAGAACAGGACCATGGCGATGCTCTTACAGGCTCTTACATGGGTATCATCTTAGATCTTCTACGCTAAGTGCTATTTTTCCAAGAAATGCTCTATTTTAAGTTAAAGATGCATAATATGCTCTGGTTTTCTGTCTCGTCAAGGCCGGATTTGGCCAAGAACTCATTTGGGGCTTGAAGTTTCAACAGAAAATTGATGGTCAAAGCTATTGTGGAAAGTATTCAACAATCTGAGGAGTAGAACTCCAAGCTCCGGAGACAGATTCACAAGGTCGACACCTAATAGCTGAAGATAGTAGCTAAATATAGATAGTTGTAGATTAGGAACTCTGTGAATGTAAAACATTGGCTTTTTAGCATTGAATGTAAAATAATAATTTTTGTGCTTTTGAGCTTCGAAGGCAAAAGATGTATGTAATAAAACCTGCTGAAAAAATGAATGTGACTGGCTGAAGCTGTCACCCGGAATTAGAATACCCAACTTCCATTCTGGGTTATTGGCAATGGCACATGTCAACACATAAATACACCATGGACAAAAAAATCGACCCTATTTCTATATTGTTAGCAGTGAGAATTGCATATTCCAGATTATATGCCCCCGACTGATGACCCAGATTTGACTATTAAGAGATTAGAGGTAATAACTGGAACAAAGAACGGTAATCAAAGGCATCACCATAAAGACACACATTTAAACCCTAATCCTACACTAAGTAGGTCGCCAGGCGCCACACGGCATTGCACGTTGCGCATGATACCCGGAAAATACTTTGTCGACTGCCGACAAACTATCAAGAATCAGGGCCGTTGATCGGTCGGCACAATACGTGAAGACGTGATCTATACACTGCATATACACTGCAGCCCCAACGGATGGAGTTGGGCTTTTAGCAAAACATGGCATTGTTGGCTATGTTGTTGCCTGCTGTGTTTACTCTGCTCGTTTTCTGTTCCTATTCTGAAGCTCAAAGCTGCCTTCAAAATGCTCCTCTTATTCTAGCAGCTTGCCAAAACACAAACGATACAGCTACTTGTTGTGCCCTCATCAAACAGCAAGATCCCCAATGCATTTGCTTGGCCATCTCTAAATATCCTCAAGTTATCACCGTTATAGCTTCCTGTGGAGTTCAGTATGACAATTGTTCTGGTAATGTATCTCATAACTCATTGTCTGCTCTTTTTTTGTTGGATTAAAGTATTAACTTTTGTAAGCTCCAGCGCCTTCTCCCTCTTCGGTTGTGCCCCCGCCTTCTCCCTCCTCAACAAATTGTTCTTCTGAGCTCTCCGTTGTAATGAATAAGTGTAAATCGATGCAGCCATCATGTTGCAGCGATGTGAAGAATTTATCTCCAGATTGCCAATGCCAAGGACTTCAGTTGCTTAGTTCTAAAGATGCTTCTATGATATCTACAACCTGCAAGATCCAGTACCCTAACTGCACAGGTGATGTTCTAGCCACTACTGATTTTGCCTCTAAAAGCCAAAAGTAAAACACACGTGAGGTAAAGCACCACCTACCCACCGGTATCTACTCAAAGTTATCATGAGCATAAATATAACACCCAAAAGTCAACATTGCTGCCGCTTATCCCCCAACGAGAAAAACTGTAATGGCAAGAACATCCAACTTAAGCTAACCCTTCTTTATTTCACCAGCACTAAGTCCAAATGGAAGCCCCCACCAAGATAGCCAATAACCAATGTGTAAAGAGATGTCACAATCTCTAGTTAATAAACGAAATTAATTGAATGTTTCTGCCTCCTGCAAGTGCAGCACCTCTGCTGTTCCACTGGTCATACAGGTTGGTTGCAGCTTTGTTGTTTATCGTTTAAGAGCATCATGTAATGAGGGAGTTAGCATGCTGCGCTGCCACCCATTTTCTAGCGATTATATCCACTGTCAGAATGAGCAATGCTGGGACATAATTCATTTTCAGCTAATATAGACCAGTTGCACAGGATGAGCACTGTTAGTAATAGGCAGCGGTTTGAAGTGAAGCACTAAGACCAATAAAAGAGAGCCAGTGCTCGATAAACCCATTATTTATTTCTTCAAATCTATTTATTATTATCTTTTATTGTCAGATTTCAGAACTTCATACATTGGCAACATTCCCAGCAAATAAAACTAACATTTCACCAAGCTTGTTTGGCAAATATCATCCCTAAAACAAATCTCGAAGGGGTCATCAAAGTATATGCACATCACAAGGAGCATTTCACCAAAAGAAACAATGCTATTACTCTTTTGAATTTCCAACTATTTCAACATTTCCAAAATATCACAAATGAGTGCATACATCTTTGATAATTATAAAGAAATACAATGGTATTTCTAGAATTTTCCCCTTATTTCAACATGTATACCTGTGTTGTTACGTGTTAGGTTGTTACATAGAGTGGTCATGGTCACTAGTGATACCTGTAAGGTGGGTATTCTTAATTTGCCAGTATTAACTAATGCTAAAGACAAAGATGAAACTTCCCTCAATTCTACTCTTTGCATCCTTCATTGTACGGCAAATTTATCTATGGCTGTACATATTGTGTTTTATAATTTGTAGTATCAGAGTTTGTTAAGAGAAATATTATAAGAAAATCCTTGTCGTAGATTTTAAAGAATTTACATTCGTGGATATTTACACTTTGAAAGCTTCTGGCTTCTCACAATGTTTTTTATGTGTGATATATCACTAAACATCAAAGTCACAATGTGGGCCAACACTAGGGATAGCAACCAAATCATACGCACTTTGGTTAATCCCCTTTAATCTGCCCCCTTGTTGTCTCTTCTTAGTCAAAATTCCATTTCTTGAGGATTATTCCCATCCTAAAATATTAAGCTTCTAAAACTTCTATCGGTAAGTGTGAAGGGCATTAAGATCATTTCCAGATGCACAACACACAGACCAATCCTGCACCAACTTTGTTTCTACATTTAACCATATTTGATTAACCACGGTCACTTATTGAATTACCACTATCCCAACATATGTCCACTATCACAACCAATGTCATTATGTGAGTATCAATGACATATATATGCCCATCAATCATGTATTTTCCTCAATTTAGAAAGTCCATGCAACCCTTAATCTGAGCATCATAAACCATTGAGCCTTGTTTTTTGACGTTATTTGGCAAGCGTTGAATGAGTTGGCTAAGATGCCATCTGTGGCAATACAGGGGATCAGGACCGTTAATTTTAGAGTCGTGCGACTGCTGATGAAGTAGAAGGTGAGACGAAGATGGACAGTGACGCTATTAACCAAATTTGTCGGTGTATCTACAAAACACACATTTGCCCAAAATTGAACCGAAAACAGAGACATGGCGTCCGCATCATGAAGCTGCCTGCTAATAACTCTGTTCGTCTGCTCCATCCATGCTGGAAGCCCAGATGTAGTGCCTCCAAAAATGCAATGCTGCTTGCTTCGCAACCCAAACGATCAAGCAAGTTGTTGTGCCTCTAAGCCCACCGATCCTTCAGTTTGCCCTTCATCAATCAGTTTGTTCAATCTGGAAAGTCCAGTGGAGGCCACTGCGCCAGTTGCCAAATCTCTGCGGAATTCAGCACGCAACCCAGTACAGAATATGTTTTTCTATAAAATTCACCCAATTCAATTCCAAATCCAATTCAATTCAATTCACTCAATTCAACTCACCAACATACATGATCTAACATGGTTATGCTGCATTGTACAGGCACAGCCTGTTATTCTGCTGTGTTGCCATCTGCTCTCCCTCTTCGACTCTTTCATTGGTTCTCTACACGAATTCATCGCTCACTGCTCCTCCAGCCTCGACCATTTTGATTCGTGTACCTCCATGCAACCCGCATGCCGTGATGGTAAAGAAGAATACGTCCGAGCAGTGTGTTTGCCAAGGACTTCAATCTCTTCAACCCTAGCAGCGATAAATCATTGCTCACAACCTTATGTAGTCATCCACATTGTCTCCAGACGGTCTCTTCTTTTCCCCTTTCTTCTTTCTTTTTCAAGGTATTTTATTTCTTTTCTCAACTTCTTGACATATGTCTTCTTCATCGCTGTAGGAAGGTTATCGCCACCCAATACCCATGCACCCGGTAGTTATCCCAGTAACTGGTTAGCCTCCTGCACCTGCAAGTTTACCTGCACCTTCCAGCCCCCAACTCCTAGTCCGGGTGGAGACCCGCCTCCTGGTAACACATCTTCTGCTACCGTGTAAATAAAAGCACTACACATCTTCTCTGTCTCTTATTCCCAACTAAACCACTTTTTTCTTTGCTTCTCCAGACGCCCCACTTTTCTTTGGCATCTTCTATTCGCAACGCTTAACACCGCTGCTGCTATGGTTTTCTTGGTTATTGACTCATAATGTCCTTCCTATGAGAACTTCATAACAAATACTCATACTATAAAGTGCAACTTACCTTTATAGGCCCATGTAAGGCTGACATTTTTTCTCTCCAATCATATGGAGTTCAAGCCTTCTTGGAGGCTTCTTTAGTCTCACAAGAATAGCAATATGATGGTATAGATATCCATAAATTCCTAGATGTAACTTCTCGTCATATGTCATCCTCTGGATGAAAGAATAGAATGCAATTGGTCTCAAGGGACACCAAAGTCAGGTTTCACCTTTAAAAATTGTATAAGGTTTATTTATTTCTTTGGTTGAGTACAATATGAATGATCGCGTATTGCCTTAGATGGTAATTACATTGTAGCAATATTAAACCACCATCTTACATGTTATGTCTTAATATCAACATTCTCTCGACAATCTTGTGTCAAGCGAGTCTATAAAAGGTAATATCTCACAATGGTTAGTATTTAGGTGATTTCAATAATCTATTTGTAGGTGTGATGTCACACTTTTTGAATTCACACAACCCCACGTTGGGAGTTGGTAAAAATGAATGCTAGTGCAAGAAGATTAGTACAGAGCCCCATGCTTCACACCAATCGGGTTTTTTTGTACATACATACACCTTAGTCATTTGTACATAGTAAATTACGATTGAATGTATAATTTGTATATTTACAATGTTGCATGTTCCTAGGTTTACTGTGTCAGTCCTAGAGTTGTTATTTAGCATTTATTCATTTGACAATTGCTACGAAAGAAGAATCAAGGGTTGTTAACGAATTCATGTGGTACAGTTCTCCACCCATGGCTATAATGTGTTCTAATTACTGAATTTTTTATATCTTTCAATAATTTTGGGGGGAGAGGGGAGGGAGGGGGACTAGAGGTCCCATACCCTCACATCACTTGTTCCAGCATGTAGGAAAGCCCATTTAGTGGGCTTGATGTGTCAACAGTATTTAATATCTAATAGCCAGAAAGCCCACTAAACGTGGGTTCCCATAACCGGACAATAGCGAAAATAAGGCCACAATCGCAGGCCCACGACCTGGATGGTCCGTAAAGAATGTCACTTAAAAATGAGAAGATTAGTAAATGCGGTTCCCTGAAAAGAAAGTGTGGCGTAAAATGCCAAGATAACATTGATGCCGTGCAATCAACGCCTCTAGTTATTGTTTACGTTCTCCGATGCATGAAATAGGATCCTATTGCTAATCATATGATATTACTTAGTACTTTCTAATGATCATATGTTTAAAAATTAAAGCAGTATCAAAATGATTTCAGATGCATAGAGTGCGTAAGAGTGAACGGCACTCTGAAGGAAAAAGCTAGAAGTCAAAATTGTGCACTTGATGATTGCCAATAGCCCAATGGTACATCAACCATAAAATTCAGAACCATACGAAGATTAGCATGGTTCTCGCTAAGGATGACATGTAATAAATGAGAAATGGTCCAAATTTTTGAAAAGGTGACGCCACCTAGGGCTGCCTGCGATTCGCATCCGGAGCATCCCGGACCTACTCTTCTACGATAATAGTTATTCCGGTTTGTCCGGTTCTCCAAACATCAACCTTGCCAGAGTCATTAACGCCAGAAATGCATCAGTCCCGCCACCGGCCACCATAGCAGGATGGAAGACGTATATCGGTCCCCAAAGATCCAAGGCAAATGCAACCCATGCGAGTCTACCATCACTTTGGTGGTACATGATCCCCACCTGTCACAAGCAGCATAGCCTATACCGAAGCTTGAATGTAATTTTTGGTTTCATGCATCTAATTAGCGGCAACCAATTTACTCTAGACCACCAAGACTACCGTGAGCCAAACCTCAACTTGCTATATGCAACCAACTGGACGCTGCTCAATGTACCCTCTCACCGAGTGTGTAAAGGTCTTAATAAAACGTGAGGCATGTACAGTGAAGTAGGCATCGATCGTCATTACCGCGGATGCCCCAGGGTACCTGGGCCTTTAGATGCAATCGCAGAAGTTGGAAATGTCGCTCGCGCCTTTCATATAAAGGCAATCTTGGTCCATTCACATGAAGTCAGTCACAGGACAACTTTGGAATAGTGCTCTGAGGGTTTTGTTCTTCTCTTGATTCTCTTCGCATCTTTTGTGGAACCCAACAGTGCAAGCCACGACCACTTTTAAATGCCAGTGGAAGGCTACCAAAACTCAAAACCCCAAGAAGTTATTTTGCACAAAGAGGATAAAGTCGCCTTCAAGATGCTTATTCTCAAGGGGTTAGGGGCAAAGAAATGCCTTTGTTTCTTGCTCTATTAATACTGGGGCCGAATTTTGGAGGAAAATCAAGAGGATTTGATGCTGCTGTAGCATGCTAGTTAGGTTTTTCAATTGGAACACAAGATCCGGCGGATGTTATATCGACTTTTTTCGGTAGTAATCTTATATGTATCTACTAACGTGGAGTTTTATTCGTAAGTTTGCACTATGGTTATTTCTTTCGGATTTAGACACAATCAAATGGTGGTAGATCCAGGAATGGATGTCAATCTATAAGGTGGAGACCAAAGTCACAAGATCAGTAGAGAAGTTTCTCAAGTATTCCATCTAAGTATTGTGGGATATTATATCCGTACTTGAAATGCGATCCATCTATGTATTGTCATCTTCCCACTCTTTCTTACTGTGTAGTGATCCGGGGCTTTTACAAATGATGATCAGGAAGATTCTTGTTAGAGGAAATAAGGCCGTGTGAGTCTTTGGAATTATTAATCTTGTCAAAGCAAAGGGAGACAATAGGATGTATGACAACATTCGATTATGACTAGATGCGCCTAGCATCGAAGCTTCGAGCACTATCTTGAAGCATCTTGCTGCATTTTCAAATACTATTATGCTTGAGAATGCCACTAATCATCAAAATTGAGTGACATTTTGGCACCGATGCCAAAATATCTTCATACCATCCGCTGATTTGCTGTTTCAACATACCATGTTTTGAGCAGTAGTGCTTCATCGTAATCGGCGTTCACGAGAATTCTATTTGGATGCCGGGTCAGATAGACCGTGAGTCAGCGCAACTCGTGATATTTTCAGCCATCTGCAAGTTATCGTGGTGTTGTCCGGAAATAAGATTCATTTTTGGAAGAACTGCTGCTCTTTTGGATCGCCTAGCAAACCCTGGCTCGGCGTGAGAAGATTTTTATGCCTAATGTTTACATTTACCATCGTATGTATGAAATAAGTTTCTACACATAAGAGAATGAAGATGTTGAGCATGTCTGTAGTAATTTTATTGTGTTGAAGCATTGTACTTTTCCTTATATATAGCAAATACAAAAATTTCGCCTCCCAAAACCTAAACCTTGCTGTGTTTGTAGAGGATTTAGGCTTGGCACCAAAACCACTCCATCTCGGCGCATCCCTACCATCCAAACTGCCCCTCAGATCTTCAAAAGAAAATGGACATCCACCGCTTATGTATTCAACTCCAAATTACCCCTTCCTAATTTAGTGACACCAGGTGGATATATGAAGGTTCCTCCACCTGGCACTACACCCAGCTTGGAAATTTCTGGCTTCATGAACTAATCCAAGGCAACACTTACTTAGGGACCAGCTGTTGCGACCAACAGACAAACTCAACTTGCTATATGCAACTAGTCAACTTTCTTCAATGCAATCCCGGGCCGACAGGTGCGTAGGCACTAGTCTTACCAAACACAGCATGTAAAGGAAGCGAAGATCTGGATCGTCGCTGCTCTTCACATGTGCTGCCCTAGGGCAACCTCCTCGGCCCTAGATGCAAACCTGAAAGTCAAAATGCCCGCCTTCCTCGGGTATGGCCAGCACCTTGTCCATCTTGTCATGAAGCATCGCATGCAACTTTGGGAATAGGTGCATCTGAGGGTTTTTTGTTCTGCTCGTTCCTCTCTGCTCGCACTTCGCGGGAAACCTTTAGGCAGCCAATTCACTTTTAAAGGCACAAAACCTAAATCCATAGGGTTAGTATAGGGTTTAGGTTTTGGGCACCAAAAATTCCATCTCGCTAATTCCCACCAATTCAAATGGTAGATCGTATTTCAAGCATCTCCAAAAAGAAAAAATGGACATCCATCGTGACCAGACTAACCTCTAATTCACTTCTCTCCCACATAGGGGAATCCAGGTGGATATATAGCTGTTCCTCCACCGCAGCCTATACCGAAGCCTTGGCTTCATACACCTAACGGAAGGCAAACCAATTCCCACGGACCAAATTACAGACCAACAGTAGCCAACCAACTCTGCTATATGCAACTAGTGTCGAACTTTTCAATGCACTCTTGCCCGTAGTGGCGCGCTTAGTCTTAATTAAACATAGCATGTACAAGGAAGTAGGGTAACTCGGCTTCTAGATGCAACCGCTAGAAGTCGCTAATGTCGTTCGCGCCTTCCGGGCATGGGCAGTATCTTGTCCGGGCTTATCATGACGAATCGCAAGGGGCAATCTAGGGCATAAAAGTAAGGAAGTAGAGGCGTTTTGATGGGCGAAATTAACGCCCAATTTCTCCATTTCCAGGGGGCACCTTGGGACATAAGCCGTTATACAACATCCACCTGGGCCAACTTCTGTTCCTGCTGAGTAGCTTTCTTAGATGAACTAGGCTAAAATAAAGAGATTAATTAGAAAAACAAGACCATGAGAATAAGAAAGGATATTTAAATAACATCCACCAATTGCAAAGGCAGAAGAAGACAAATTGAAGGATTGCAATAAGATGTTCTAGGAGTTAGAAATAGCACATGGGTCCCACTTCAAGCATGTATGTGTTCAATTACACTCACCCACAGACTTTGCGCTTTCAAACACACATGGGTATCGTGTAGACATTCATTGTTCTAGTGTTCACCAAAATGGTCGCTTTTCTTTAGCACGTGATTTTGAGGCATATTAGAAGAACATTTGAACATTAGAATGCCTTGAACCCTTGACGATGGGTATTATGCAAGATGTAGTAGGCCATCATCTAGATTGATCGAATTCACCCTCGCCTTTGAACCTCGACATACAACGCTCATGGGTCGCCTAGTGCGCTCGTAAATTATGGTGGTTTCACAAATATTGTATGGATGTATATGTTCAAGTGCATGTGTATTTGATTGCATTTTGTGTTAATCCTTCATTTGCATTTTCTTTGACAAATATTGAATTGGGGTGAAACTTGCATTTGCTAACATAGGGTTATATTTCTTTATCTATTACCCACAAACAATTTGAGGTCTTTGGACAAACTTCTTTGAGACTCGACATCTTCAATGATGGTATTATTTTCCAATACAATGACGAATTAACCTTCACATTGTAAACTCCAATTAACGTAACATCGCTTTGATTTTTTTTTTTTCCCACCAACTCCACTGCATCGATGACCCAATCCTGACCTAACAATACCTCGAGATGCAAGAGGCCTACTTTTCGAAGGTCCAACATCATAAAGATGAGTGCATCTTTTGTGTAAGAATGTCATTTTGGAAATTAATTACTTGAAATGAAATTATGTTCCATGGTCGCAAATTCATATCCGTGGGAAAATTAGTTCCGGCTTCCATTTCATGGAAGCAACGCACTTCATGTATCGCTTCATACAAGCAATAGAGATATAGAAGAATTAAACTTATTAATATATATTATGATGTGTAATTAGACAAATATAGAAAATTTTAATTCTATTACAAATTATGATGTGCATCTTAGACAGACTCCAAAGATTATGTGCAGTCAAGTAGAGAGCAGTAGAGATTGACTCCCTATGCAAGGTGCAACTGTGACAAGACCAATCCCAAAGGCTGTGTATTGGGGCGCAGATAGGTACCACCAACGCATGGCTAATCGAAAACCAAACGTCTCAAGCACAAAATACAGGATGAAGAGGGGTTATTTGTGACATGTCCTGTTAGTTCAAGTGTGAAGACAACTCGTGTCCCTTTACTAGAGCAGATATTTGAAGCATGTTAAACTAAATATAAAGAGTTGCTAATTTCTCCATTGATTTAACCCATCAAGAAACCTACTTGGAACTCACCCATGGCGCAGAGGTGCTAGCTCTAAGGTGTGTATTGATCCGTGCATCTCCTCATTTGACGACAATCTAACGTAAGCATGCAGATATCGCGGCATTGATTTAGACAAATCACAGTTGGGCCATCTATAATTCAGCGAACGTGAGCCCGCATGATGGCAAGAATACAAAGTCTTGACAAACCACCATTGCTTATTTGCTGGAGAGATGTGGTATTCTAGATATGCATACTGCATCGTAAACACTTCATGATGCATTGCTTTGCTTTTCTCGTAATAACAAGTAGTCAAGAAGCATCAATGATTAGTTGAAAGACGGGCTACGGATCGAATGGTTAATGGATCTTATGTTCCACTACAAATTTTGAAGTATGAAGAATTTGTACAGAGAGGCGTTTTATAAATTCGCAGGTCATAGAAGATGGCATCACGTGAACTGTGAGTCAGAAAAGGGATAGGGATGGCCTTTATTAGCAAGATCCGACAGCATTGAGCATGAGGCATGATCACTTTGTGTGCAAGACGAGGAAGGACGATTACATTTTTGTACGGGCCCCATTAGCGATAGTGAGATCGATTCTCGAGTAAAGACCATAGCACATAGTGATAATGAGCATTGGCTAATAAACGACAAAACCTAGTTAGGCAAGGGTTTTGATGAAGCCTTCCTCCATTTCGTAATGCCAGTATGCAAAGTTATGAGAGAAATGCACATTTCGATCCACAAACAAAGTGGGTACACGAGTAGGGATGCTAATCGCAAAACCGCGGATCGTCATCTTCTTTGAAGTACAGGGCAATTTATCATCATGGAGCCGACAATTGATTTGATATGTCCACAATGATCCACGTGAGCTCACACCAAGGACATGTTGTTTGGGAGATCCTAGAAATCGCATTCATGTTGCAATTGGGATGGATTTCAACTCTATAACGATAAGGAGCAACATACAGCGCACTTTATAGTGTTAAATGGTGGGAAGTATGCTGATGCTAAGGTCGGATATTACATTCTGTGTTCTTTTTATTCAAGGAGAGCATTACTTCCCGCACTAACGCCTATAGATCCCTTCCTTCTACAACTATTGTGGATGAACTTAGAGACCTTTTGGTAAATGTGTAAAGGTAAACATGCACTGAGAGTGGGTTCATTCATTCAAAAGATCGCCACAAGTCTTTCACCAGCGACATACTTTGTATGCTATAACAACAGATCATCCAAGTAATGTGAAGTCTTTAATTATCCTCAAAAAGGATAGTAGATGAACGGTGGATAATCCTCGATGAACGGTGGATATAGAAGATGGCATCACGTGAACTAGTCAAAGGGATAGGATGGCCTTTTGATTAGCAAAAGACTGATTGCATTGAGTGCGAGGCATGATCACCAGGGCAAGACGAGGGACGATGTCAGCATTTTGCACACCTATTAGCGTGATATGAGACCCGACCTCGTGAGCAAAGACCATAGCACATAAGGATAATGAGCATTACACAACCCACAAACCCAGTTAGGCAAGGGTTTTGATGCCCTCCGTAACGCCAGCACGCAAAGCTTACGGAGAGAAATGCAATATTTCGATTCAAACAAAGCGGCGTTTTACCGGGATAGGATGCAAGCACCGCGAACCAGATCAAGTCATCTTCTTTTGAAGTACGTGGGCAATTTGTCGATCATGGAGTGACAATTGATTTGACATGTCCACAATGTATCCGACGAGTCACACCAAAGGACACAAGAGCTTTAGATCCCAGAAATCGCATTCATGTTGTATCGGGATGATTTCTAACTAACTCGAGTACAACGATAAGGAGTACCGGCTAAAGCTAATTTATAGTGCGTTGCCAAATGGTGGAATTTTACATGCCGATGCCATGCCCGTGATACATTCCTGCTCTCGTTCCAAGGGAGAGCACATCAGCATCACCCCAGATCCCTCCCACAACCATTGGCAGGATGAACCAGAGACCTTGCAAATCGTGCAAAGGCAACCATGCAACTCGAGAGCGGGTTCATTCATTCAGATCCGCCACAAAGTCTTCACCAACATACTTTGATGCCATAACAAAAACATCAACTCAAATGAAGTCTCAAACTACTAACCCCGTGCGCGATAGTAGACTTAGAACGCAGGGATGATCCCGAACCGCGGATAGCTTCTATGAACGCATTTTGTCTCTCCTTTAATTGTGGAGGTGCGCCACGAACATGCACCATCGACTTCATGAGAACGCGCACAGGTATGGCATGATTGAATGGAAGGATTTCATTTCTGTGAAAGGTATTTCTATCTGCTCATCAAACCAGAAGACACCTAGAGCAGAGGTAGAAGCAAGGCACCCAAGGATCTCAACAGCAGCCAGACGCTCCCAGAAAGCTCGTATCACGTCGTCCCGCAAGAGGTTCTATATTTTAGGGTTTCTGAGCTACAAATAGTAGTGAAAAACAAGGATATAGAAAGTGGTCAAATGGTATGGGGCAACCGATAATTTTTGTGTATAGACAAGACGCTGAAACAAGGTTTACTTTGCGCTAGATATTCATGATACCACATCCAAGAACAACCCATTTATTTCGCCGGGATGCCCATCCGGCTCCACTATGGAGCATTCTCTGAGAAATACATTCTACCAATGCAATCCGCCAAAGATAAAAAAGGATTGCATTCGAGACTATCACACAAGCTTTTTCGGGCCAGACAAGTGTGTGGTAATGTTGAAGTATGGTCCCTGTAGACGAAATTGGGTGGCAAGTAATTCAAGCTATAAAACGAAGTGTCACGAACACATCTAGCATCACGTGATGGTTAAGCAGTATGTTTGATTAATGCGTTAATGAGAAAGATAAGAAGGTGAAGTTGACATGGTTGAACCAAAAATAAGAGGGGACAAGAATGTTTAGGGACTTCGTATGAAGAGAAGAAATGGCAATCTTGGAATTGTATTTTACGGGTGTTGAAATGTCAAGAAGGGGAAGATGAGGGAAAAAATATTTTGTTTCTTTTGCAGGTTTCGATGATTACCAATTTGATACCTTTTTAATTGGTGGTCTTGGACATTATGAGGGAATGTACCATGAACCTTGTTCACAAGTTCATACTTAGATGTCGATACTATCCTAAAATTATCATAGAATTCTAATATTTGAAATGAATGAGCTTAATATACCTTCATGAGAGTTCACAAATCTACAACCTAGAGTTTGGGATTCAAATTACCAGGTGATGTTTAAACTGCTACACTTTAAAAATAATTTTGTAAGGGCCATTGCTTTTAAATATGAGACAATATTAACAATAGAATGTTAACAAAACTGCTGCCAAGTGTTGTTCTAATTTAGAATGTACAAAATGATCTGAAAGCAAGATAATTGTAAATGGATATGGCCTGATTTTACCGAGGTCAATGCTTTCAACATCAGATTGATGTTACCCCTTAACCCACGCCGTAAGAATCAATCAATCAGTTCAGCTCTTGCTTTATGAATAAATATTTTCAAGGTGTTACCATTCACCCGGGATTTCAAAAGAAACACCATTCACCCAATTTTATGACAAATAAGTTGCAATGGTTGATTCGGCCGATAAAATATTAAAAGAGAAGATGAACATTCGCATAAAAGCAAAAGCAAATTGACGTGAAGCTCTATCAATCATCATCAAATATTCAAATTTTCAAACTATTAAATTTTGAATTATTGAGGGTTATAACACTTGTATCTATTCGCTTCATGAAGAAATATATATTCATAACCAAATGATGGGGAAATCAACCAAAATTCTATGCATGAAGCTCATGGTTTGAACATTGATGATATCGTGAATGTCAAAATTTATCGGCTCGTAAGATTCTATGTCACCTCTCATATTTCTATTGGTTTAACAAAATAACAGATTATGTATGGTCAAGGAAGCCATGTTCTGACTTGAAGGTTGGTGAATGCATGTATGAATCTTGACCCAATGATGCCTTTGATGAACCCATTGGTCACGAATAGCTCTTACCCAGCGACGCTTATGTTGTTCAATTAAGGTCAAGTATAAAGCATTGAGATTTATGTTGGTTAAAATATAGGTCTAAGGGTCGACATTGATCCAAGAGAATACCAACGTACTATAAGATTAACGCCGTACTTGAGGAATAATGCAAAGTCTCATGCCCCATACTGCCTTTACGTCTCCACACTAGACATTATAGCTGCTCCGAAGCAATAGCTTGACACCGGAGTATTTTCTCTTTACATACATCTATAACCTCACCATTCTGATAAAATATGTGCATGCTCATAATGATACTAACTAGTATGCCAGAATACTTGGAAAAAAGTAGTACACATATATGCTTGCCCAATATAAAACTACGCTACATATAATAGGGAATAGAATAATATGATTTTATCGTCTATCGGAGAATTAACCGGTCGCATGGACTGGGTACAAAGAGAGAGCAAAGAAAGGATACTACTGTGATTAAAACCCCGGCTCGGCGGCTTTGGGAAAACCTTAGTAGCAATAGCGATTACATACCGCATGCTTATATACACCACAAGTACCAGGTTAATGCCCGGACAAAGTGCTAAACCGAAAGTCCGCTGCATCCATTACCTCTCCCCGAGGTAATGATCCCAACAAGCCCACAGAGTCGCTCAAGAGCTCCGCGCAGGCGTTCATAGCAAACTAACCGAAAGCATACCGAGTCTGGATATGCTCAGACACGACAAAGCCCGAGAGGCGGATTCTTTTCATCCTCACGGTTTCGCGACAAAGATTGATGCACTTCACCACGCTGCCCCCAATCCATCTCCCCGTCCTCTAATGCGAGGTGGTGTGCACCGCAATGGCACCACCCCGCCTTTTTCTTTA